>JAOTON010000104.1:0-442500 GCA_034440635.1 Lepas anatifera | reverse complement strand
CCCAGGTACGATAGGCTGTATGTCCGAAAGTTGCGGCTGGAGAGGCATGCGTAATTCGGGCAGTTGAAACTAGGCCAACCCACTTACCACTTTCCACTCCGTAACGCAGCCCTGACTTCGGCGAAGAACTCTCATCGACAGCATCACAGTTCCAGATCAGCACAGAGCAGTCAACGCCAACGGTAAGGAAGTTGCCCTTGGCGCCGGTCAGGTAGGCCGTGGCGGTGGAGGCAGAGTCAGCGGTCCAGCGGTCGCAGTTATACGTCTTCGATAGGCCAGTGTAGGGAAACTTCTCCCATGAAAGCATGGTATGCTCTGGAACATCCGCGCCCAGGTTCAAGCCCTTCTGCTTCCGTGCAGCAGCCAGGGTGTGGATCGACATACCATCACCGATGAAGAGGATGGCGTTCTTCGCCTGCTTGTGGTAGACCTTATCCTGCAGCTTCTCAGCGATGATATCCTGAGCCATGTTCTTCCAGAACATCGAGTCCAAAAGCCTTACCAGAGCGGGAGAGAGAGCCTCCTTTGCCTAGGCCTATCTTCTCTTGGACCTCCTGGAAGGAGGAACCCCAGACCTCGTGCATCTGCAATTCGTCTTCATCCTCCACCCTAGAGCTCAAGGGTATGGAGGCCGCTAGGCCGAGAAGGCACGCGGCCAAAAACAGATTCATCTTGACCAGCTTTCTCAGCACTGTGTATTAGACGATCGAAGTACGGGCGCGGCTTGTCTTCTCAGTGGTTTTATACACCTAATTATTTGGTCACAGCTGTGACCAGTGTTCGGCTCTGATTGGTTAGTGGTAGACTACCTCCCTCATGACGAGTGCTTTGACAATTAGGTCGTCATATTGGGTGGCACCAGCAAATACAAACCTGTTACCAGGCATAGACATAGATAATTGCCCAGAGGTTCGACAGATTTATATTCACTGGAGGTTCTGTGTTCGGCGCTTCTCGAGTTGGTCTCGGCCGAGACCAACCAAATCCGTGCTGGGCCATAGAGCGTCGGATGGTACAAGTTGATGCAATAAGCATATCCGCATTACCTTTGATTCCGGCTTTAGAAGATTTAACGGAATCCATATAGCCCATCGAAAAGTGATTAAATACCAGTGATAAATTCCAATATTGATATATTGAAATTTAACACAATATTTCCAAACATGAAAAACCCTTCTCCGTCAACATAGAAATAGTACAGATCCATAACATCTTGCCCAGATCATTTGTTGAAATCGTTCATTCACCAGATCCAACAATAAGGATAATGTGGCCTCCATTTTACCACAATATTTTTTTGGTGCCAGGGCCTACTTTCGCTTTGCTAGGACCTTACCTGGATCTTTTTTGCAAATGCTGGACCCGGCGCAATTGTCAGAAATTTGGAAAAGTAGTCTCTAACCTTATCATGCACAGTGGAGTGGGTCCTAAAGTGCCCTCCTCCTATTTTTCCAAGGTGGCCGGAGAATCGCTCGCAACCAGAAAACGCTACTTGACTACATTTCGAGAGAATTCATGAGCCCGTCCATTCGTGAACTAATGTTGCAAATCGGTCAGTAACGTTTCTACTCATAGGCCTTCTAAGTCAGACCTTTACTTTGAGACCCTCGTAATCGTGCGGTCGCACCAGTTGGCTTGCACTGTTGATCTATTGGTGACATAACAACGTCATGTAATCGGCATTGTATGTCAAGGTCACAGGTCAAGGTCATTGACCCCATTGTTCCGCTCAAATGACGTTATTCAATATAGCAGACGTTATGCTATGACTTCATAGTTCAGGCTACTCAATGTCAAGGTCACAGGTCAAGGTCAAAGGTCTTTGCAGTGTCAAACCCTCATTTCCCGCCCAAAAGCTGCCAGTTATAGTGCCAGTTATATTGTACATCATTTGGAATACATTACATTGCTACGTCATATGTCAGTGACCTTGAACGACATTGACCTCAAACTTTCAGGATTTCCTTACGTGGGCCCTTCCCTCTATGACCTTGTCCACTTTTAGAGTATTCTCGTTTTTTTCCCGATTTGTCTCCAGCACGGCCCAGATTTGACCTTTATGACCTCGTTTGACCTTAGAAAATATTGCCCTAGGTCAATGAAATCTACATATAATGTAGATCATCATTTACCCTGACACACCCCAAACGGGCGTTTTTCTAACCATCTTTTTTATATCTTGTTGTGCACTTTAACGAGCCCGCAATGCAGGATCCTAATTAGTGCAGTGGAGGGGTCATAATTATTACACCCCTCCACTGCGCGTTTACGACAGACCCTGCTCCACTGCGCGCGTTAGCCTTCTCCCCAGTGGCCTCTGGTCCCCCTCGCCCCCGACCCGTCCCGCCAGCTCAGCTGGTTGAGCGATGGGCTCCGGCCCGCTCAGGGAGCTGTGCAGTGGTAGTGCATCGGTGAAAGACTGGGATCGGTTCACCCGAGATGCTCCGGCGGAGAAATGATTTATCCGACGCAGGTCGACTGGTGACTGACTAGTTAGATGGTGTCCTGAGCGGGGCGGTTGTCCCTGTGCTTTGTGGGATGTTAAACTTCGGCCTCCAAATTAGCCCGTCATCGCGGGAGTTGCTCGATCCAGTGGCGGGGTAGGAGTCTCCATGACAAGTCCATCGATGACTTTAGTGATATTTTGATTCCAAAAGCCGGACCTGCAATACCTGGGATCAAATTGATGTAAAAAAGGGAAGAGGAGGGGGATTGAAGACCTCTCTTGCTGTCAGCTCTAATGCGAAGTAGCAAAAAAAGCGAATTGTGTTCGATAGCCTGTGAAAAATGATGACAAGACCTCACACGCTACATTTTAGCTCAAGTTAATATTAAGGCCATGGGAAGCCAAAGAAGATCTTGCGAATACAATAGTGATTATACTTATTTGGTTCCAATTTCTGATTGAGCAAAGCTAAGGCAGACTTTGCAACATCATTTTGTATCATTTTCATAAACGAATGCCTCAAGAGAGTTAATTAATTTTTGGGGCTTATCGACGCACCAACTGCCAGGGTCATATGGCGTCGCCAACTCTTTCCCTGTTGGAAGGGTTTCTCGGGAGCCAGCTTGCTCCTTGTTCAGGGAAGCCGCCGGGCCTTGAACCCGGGTCGGCTGCGTAGAAGCCGCCTCAAGAGAGTGTTTTAAAATAAATAAGCAACTGACAAAGCAGACAAAATTAGTCGAAACAAAAAAAAACCAAGCCTGTTTCGGAGGCATTATACCAAATATTCTGATTTATTCGCACAAAGCAGCAGAACTGAGCAAAAAGACGACAATCAGACAAACATGAAATACATTCAGTTGGTAGCTCAGAGGCAAAAAGCTGGCATCAGAAGACATATCAGCAAGTAAAAAGAACTAGAGAAGAAAGAAAAACGAAACAAAGCACACAATAATTCCTTAGAGGGGAATACAAAATGTGTGTACATATATACATACACGCATACATATATAACCATTTTGTATCATCTTCATAAGCGGAGGGCTGAAAGGAAAGGGTTTTAAACGAAACAGACAAAGCAAATAAAAAGCTCACGCAGCAGAAAAACGAGGTATATAAGTATATACTGCTCGTTGAAGATAATTGCCTGTTAGCTCGCAAGTTATTTACATCTGAATTGTATGTTTCGAATAAATTCACTACTAGGGGAAGTCCGTGCAAGAGTACGCACTTAACTTTCTACGGGCTTTCACTTTTCTCCTATAAGTCTAACAGCTAAAATTTTTATGTGGTTGTTTAGCCTGAAGAATTGTCTATGTATGGTCCATGTTTCAACTGGATGTCTCTGAAAGGAACTTGCCACGAGCCCATCCAAAATAAAATGTCACGTGCGTACTCTTGCCGGAGTGGGTCGGTAAGAGTACGCAAGAAAGGAAGCTGGAGTACGCATTGATACCCCGCTGTGCTTTAGGTGCATAGGGCATGTCGCGAAGTTTTTTGTCGCCAAACTAGGCGATTGCATGATTTTATATCATTCTGAATATACAAGAACTATGTTGCAACGTTTGGCTTTCCAAATATGAGTTACGGACTCTGGTCCGAGTGAAAATTAAATTTTCCTATCTCTTAAGCATGCGCACTCTTGCCCAATGGTCTACTGCGTACTCTTGCCGGACATGCTCCCTTGGGAAGAAAGTCTTCATAAAAGTTTTGGCAGGCATTTTAGCGTGAGCTCCGGTTCTGGAGCACATTCCTAGCTCAGCCTTCTTACTAATGACAGACCGCAATACAATACTTGTGATAATAGAAGCATGGTCTACAAGTTTACCCAGTCAAGAAATATTACTTCAAGGGTGCCCAAAAATTTATTTTGCTCTGTACTCCCGCGGAAAGAACAGGAGCACGTTGAATTTTGGTGTGCAGCCTAGGCACTGACCCTGCTTTTTTATACCAGGGTATCCACCATCTCAGTGGTTGCTAAGTAACCAAAACAGCTGCTGCGTACTCTTATCTCCTGCGTACTCTTACCCGCTCTTACCCTACTTGTGGTATGCTAGTGCAAAGTTAAGACAAATTACATTCAATCAGATAATTCGTCACATATAATATTTCACCAGCATATGGCATGTTAACACGCGCATGACGGGGGTCTGAGCCACCTTCGCTTTGACAGGGGGCCATGTTCCCGCCCCCTAAGATTTCGAGAACCACGCTAGGTAGCGTAAAACGGTAAACGGCGCTGGGTAGCCCATCCACTTCTCCATCGAAAATATTCGAACCTTTTTTCAGGTCACATTTAAGATTACTAGAGGTCAAGACACGCCGGCATAGCGACAACATGTAAATGAAGGTTTTCGGTCATCACATCTGAACAACTAAAGATAGAGCAAAATTATTTAAACTATCTGAATACTCGTAGCAAGCCGAGTCGAATGATATATACTATGACCTTGCTAGGCCAAATCAAGCATTTGACCTGACCTGAGGTCAGGTCCAGGTCAAATTAGGTAAAATGCATATCATTAGAGCCGCAAAGACAAGGCGAATATAATGCCATTAGAATAAACGCTCTATCACCATCCATTACTAAGTTATTGAGGTAAAACCATTTTCCCATGTATTTCCAACGGAGAGGTCATAGCTCGTAGCTGACCTTAGGTCATCGATATAAAAAATGCCGGAACAAATTTTAAAGAACTCGGTGGGCCCAAGTTCACCCTGTTCCGACTTATGCTATCTTAAACTTTCTTTTGGGTCAAGTCACTTGCTCTGTGCTGGTGACCTGACCTGGGATGACCTAACCTTAAAATTTTGACAAAAGTTGTAAAAATGATGAGAGAAAAGGTATGCCAAGTAAAGCTATCTCTGAAAAACCCGAGGGGGAGGGGTACCCGCCCCCGTCAATGCGCGTCTTAATACACAAAATTGACCCTCTGTAAAGTAGAAATCAGTCCACAGTTGTCCAACATTCATCATTCCAACGTAGAAACCAGGTCCACACAGCTTGTGGTGCTCGGGGGCCTTGTTATGGGACAAGAGTCTCAAATCAAACGGTTAACCCGTCTCAGTACTGCTACCTTTGACCTTTATAATAATGAGGCCACTTGATCCGGCGTGATCTGATCTGAGATAGCCCAGATCGGAGATGTTGCGAGCAGCTGCGGAAAGGATCAGGGACACATCGCATTATGCACGACAGCGCCGCACGCCGCCGTTTTCCTGGAGAAAGCCGAAGAGGCCCCAGTGTCGGATCATCCCCCCTTCCACCTGGGATTCGGCCACGAAGAGAACCACCGAGATTTATTTACAATGACAGCCCAAATATAATCATCAACACATGAGATGAGCCGCGCGTACAATTATTTCGCTGCCCTGGAGTCGCAAGCGAGCGCACTGAGACGTTCCCGACGTTCTAATGTTCGAACTTCTGCCAGAATCGATAACGCTTTCACAATATCTTCGGGGTACGGTGGACATATCCATACGGATTAGGTTTCAGGGGTAGGCCATGTTCTGTCGACAGTGAGGTGACGCTTCTTTAGCCGCCCCCCCCACTATTTGCTTGGTTTTGTGGGATTTTATTCTGCAAGTTCCCTCGTATCGTTTCATACCACTCCTGTGAGGTATTTAAAGTGTCACGGCTCGGCGTCCAGACACTGTATAAGCCGCTGTCCGGTACTAATCGCCTGTGGTGCCAGTCCGTCGACAGCCAACACAAGTGTCCGCGGCTTCCCCACCAGTTAACTCACACCTGTTACCCATTACAGCCAGGGTCAGGCTCCGAAGGCCTACCTCACGCCCGGGCGCCGGTACCGACTGATACTCAGCCAGTCCTTGTGGGAATCTTACCTCTGTAAAAGTACGGGTTCGAACTCATTGCGCCCGTCGGCTAATCCTAGCGACAAAGCGCTACAATTAAGTAAAGTTGTGATACAATCGGAAAGCGTTCGAATAGAAATTGGGTGGGCAGGGGCTTACTCTTTGCCTCCCCCACGATGGCTATTGACCAGGGAAGAAGGCAAGTGATCAAGAGCAAATGTAGATAAACGGTATCACCTGAAAATTTTGATATGTGCCAATTATTGTACTAAACTTGGCTGGAGCTCCGTTCTGACAAGGCGGAACGTCGATTTAATACAGATAAAACCGCGAACACAGAGGAAAGCTAAGGAGGTGCTGACCATAACCACATTCCTCCATTAATTAGGTAGCACGGTTGAAGACACTGGCGCAGAGTACAGGGCAGTACCGATGACCAATCAAGACAAGTACGCGTCTGGGAATACAGCGCCCCGGGCCAGGTGGCAGAGCTGCTGTAGCGAAGCGACCATTCGGTAGCCACCGGTTTTCTGCGTTGATTGCGACGTCCGCGGGACTGCAGGACTGACTGTGACCTCTGGCTGAGCATTCACCACAGTGACTTAAGCGTTCTGACAGTTCCGGCTCTGGTCGGCCGCGATTTTCTCGAGCAGACAAAATGGAAAAAATCAAGTGTTACGAATTCAATTTTTTATGTAAAAATGACAGTGAATCGTATCAGAAGACAAGAACGAGGAGAAGCGAACAGTATTCCACAGCAATGAGGGCACGACAAAGGTTCCCAATTAGTGCCACAAAGTCACACACAACTGTGTGAAACAAAAAACGGCCAGAGATGAACGCGGAAAGAATTGCTTAGAAATGAAGCTCAATGTAGACATATTGCTATGCTATGCGATTTGAATTGAATTGCTATGAGGTTTTTATGCAAAAAAAGATGATGTATGGTAGAGAGCCCTCTCAAACTGATGGGTAGCATGTCCGTGGTGAAACTAATATGAAACTTTGCCACACATTTTGTTTTTTCGTTATAAGACGAGTAAACGAAACGGTAATGCGCTATGAAACTATATTTTTATCATCGGAATGTCATTTGACGGGCGTGATAGATTCAGGTATGCACCTCGGCCGACTATTCCTAAGTTCAGCGACTGAAACACAAACAGCTTTTTCATAAGCAAAAAGTTGAGGCTGTTTTTCGTCTCGTTAGGTCCGCAGTCCTTCCATCGATTCAAAAGCCACCCCGGTGCAGTCGTTGTTTGGAGCTGTTGTCAAGTGCTGTTGCTCGGGGGTTACACGACACTGACTGCTGGGCCGTTCAGCTGGGCCTGACTGCTGGCGAATACTAAACAGCGCCACTACGAACGAGCCCATGTATTGACTGAACGAACAGCACACGTCATCAACAATGACAGTCACGAATTGAGGAGAGTTTCATGACAACGACCCTGCCTCTCGACTGGGCGCGACAGCGCTTGGTGAGTTATGAGGTTTCGGCGACAGATCAGTAGACCGTCACAAACGCCGCCGACTTTTCAGCCGGGGAGATACCGCCAGTCCTTAGCGACATCTAGGGACGAATTTTAAACTGGTAGTTGTGTCGGTCACCGCCTAGCGTCGTCGCCGGCTTCGCTGCGTCCTGAGAAGAGAAACGGAAACCATATTAACACCCGGAAATAAGACCCAAAACTAAAAGCTCTCAAGATAACCAGCACACGCGTAAACAACATTGTCACCAATGTTTTCGAGAATAAGATGATAAAGCTAAAATGAGACAGGAATTCGGGGTCCCACAACAGTCAGCGGGGTCTGCGGCGCAGTCAGCGGGGTCTGCGGCACAGTCAGCGGGGTCTGCGGCACAGTCAGCGGGGTCTGCGGCAGAGTCAGCGGGGTCTGCGGCACAGTCAGCAGGGTCTGCGGCACAGTCAGCGGGGTCTGCGGCGCAGTCAGCGGGGTCTGCGGCACAGTCAGCGGGGTCTGCGGCACAGTCAGCGGGGTCTGCGGCACAGTCAGCGGGGTCTGCGGCGCAGTCAGCGGGGTCTGCGGCACAGTCAGCGGGGTCTGCGGCACAGTCAGCGGGGTCTGCGGCACAGTCAGCGGGGTCTGCGGCACAGTCAGCGGGGTCTGCGGCGCAGTCAGCGGGGTCTGCGGCGCAGTCAGCGGGGTCTGCGGCACAGTCAGCGGGGTCTGCGGCACAGTCAGCGGGGTCTGCGGCACAGTCAGCGGGGTCTGCGGCACAGTCAGCGGGGTCTGCGGCGCAGTCAGCGGGGTCTGCGGCGCAGTCAGCGGGGTCTGCGGCACAGTCAGCGGGGTCTGCGGCGCAGTCAGCGGGGTCTGCGGCAAAGTCAGCGGGGTCTGCGGCGCAGTCAGCGGGGTCTGCGGCAAAGTCAGCGGGGTCTGCGGCAAAGTCAGCGGGGTCTGCGGCAAAGTCAGCGGGGTCTGCGGCAAAGTCAGCGGGGTCTGCGGCGCAGTCAGCGGGGTGTGCGGCGCAGTCAGCGGGGTCTGCGGCGCAGTCAGCGGGGTCTGCGGCAAAGTCAGCGGGGTCTGCGGCAAAGTCAGCGGGGTCTGCGGCGCAGTCAGCGGGGTCTGCGGCTCACTGTCTGTTTCCCTTAGCCCAGCTGAGAGTCACAGTTTGAGTTTACCCAGAGGCAGGGTCTTCCACCCGACCTCGACCCGAGCCCAAGGGCGGATCCAGGGGAGAAAATCAGGCATGTATCCCTCCAGATCACTGGTGGATGCGGTACTACCCCAGCCTGAGTTACTTCCTCCCGACGACCTGGAGTCTCCACATTGGCACCTCGATACGGTAAGATAAAGAAAAGGGTTCGCCACCCATCTCTTGAATTCGTAATTTGCAACAAAGATTCAAGATCGGCGAAGAATAATAAAAAATTTGGGTACCATAGGTCTGAAATTCGACCTCTTTACTTCAACGATGTCCACCAGTATCCCAGAATCAAATGTTCTGGGTGGAAATCTACACCCAGGCAAGTTGAATTGTCTACCTATCATGGTCAAGAAATTAATTGTCACTTATCTGGGCCAAGAGCTTAATTTTCCAATCATTCAAGTACAACAACTTTCCTTTGTCATGATACTTTAATCATTACATTTCCTCACAATATTCTACATTTCCTCACATTAACAGGATTAAGCTACTTACTAAGAGTACAGCAAGGCTAAGTATTCATTTTGAAGCATGTTTGGCAAACATAAAGAAGTGGCATGAAAGACACGTCTCTTACAAAGAGCAAAAATGCAACAAAAAAGCTCTTTGATGGCACTCTATGAGCTCAACACTCAACAGTAAAACACTCAATGCTGGCGAGTGCAGCCTAGACATTAACGTTGTAAGCAAACAACGTTTCCCTTTCAGCCCGGAGATCCTCTAATCTCAACGCCAACTCTGACGGAGATAAGTCTGTTTACGCTCGACTGCTACTGCTGATGTGCGGCTGTTTGGCCGTTCGGCAGAACGTCCTGACGTAACACACAGACTCCGGAGGCGTGCGGCGTCCTCTCCCGTCCGCCGGTCCACCACACGTGAAACAGGCATACCCTGCATACATCCACCTGCACGCGCGCGCCTGGGCACGCACAACAGGGGGAGCCTGGTTCCCACAGAAGCGAAGCAGCAGTTTTGGAACTGAACGATTAACCTTTTGTCTGTCAGGTGTAGATGGTGTAATATTGGAGTTTGCCAAAGAGAGCTGTCAATTTTGTGACCGAAAATAGCCATTGACATTTGGTTAAGTTGTGAACCGGTCAAAATGAATTTCCGTGGGTGGTTCTAAACCAGCGTGGATGCTAAGGGCAAGGACAGAATAAGTTTAATGTGATATGATCAATGGCATTATCAATTCATGGGCATTATCACAATTCGCTTATTTGAGAGGTACACTCACACTTCGCTTATTTGAGGGACGCACTAACACAGTTTACGTGCGTACGAAAATGTTTCACCTGTCACACACGGGCAAGACGGTGTCCATAGCCGAGGTCAAAGGGACCATTTCCAGGCTGGGAGGCGCTCCAAGAGAGGACCCAGCCGGCGCGGGGCGGTGGAGCGTGCGTCGTTTTGGACACATCAAACGCCTACAGCCACCGGCCCGCCCCGCCCCGGGCATAATAATGAGTCCACTCCGCCCCAATCTCACCACACGCCGCTTCCTCTGAAGCGGGTGTCCGTGCAGGTGACCTTTGACGGCGTTGTTAGTAGCTGGTGGCTGGCGGCACCTTATGAGACGTCCAATTTCCATGTGTGTACATTAAAGAAGCGAGGAGGCAGTGCAAGAAGCTTACGTGCTTTAAGTAGTTGTAGGTACTGATTATCATGTTTTGAGCTTTTGTTAAGCAAAATTTGCCGGTGGGTAATCATGGTTAATTCATGGCACTGTGCTGGAGCAAGCATATTTGATTGTTATGACGAATGTCCAGGAATGACCTATTGGGTGCGGCAAAACTTGATACATAGATGCATGCATGCATGAATTTTGGACTGGGATATCAGTCTTTTAAAGCATACAAAAACCTAGTTTCCTAATCCGTTAGTTCCGACACCCACCGTTGGCAGGATCAGGCGTTTCCAAGTGAGGACCGAGCGTTGGCTAAAGTATTAACACGGCGCGTGGCCAGTGGGGCGGCGGGGCTGGCGCTGCTAGATTTCACGCACGCACGCATACACGCACACACACACACACACACAAGCACGCATGCATGCACAAATGCACGCAAACTTTCTCCTCAGCAAACAGTGGGGTTAGGGACGGAAGAAGTGTAAAACCCCACTTACTGTGTTTCTAAACACATAATAGATGTAACATAGTAAGGTGCTATGCTCCTTTCAACCCCGGCCATGCCAGCACCGGGCGACTGAGCGGGATGCTTTGCCGCCATAATGCCCGGCATGAGATGAAGTGACCATCAAATTTCTTTTCCGCCCCGGTAGCTCAGTTGATAGATCGTTGGGCTCCGGCCTGCTACTCAGGAACATGCAGTGGTAGTGCATGTCCAGGGTTAAGATCGGTTCCCCTGAGACGCTCCGGTGCTCAATATTTCCCCGACGTAGGTCGTCTGGCAACTGACTGGAGAGAGGGTGACCTGAGCGGGGCGGACATCCTTGTGCTTTGTGGGACGTTTAACTTTGGCTTCTATATTAACCCATAATTGTGGGAGTTGCTCGTTCGGGTGGTTGGGCCGGGGTCCCCGTGACAAGTCCCTTGATGACTTTAGTGATGCTCCGAGTCCAAAAAGCAAACTGTGAACAGTTTGGAAAAAATCTAAAACATCAGAGGTATAACAGCATTACAGCGTAACGAGGATCTTACTCAAACCGCATGAAGCATAGTCACGGCAATCTCGGACACATCATGTTCACCTATTTGGCTCACCATTTATTAAGCCATTAGAAACCGGTGATGGCCTCTACGCCCAGCGCTGATCAATAGAACCACCAGCAGCCTCAACCACGCAGCCGTGACGTACTCGTCGCGCCAAACAGGTAGTGTCAGTCCCGACAATCCGTCGGAACAATACCGAACAGTCAGCTGGCACCGTCAAAACAGACGTCGACACTCCTAAAACATTAATCAAGTGTCATTGATTCAGTCATACGCAATGTCCGAAAGAAATGCCTTGAGATCACCACCGTGCCTCTAACGGGTGGCCAGCGGGGAATTCTGGTCTTCTTCCTGCAAACTACGAAATATGTTCATTTTTCTCCGGACAATTTACAGACTACTTTCACAGTGAGGAGGCTTCACCACTCCACATGCTAATGCATTTGGCAGTACTGCCACGGAGAGGTCAGTCAGGTGGACCCGCCCCGCTCATATCTGCACTCGGCACCGGGTCAAAATTCGGGCCGTGGCATCTGACTACAGCTCAAAACTCCTGAGTGTCTCAAAAGTCAGCGGTGCCGCCGTCCGAGTGGCAGGAACCGTACACCCACCCAAAACCAGAAATTGCGCAACGTCAGCGAGAGCGTTTGGACAATTCCAAGTTTGGTCATTGGCATAGCTGTAAGATAAGAGTGAGGCTAAATCCCAAGATACTTATCACCTGCAGCGGGCAATTTCCGGCCAATGATCCGAGGTACAGAATTTGCCGGCCAGCCCGGTCGCCTTTCCTCACGTCGCTAGTGGTGGTGTTCATGGCCCGAGTCCACGAGTCACGCGACTGGACGAAGACCGCTAAATCCCCGATGGTACCGACCGGAGCTACCTGCAGCCCCGCGTCTAACCGGAGGTCAGTAACTGCGACCCCGCATCTAACCGGAGAGGTCAGTAACTGCGACCCCGCATCTAACCGGAGAGGTCAGTGACTGCTGCTCCACATCTAACCGGAGGTCAGTGACTGCGGCCCCGCATCTAACCGGAGAGGTCAGTAACTGCAGCCCCGCGTCTAACCGGAGAAGTCAGTAACTGCGGCCCCGCATCTAACCGGAGAGGTCAGTAACTGCGGCCCCGCATCTAACCGGAGTGGTCAGAAACTGCGGCCCCGCGTCTAACCGGAGGTCAGTAACTGCGACCCCGCATCTAACCGGAGAGGTCAGTAACTGCGACCCCGCATCTAACCGGAGAGGTCAGTGACTGCTGCTCCACATCTAACCGGAGGTCAGTGACTGCGGCCCCGCATCTAACCGGAGAGGTCAGTAACTGCGGCCCCGCATCTGACAGGAGGTCAGTAACTGCAGCCCCGCGTCTAACCGGAGAAGTCAGTAACTGCGGCCCCGCATCTAACCGGAGTGGTCAGAAACTGCGGCCCCGCATCTGACAGGAGGTCAGTAACTGCAGCCCCGCATCTAAGCGGAGAGGTCAGAAACTGCGGCCCCGCATCTGACAGGAGGTCAGTAACTGCAGCCCCGCGTCTAACCGGAGAAGTCAGTAACTGCGGCCCCGCATCTAACCGGAGTGGTCAGAAACTGCGGCCCCGCATCTAACCGGAGAGGTCAGTAACTGCAGCCCCGCATCTAACCGGAGAAGTCAGTAACTGCGGCCCCGCATCTAACCGGAGTGGTCAGAAACTGCGGCCCCGCATCTAACCGGAGTGGTCAGAAACTGCGGCCCCGCATCTGACAGGAGGTCAGTAACTGCAGCCCCGCGTCTAACCGGAGAAGTCAGTAACTGCGGCCCCGCATCTAACCGGAGTGGTCAGAAACTGCGGCCCCGCATCTGACAGGAGGTCAGTAACTGCGGCCCCGCGTCTAACCGGAGAAGTCAGTAACTGCGGCCCCGCATCTAACCGGAGTGGTCAGAAACTGCGGCCCCGCATCTAACCGGAGTGGTCAGAAACTGCGGCCCCGCATCTGACAGGAGGTCAGTAACTGCAGCCCCGCATCTAACCGGAGAAGTCAGTAACTGCGGCCCCGCATCTAACCGGAGTGGTCAGAAACTGCGGCCCCGCATCTAACCGGAGTGGTCAGAAACTGCGGCCCCGCATCTAACCGGAGAGGTCAGTAACTGCAGCCCCGCATCTAACCGGAGAAGTCAGTAACTGCGGCCCCGCATCTAACCGGAGTGGTCAGAAACTGCGGCCCCGCATCTAACCGGAGTGGTCAGAAACTGCGGCCCCGCATCTGACAGGAGGTCAGTAACTGCAGCCCCGCGTCTAACCGGAGAAGTCAGTAACTGCGGCCCCGCATCTAACCGGAGTGGTCAGAAACTGCGGCCCCGCATCTGACAGGAGGTCAGTAACTGCAGCCCCGCATCTAAGCGGAGAGGTCAGAAACTGCGGCCCCGCGTCTAACCGGAGAAGTCAGTAACTGCGGCCCCGCATCTAACCGGAGAGAGCGCTGAATTGTTGTGTTCGTCCACAAAAGCCCAGTACTCACTTTCGAGACCCGGCCTATACGAAAGCTCGGTACTCACATTTTGCAGTCCCTCCAAGAAAGAAAGCCACTCACTTTTGTGTCCACCAACAAAATTTCAGTACTCACTTTTTGGGTCCCTTGACGAAGGCCCAGTCGACGCTGATGGTCTGGCCCAGTACGTCTGTGCCGTTCAAGCCCTCGATGGCAGCCACCGCCTCCTTATACGTCTCGTACTCCACCAGCGTGTAGCCCTGTCGGGAGTTCATGCGTCAGCTACTGTCTAAATGGCAGGGTCCCACAGCAGGCAGCAGAGGTACGGCTCACACAACTGTGATGGACGGCCATAAGCCGAACAGAAAAAATTGTGTTATTTCCGAAGAAATCTGCGGCGCAAAAAACGAACATTTTTTGTGTGACAAACCTACAAGTACGCAAATCGGCGTCAGCTGGTAGTTTCGCACGCCACACGCGTCAAATCGGCTTTCAAGCTTGTACCAGAATGAATAACACACCATTTGGCTGATCTAGACAATGTTTTATTTAATCAGCTGGAGCATTATGAGAGGCGTGCCTGTGCGTTAGACGGTACTGTATACAGACAGCTCCGGGGTCGGTACACCCACTGTTAGCCTACGACCAGAAACCTGGCGCCAGACTCAGGCCCTGGATGGAGTTGGGATAGAGTTTTTCGAGTGAAAAGTTAGAAGTCAGAAATAAACATATCACACGTAATTTCAAAGTGAATGAGTTTAGAGAAAAAAATCGCAAAAATAGTAATTGTCTGCAGGAAAGCTTACAGTTTGCACAGTCTTGCTCGCCTACATGTTGGGTCCAGCACCCCACTGCTTAATAGACGAGAGAACCGACATTCCCATAAAGAGTTTTACCAAAGACAGGCTCACGCCGATTGAACCCTTGTTTCCCACCCGTGCTCAGGACGCCGTCTGTACCTCCACACGCGCCCCACGCTCACAACCACCGACAGCGGCCGTCTTTTCCAGCGAGTGGATGAGCCGGCAGGGCTGGAGTGACGGCAGAGCGATGACTCGCCGACTGCGGGGTACGGCCGCGCCGCCATGCATATTCCATGTGGGAGGGATCAGTGCCGCCAGTACAGCTCTCCGCCGCCCGGCTGAGGTGTGAACTGATCAATCAGTCGGCACGCCAGTGACTGCTGCGACACGGACCGGTAACGATACAGAGCCGGCCCTGCAGCCGCCGCTGCCCGTGCCTGGCCGTGTTTGTGCTGATGTCTTGTGCTTTTGTAGGAAACGTTGGCCACATGCCAGTCAATGTGTTCAATCGCACTTCAATACGTTATATGCTACATGTCTGTATTTATTTATCCTGGTTACCAACCAATGAAGGCCACCGGATTATTCACTGTGCCTAGTTCCAACATTCCCTTCGACACTGAAACCGGACAACTCCGCACCAAACAAGGGGTGAAACCCCGCTTGCCCGCGCAGTCCAACTTGTTAAACGGAATGTGGCACCTTGGTCGAATCCTGGAATTTAGTGTTATTAGGCGTACTTTTAGTCAAAAATAATGAAACCACTCACGATTTCTCTGAAAAATGTACAATAAGCTCAATATTTGGTTTTTAAAAAATACTCCTCTAGAAAAAAATAAATATCAGCCTGTGGATGATGTCACGATCTGGCAACCACTACCATACTTGAAACGCTTCAAGGGCTTCGATTGGCTGATGCTCATCGTGACGTCAGCATATGTCGCCACACCAGTAGCTCACAACAATGGCCACCGGCGACGGGGGCTGAGGGGGCTGGTGTCAGGTAGGTTTTAGCTTTTTCTACGGAAATATCGAGTTCCAAGACAAATGAAATATGGAGTACCGGGTTTTCCGACCTGCTTTACAACTTGGCTCTCAGTTAAAATCACGTTGTGAAGGTGCCACCTTCCCTTTAAGAGTCTCGGCGCTGGTGTCACGCCAGATGCCTTGAGGCGGGCTGTCGGGAGTCACAGGAGGGGGGGCGGAGCGAACAAGTAGTCGGCCACCAACGGAGAGTGACCGCGTGATCCCAGGAACGCCACTGCACGGCACTCTTCTCATTCCTCTGGTGAAAATGTCCGGAACGTTCTGTCTCAGACACACGTCTCAGAACTTCCAGTCAGACACACGTCTCAGTGTGTCAAACACTCGCCAATGTCAAGCCCTCACATACTGTGATTAGGGCCCTGAGCATACCTAGTCTGTGGGCATTTGTCAGCTTAAGATGTCAGACAGCCTGTCTGGCCGGAGAGGGTGTGACGCCACATGCCCCTCTCACGCCAGGGCCGTCGGCGCTGGACCTGAGGTTCTGTCTCTCAGGTGAGGGTGTGACGCTACGGCCGTCGGCGCTGGACCTGAGGTTCTGTCTCTCAGGTGAGGGTGTGACGCCACGGCCGTGGGCGCTGGACCTGCGGTTCTGTCTCTCAGGGGAGGGTGTGACGCCACGGCCGTCGGCGCTGGACCTGAGGTTCTGTCTCTCAGGGGAGGGTGTGACGCCACAGCCGTCGGCGCTGAGCCTGAGGTTCTGTCTCTCAGGGGAGGGTGTGACGCCACGGCCGTCGGCGCTGAGCCTGAGGTTCTGTCTCTCAGGGGAGGGTGTGACGCCACGGCCGTCGGCGCTGAGCCTGAGGTTCTGTCTCTCAGGTGAGGGTGTGACGCCACGGCCGTCGGCGCTGGACCTGAGGTTCTGTCTCTCAGGTGAGGGTGTGACGCCACGGCCGTCGGCGCTGGACCTGAGGTTCTGTCTCTCAGGTGAGGGTGTGACGCCACGGCCGTCGGCGCTGGACCTGAGGTTCTGTCTCTCAGGTGAGGGTGTGACGCCACGGCCGTAGGCGCTGGACCTGCGGTTCTGTCTCTCAGGTGAGGGTGTGACGCCACGGCCGTCAGCGCTGGACCTGAGGTTCTGTCTCTCAGGGGAGGGTGTGACGCCACGGCCGTCGGCGCTGGACCGGCGGTTCTTTCTGTCCGGTCACATACTACGGAAGCGGGAAGTCTGTGGGTGGCGTGCAGGTGGGCTGTCCGCCGGAGCGGGTCCCCGACCGGGGAAACACAGCTGCGACGGCAGCGCCCGCTCCTAGACAGCCCCACGACAGCTCGGCCAGTTTTTGTGGTACGCCGGGGATACTAGTCCTTCACAGATTTCAATGGAAGCTGCGCAGCGGAATACTTGAGCGGCCTGCTTACCAGTACTGCTGGTTAGAGGGAATGTGACATCTTCATAATGGGTCATGAACTAAGAAAGCCTTGTGATAGAGCATGCCGAGAAACCATTTGAACGAAACTGAATTTGCCCCAGGACGTACCGTTCCCGGAGAAAAAGGGTTCAAAATTACCGCCCACCGACCCTCCCCTCCCCCGGATGGTATGGGTTGAGCGTGGGAACGTGACGGAATTATCAGGCCAGCTATAATGCTCAGACAAATATAAATATTTCTATACCACATGTAATGCTCAGGCAAATATTTCTTGCTTGGACATCTTTAAAACATATGTCCTAAACGTGGCTTCGGTACTATTACTGGAGTCGTAAATGCATATAACTTTCTGTAATTGCTAGTTCTGTAATTGCTCGTGAGGCATGTTTAAATATATCAAGAAAAATTTCCGACATGGATGCGTCACTATGGTTCCTTACAATAGCCTATTTCAGCTAAACACGCTTCATTTGTATTGATATTCATCTGTGGCGGAAATCAAAGAAGTTCAATTTGGCACAGAGCATTGCCGGATAGTACGCCGATTTGACGTCATGCGATTTGGATACCTTTGTACCTCTAACGTATGAATATCAAATAAAACGAATTATTGGGCTTATTGCCTGTCTTTCAGCAGAAATAAGACCATACCCATTATTTTCAATAAAGATTGTCCCTAGAGCCACTACCGCCAGCAATTCCACCGGGAGTCATATTCACTTTACGCCATACTCCAGTCCTCAGCTCCAAACGGACCCAAGCAGCTCTCCAGGCTAATTCATGTGTTATAGCCGGGTAAGAGGCCAGTTTATCACTGCTCCAACATACAGACAAGTGAATCCAAATCCGACTTCCACTCGGTAGATTTGGCTGAGCGCGGCGCTGGGGCGGCCCGCAGGCGACCGTTCCAGCGGCTGAGGGGTTAACGCTGAGAGCGCGGCTTCCCTGGCCCCATTAACGCCGCTGCCAACTGCTATAAAGTTCACTCAATTTGACACTAATGTCTCTTCGGATCTGCATATTTGCATAAATTGCCATTAACAGCCGTCAGAGAAGTGCGACGCGAAGGAGTGGCAAAACGCCGCGGCTCTCCATTGTACTCCAAAACATACTACTACACACACATATATAAAATGCCTGCTCACACTATTAACGTAGATAATGACGTGACACTTACAGAAGGCCCATAAATTTTGCATTTCATAGAGGATTACTGATCGATAAAGGCTGCGAGAGATTACCGCGCTCCGCCCGCCCCAGACGCGGTCAGGACCGTGAGCAGACCTTGGGGACACAGTGCTGACCAAGAGCATGACCTTCAAGAGCGATGCTAACCATCAGTATGACCTTGAGGAGGGGTGCTAACCATGACTATGACCTTGAGGAGGGGTGCTAACCAGGAGTATGACCTTGAGCAGCGATGTTGACCAGGAGTATGACCTTGAGGGGCGGTTCTAACCATGAATATGACATTGAGGAGCGGTGATGACCAGAAGTATAACCTTGAGGAGCGGTGCTGACCATGAGATGAGCCCGCGGAGCGGAACTGACCTTAAGAAAGCCGGTGCGTCGGTCCATGTTGAGGTGTATGTTCTTGATGGCGCCGTAGTCGGCGAACTTGTCGTGTATGTCGTCCTCCTGAGCCTCCTCGTGCACTCCAGTCACAAACAGGATCCAGCCTTCTACCGCTGCCGGGCAAAAACACTTTGCTCACAAACAGGATTCAGCCTTCTACCGCTGCCGGGCAAAAACACTTTGCTCACAAACAGGATCCAGCCTTCTACCGCTGCCGGGCAAAAACACTTCGCTTACAAACAGGATTCAGCCTTCTACCGCTGCCAGGCTTCAAAATGGAGGACTTGGTAACTCCTCTTCTCCTATTCGTAACACAAAAGGTTGCAATCAATGAAGCAATCGTTAGTGTAGACTAAAACATTGTAAAATATATATCACAGAACACAATAAACAGTAAAGAGAATACATAAAAGCTATAGATATACAATAGCAGGTAAAACAACACAAAACCACGGCCGACGTTTTACACGTGTCCGAGCCTGTGCCCCAAACCGATTAAAACGGCAATGAACTCGTCAGAAATTTCATCAATGATTTAGGATGCACAGGATGGACAAGGCCAGGCCAGTAAATCCAAAGGAGCAGCCGAATGTCGTAACGTTACCCAAGCTTCGTCGCCACTGCCAATCAGGCTAACCGCCGCGCCGGCAGTCCATCACAAAATTGGAGCGGAGGCCCAAAACAACCAGGCCGACAGCCCATCAGAATGTCAGCCCGCAGCCAGCCGGTTCCTCGGCAAATAGCCATCCGTCCACCACGGCTCACCGCAGGTCGGCGCAGTTACTCAATCGATCTCAACCTGGGCAAGCCAGCCGCCCACTAAAAACTGACAGGAGCAGGTCGTCAGAAACTCACACCCCAGTCTGCACAGATAGCCTGTCGCGCGTGCGTGGACATTGGTGGTCAACGGGCTGTGTCGTCAGCAAAAAAACAAAAAAACAAAAAAACGACAGGAACTGGTCGTGAGAAACTCACACCCCAGTCTGCAGAGATAGCCTGTCGCGCGTGCGTGGTCATTGGTGGCCAGCGGGCTGTGTGGAAGCGCCTGGCAACAGGGGCCACAGCAGCCGGCGCAGGCCACGCCAGCCCGTCATCCCAGCTGAGTAGGCTTCAGGCCACGTAACGCTACAGAGCGTTCATTTGGCGGCGCCGGCCCGGCTGTCGAGCCGGAATCGATAGCGCTGAGGAGCGGCGACACTCACACCGCTCCCCGAGGGCGTCCGTACACATCAGGCAGCCGCAGTCACGCGCGCTGTGGACGCCCAAACTGACCAATCAGCCGGCGGAATTGACTGAAGGGCTTGGAACTTCTGTCGGTCACTGTTCGGGCTAGGCCATCCTCATCGACACGGCATTGCAACTCCGGCGCAGGTTCTTTTGTAGTTTTGTGTGCGATTCATCTCTTCCTCCAATCGACGATTTTCTCATAGACGTGAATTATGCATGGCAGATTCAATTACTGTTCTTATTTCCCATACGAGCATCGCACACACCGTTTGTCTTTGGAGCATGAGCAGCAGTGTGCCTAGCTATTCAAGGAAGGGGAAGCACCCACGGAATGTATTCGACCGTATATGCGTATCAGCAACATATACCACACTGATGCCGGCCATCTCCTGCACCAAATGTGTTCAGCCGTTCAACCCCTGGTGTGCCGTATTTGGGAGCCTCGGCTCCCGAGGCAACAATGCCGACGATACTGCATATTGCTGGGCGCATATTGCTGATCCTACTGGCCGCTGGTCCCAGGAGTCTCGTGCGAGGACGCAGACCAGCAAATTGCTTCCATGAAATAATAACCGAATCTGGACCGGCGATTGCATGTGTCTCAGAACTCAGCGGTATCTGTTGAGAGCAGCCGTCCAGCTTTGGTCTGCGTTCCTGGATGTTCCACACATGTGCCACAACAGGACGCTGTAGTGAGAAAAGTGCGGCAGCAGTGCGACCACTAGCTCGCCGGCAGAAGCTGCTCCGTTTTTACCGTTGGTCCGTAATGAGAAAGTCAGCCGGCGTGCCAGCTGGGGCGCGGTTTGTCGGCCCGTAGACCGATCGGTTCCACAAAACAAACACCGCCGGAAAAGACGGGTCGCCAACCGAGCCGGCAGCGGAAGGGTAGGCGCTAGAGCTGAGACTTTCCGGGCCCGGAGGCCCGGTTTTAACCAGGCCCTGGTAAGTAAGAGAACTACGGTTTTAAACGGAATAGACCACGTTCTCGAAATTCTAAAAATAATAATCTAAGAACAAGAGGAAAATCAGTAAGCAACACTGTTTCTCACTTTCATACACTAAAAACAGAGATATCTCCTCTTTTCTAACAATATGTGACGTCATCAAAATAACACCTTTCATAATCAGTGAAATCCCGAAACCTCTGATCATAGACTCGCTGTAAAGACCCATTCACAGCGTTTCCGCATGAAAAAATCGCATGCATGGGCTGTTCAAATACTTGGAGACATAATCGCAGGACCCACAACCGATTTTTCGCTGTGGACGTTCGTTCTCATCATCAGTATCATACTTGTTCACTCACCGGGGCAATCGTACTCTCGGTCCGCCCGATCATTCTCGGTCTTGTTAGCCCTGGTGCAAAAACTGAACGACAGATGGCGTTACGGCGGCCGTGTTTATTCAGTGGTGGAAGGATGATGCATATGCCTGACGTATAGATGTAAAGAAAAAAATCAAGATTTGGATTTTGAAGTAAAAACAATACATAGTTGTTTTGGCCAGTACGGGGAAGGAAAGTCTGATGTGCGTTGCGGCAATTAAGCGCACTTCGGCCCAGTGACGCTCCACAATGGACAGGTACTGGCCCGAAGTTTTCGATCGACAGGCGTGTTGCATGCCGGTTCACTCGCTGGCATGGTATTTTCAGCGAGTGGGCGAGGCTTAGGGCTTACGACCAATCAGATTACTGCAACCATATGGAAGATATTCCTTCAGGATTTGAAATAGGCAATAAGTCCTTTTACTTTGAACTTTAAAGCTGGCGGAAATTTTATACCGAGACCTTGGGATAAAATTAAATATGCCAATGGTGGTTTCTCAACGCGCTATATTGGTGTATTGGTGTTTTAGGGCGCTTTCAGCAACTGGGCTATACGCGCTATATCTGTACACACTCTAGAAAACCCTATTGGGCACATATAGCCTCAGGAGCTGACGTGCCCTAAAACCCCAATCATCATCATCACGCTCTACAAAACTGTTATCTCAGTTAAAAAGCCATTATAGAAGTGGGGACACTCCCTTACCAGCCACCGCTTGTCACAGCTTTGTGGATCACTAGCATTCTTCACTTATTTTGCGCCGTCGCTCCTGTTCGTCACATAACACCCAAAAAGTCACGCAACACCACAGGTACGAGATGAATGTAAACATTTCGGACAAAAACGTGTATGTGCTACAAAACTAATTATGTTAATGAAAAGTACTTAATCTTTTTAAGAAAGGGCTCGACCAGTGCTTGCACAGGTGGCAGAGCCCAACTACAACTGCACACAAGTGCAGTGCCAGGCAGTGGCGGATCTAGCCGGTCGGTTTGGGAGGGGCAAACCAAAGCCGAAAAGCAAAAAAAGTCACGCAGTGCAAAACAGCGCTACAATATCCCTTCGCAGTAGAATTTTGGGTATGTGAGGCGAAAAGCAAAAAAAACGTCACCGGGTGAAAAACAACGGCTCAAGATGCTTTTCTCCTATCCAAGGCCCCATATTTCTGCTGAACTTAACTGGTTCTGTTTGAAGTTGAGAGTTGAAGCACCAAAATCTTGCATATGAACTTAAAAGCAGTCGGGGAAAAAAGGAGGTCGATCGCTTTGAGCGGGGGGCAAAAACATATTTTTGCCCCGAGGTTTTCCGTTTGAGGGGAGGGCAAATGCCTTTTTTGCTCCCCCTGGATCCGCCACTGGTGCCAGGTCGTACGTAGAAGTCTGCGTAGGCGGATCCAGGATTTCCGATCCTGGGGAGTGAGGCAGGTGGTGGTGGGGGGGGGGTGCCACCTGGACCAGGCGGCGCCACTTTCGGGCGGTTAAACTCGTCAGGCGGGTGCCAAATATAAACGCAGTCACCGGTGACCTATTAGATATAGCTTATCTTAGCTCACCTGTAGGGCCGAGGCTAAACACGAAACACCTTCCCTAGAGAGGTCAAAGGCAATCGACGAGGAAATGTCTAGTCTATTGGTGGAGCAGTCGATTAGCGACATTAGGCAGCAGCCCCGTCGTTTTATCTTGATTAGAACCGAAAATACGTCCGGTTTAAGATTAAAACGTCCACCAAATCATGTGGCACAAAACGATCGTATCCAACCACAGAAAACTGAGGCTCAGCGCGAGCTTTCTGTCCAGTGGGTATTTCCATGCCAGGAAATTTCGTAAAATCAGTGACAATGAGGATTTTTGGAAATTACATACACAAAGAATAGTAATAAAGAAATATACACATATATAGAACTCCTTCGTTAAAAAAAATATATATATATACAAACATATATTTTTTTTTTTTTTTTATATAAAAAAACAAAGTAACGAGGCTATCCACGCTTAATGTCGTTCAATAATTATGTATTTATTTATTTCACTTCTTCAGGACAATCCACAAAAGACATGTGGCTATTCTTAGCCTGGCATCACTGTTTTCATAACACATTCCACGTACATACATCCTCAAATCAAGCCAGATGAAAAACGGGTAACCCATAGTTGGTAAAGGGAGCCGTGCCAGAAAGATCCCCATATGCCTATGACTATGTTCTTTTTCAAAGTCTCATCACATTACACCTTATTGTACGGTTTAACGCAGTAATGGGCTCCCTGATAGAACAACAGAAACGAGAAAACAAAACCGGGCAGCAATTCAGTGAGAGGGAAATGCCACAAAGTACACGCAGTGCTATCACAAAACATGACGGGGACCTAGCAAGAACATTTCTGTCGAGAAGTTAAACTTAATATCATACGCCCCCACTCATATCATATCCGGAACACTTAGACTGGTCGGGCGACTGCCACCCGGCGCAGAAATGCGCCCATAGCCGTCCTGGAATGACGAATCAGCGTAGCGTTGGCCGGAATAGCAAGTGGTTAACGCCACGGACCTTTGGTAGGGACTGCACAAAACGCAAGCTCAGATGTTTTATATTGGCTGGCTCTCCCTGTTGTTTCTAACCTGCATACTTTTCTCTCTTGCCTTCTCTATCCTCTGCATAGCGAAAATTGATAAAAAGATTGGTGAAAATACCAGGGAACCATCCTGATCGGCCGGTTGGCTCTTTTGAGGTACAGTAAACAGATACAAATGTGGCGTTTACTTGGCAGCGCCAGTCCAGCACTGCTTGAGACTGGATGCCACCGTCCGGGCATAAGCTAACGAACATGGACAACGTGACGCAAACGCCTTGCAAAAAATTGTCTCGTCCATGCTTTTTCTTGTCAATTTAGCAGTCTGTTATCTTTGTTGTTCCTAACATACTCTCAGGATGTCGTAGCTAGCGACATGCTTCATGTCATAGTTTCCGGCATAACCCATAGAATTCAAAGCAACTCAGAAACTGTTTTCATGACTAGGAAACTATATCTCACACATTTTCAGAAACTGCATCTCAGGACGTATATTAAAGGGAATGTGGCACCTCTATAACGTGATTTTAACTGAGATAGCCAAGTTGTAAAGCATGCCGGAAAACCCGGTACTCCACATATCATTTGTCTTGAAACTCAAAATTTCGTAGAGAAAAGCTAAAAACTACATGAATGTGCCCCACATGTACTCTTAGCAGCAGGCCACAGTTGTCAGCCGTTGGTGTGACGACATATGCTGACGCCACGGTGAGTATTAGCCAATCGAAGCCCTTGAAACCTATTGAATTTAGTAGTGGTTGCCAGATCATGACATCATCCACAGGCAGATCTTTCTTTATTTCCCTAGAGTGGCATTTTAAAAATCAAAATATTGAGCTCATTGTACATATTTCAGAGAAATCATGGACGCTTCCATGATTGTCGGCTAAAAGTATCCCTAATTTCACTAAATTCCAGGATTCGACCAAGGTGCCATATTCCCTTTAATTTCACGCAACGAACCAAACATGTAATCAAATACGTGTAAGGCCAACAGTTTCGCTTGATAACTGCGATATGAGCAGGTAATTATTGCTCCTTCAAAACAATTAAAAACACATCAAGCATACCGTAACTGAATCGTGCAGTTCCGGGGAAGCGTGAGCAGTCGTATCGAGACCATATCTAAACACACGGTACGCGAGGCTTCCGCGAGGAGACAAACTTCGACCCCGAGAACATCTGGCCATTCAGGAGCGCCAGAGGTTTTACGGACAGCCTTGTTTGAGTGCATGTGGGTTGCGCATCGTCAGCAGTTGGTTTTTCCGGCTGGTTTGGGGGGCCGGGGTCACGGCTGGGCGGGCGGTGTGCCAGGCGTGTGCCCCTTCACTCGGTCAGTGACAGGACGTGCCAGCGCCCAGCGCTCTCCTGATATGCTGAAATTCCTGATTTGATTCAGCACTGAATTCGCTTTTACGGCAGCCATAAGGCTGGACCGTCCGAAATTGGCTGGCCAAACTCCTTTGTGGGGTCAGTGGACGTGGATAGATGCTTCAGCCCATACTTAATAACCCTGTTCCGACGGAAGGATATTGAGATTTTAATTGTCACCGCAGGTAATGCGCGTGATTGATGCTCGCATACGAATTAAATTGCATCCCAGCTGGAAACTAATGGGCCCGGCATAAATTGGCGATCATTGTGATAGTGAAGGCGCGGCGCGGCGGCTTCCGCAGTACAAGGCTAGAGAAAAGACAGGCCAATTCCACGGACATCGCTATTTGTGATAGCACTGCATTAGAAGCAATTTGGTGGCACATCCTACATTTATTCTATCGGGAGACATAAATAAATTACATTCAAATCACATACATAAAGTATGATTTGACGGACAAATCACACAAATGGCGTAGGAGCTTCCACACCACTGAAGCACTTTGAAGTCATGTATTTTCCGTCAACGCCATAGGGTTAATGGTTAGGGGAATCCGACACCTTCATAACGGGATTTGAACAGAGCAGGCTGTATGATAGAGCATGCCGAGAAAACACTTGATCGATGTTTCATGTGTCCCAGAACTTAACATCCGCGGAGAAAACAGGCAAAATTTACCGCATATCGACCCCTCCTCCCCGGGTGGTCACGTGGTAGGAGGTGACCTTGGAACGTGACATTATGCTCAAGCCCCACTGCGCAGACATATATTTCATGCTTCGACCTCTTTTAAACCTACTTCCTAAACGTGTCTTTGGTACTGGGGACTACAAACGCATATCACTTTCTTCAATGATTAGTTATAAACATGAAGCATGTTTTCATATATCAAGAGAATAACATAAATTGATGCCAGTTCAATTCCCAATAATGACACCTTTTAGCTTAAAACACCCCAATTGTATTCAGATTTATTTGTGGAGAGTTGAAAGAAGTTCAATCTGGCACAAATCATTTTTCTTATAATGGCATTGCCAGATCGTTTGCCAGTTTGATGTCACGCTGAACTGGAGACTTATTCATCTATAACAGGGAACGGGTTTTGGTTGAAACATTGGTCAACAAACGGATATTTGACACTGGCATCAAACAAACGTTTTCCTAGTTAGTCGTACATAACCAGAGGGCGTGCACGTGCGACTGTTCGTTCCATTCGTAATTGGGTCACCCCTATGGTGGTGGTGAGCTCCCGGTAAGGTACTGTAAGACCTTCTCGGTCAATATCCCTGAGACTTAAACTTGACAGACACTTGAGCCTTTTGGAGTGGCACGGAGTTGAGAAAAAATAGGTTTTCCATCCTGGCACATATTTTGTGTTTTGGCTTTTCGCATTTACCACAAATAACCAGTTCATTCTGCATTTATCTATATAATTTGGCTCTCTGAAGTTTCTATAGCGACCCATATATATATATATATATATATATATATATATATATATATATATATATATATATATATATATATATATGCGACTTCACCTTGCTCTCTGCTGTCACTTCCACTTGTATGTCAATGCCGAGTAGCTACTTAACTATAAGACCACCGTGTCAATCGTCCCAATGTCCTCTGCTATTTTGTGCACTGACACATCATCGTGCGGGATTCGTGTAAACATGGCGTATAACGAGAACCGATTTACAGGGATCCCATCTGATTTGAACGTGGTCGGGTGAAATAGGATTAAAGGAAAGGCAAATGCGAAGGAAAGCGAAATTGTACATTCTCATATGCACCCAATCTGGTGAAAACGCTTTTAATTACCCTGCATGTCTGCCGCATCAGGTCACGACGAATCGAGGTTGTCCCCGGGCCCGTTCCCGTCTCCCTAAAGGTGAAGAAAACTCTAAATGAGCTCCACTTCTAAATGAAAAGCCCGAGTAGGTAACTCTTAACGTCTACTGCGAGGAGCGCGCACGAGGCTGGAGGAGGGGCAAGAACAGACCCTATGTGGCCGCACGTTTACTGAGGAGAGGAATCAGCACCAGTTATGTGGTGAAGTGCTGAGCGTCACCACTCACCGCTGCTGCCCGGCTGTACGCCGCCGTCCTCGCCTTACCGAACCGCAGTGTCTGTCAGATGGCATGGGTAGTACGTCCGGAACCGCGTGGCGAAATAGCATAACGCATCCATTATTCATAGACAAACATAAGCCGCAGTGAATCTTGGACGGATATTCAGCTCTTTGGATTTTTTCGCAAGTCGGCATTTTCAAGTTTCGATTCAAAAGGTTTTACATTACGCTCTGTATCGCTTTTTTGAACTTTCAGGTCTTTTGCGTTCAGACTGCACGTAAATGGCACGTATCCTATCACCGGCGGCTAATTTGCCTCGCCTTGGTTTGCACCATGCAAACATGACCATTCGTCGCTTTTCCTGGGAAGGACTTTATCCTGCCCTTCCATTGACCTGAAGCAGTGGAACGGCAGCGTGTTTAGCTGACAGCAGCTGGGTCTCTCCTGTTCGCGCCGTCTTCATGAATGCACTGGCTCCCCTCTGCATGTGAGAACAGCTTTGACGCTAGCCCATGAGAGGCCACAGCACAAGGGGGGTAGGTGGCGCTCTGGCACGTGGGACTACAGCCGGGATCTGCACCCCTGGCGGTGAATGATGGCAGCACTGGCTGCGGCGCTTGCGAAGTACAGACGGATGTCTGCGGATCGCTCCCCTCCTGCTCTGTTCGGATGACTAGGTGAGGTATCGATCATTTAAAACCAACACACTCCATGGTAACCGACAGGGGTCGGATCCCTTCTCACATCTTCAGGAGGCGATGTGTGATACAGAGTGGGGCGTCTGCCCACAGGTCCCAGGTTCTGGGTTCAAGTTCGCAGGTCTTTCCGAGAAATTCTGATCTGTTCACACAATTCCTCTCGACATGGTGAGAGCTAGTAAAATTACTCGACCACTAAATGTTCTGCGATACTAAAGGATGTCGCAATGGTTCACTCGCTCGCCGAATTTATCTACTCGAGGTCAGACTAAAAAAACACTACACGTGGAACGGAGATTTATCTCCTCTATAGCAGATTATTTCACCAGTTTAGCCCATTAACACGCACCGGTACGAGGCTCCACGCCACCTCGACGCACATAGGCCCTAAATGCCTCCGTCCGTGGCCAATATTACGAAAATGCAACTTTTTCTAAATCATTTCCTGAGCACATATACTGATAGAGAATTCTTCACTGCACTCGAAACAGGCATGGAAAACACAAACCGTGCTCTGGAAGTCTTTGTAGAGTTGCTTGAAGTAAGCACTCGGGTGCGCCACCCGCGGACCAGAGATCTGCAGTGAAAACTACGTACATTTCATTATGCTTAAAACCGACCATGAAAGCAAGAACAGGTCAAAGTATGGCAATACCACTATTGTGTGAGCCCTTTGCAATGGGTTTTGGTATAAAATAATGCAAAAAATAGTTTTGACAACTATTTTATAGACCATTCTATCAGTATACGGCATATCTCAAAAACTGTTCGATTTACAAATACAAAGAGAGGGATTTAAAACTTGGCCATCATCGGCTCAGCATAAGACTACCATCAAACGATTCCCCAGGATGTGCTCTACAAGGGCAAGTCAAAATATCTTGCGTCCACTTGCAGCCCCGTGCTCCAGATGACATATAATAACTCAGGTTGTGGCTCCAACCAGGCCGCTGCCGTGCTAACGCAACACCGTGGGTTACCGAATAGAGGCATGGACCGGCCAAAAATGAGCAATATGAGTGAACTATCAGAGAACGATGCTAGAAGAAATGCTGAGAAGTGCTGAAATTAGTTTATACAATTTCAAAGCACTATAACCGTCTAAATTTGTGTATTGATTGCTGTGTTGACTGTTATCCAAATACCCGGAGGGACTGCCGACAACGAACCATTTATTGCATGAGAAATGTTCCTGCTAGGATGTCAATCTCGGGATTAGGATCCCGCTATTTTCAAAAGCCCCAATCACGGGATTAAGCCTCTCGTGATCCCGGGATTCAGACATTTATTATAACACCTTCAAGCAATGCCGGGACAGCAAAAAACGATACCTAAGAATCCTGTTTTGCTGCATATCACACGTTAAACCACATATGGTGAATACCAGTCATACCTTGTCATCCAAATGAACGGTCGCCGTAACCATCGGAGTTCCGAGGTGTCCTAGGGATCCAATCGGGAATCGAATTTCCTCGCCGTTCCCACTGTCACGAGCCGAGGCAAGATGACACCCGGGCTGTTCAGGTGACCTACGTCCCATAGTTAGCGATACCGCGATATCATATGTAGCGGAGGGTGGGCGGGGGGGCGAGAAACGTACTGACCTTCACGGACTGATATTTTGATATGCCTTGTTGAGGAAACACAAGGTAGGTATATATTGTACCCCTTTCTTCTACTCTGCGTGTTAACACGCGCACTGGAGGGGCCTCGGATACTCCCCCAACTATTTTTTTCCGGGATAACCGGAGAACCGCTCGTAGCCAAAACACGGGAATCGGTCGCATTTGAGAACATTTAACAGGGCGTCGAATAGTGAAATAATTTTGAAAATTTGTCGAAAATTGTTTGATTTATAGGCTTCTAAAGTCAGACCTACATTTTGAAATCGCCGCGACCGCGCAGTCGAACCGCTTTGCTTGCATTGGAGACCAAGTGGTGACGTCACAGTGTCGTATAGACGGGATGATATGTCAAGGTCACCTCACGTGAAGGTCGAGGTCGAAGTTCAGTCATACCAGCAATTTCAAGGTCATTGGCCCCAGTGCTTTACGTGTCCCAGTCTGACGTATATTATGCTATGACGTCATACTAAAGGTAACCCAGTTGTAAGTTCAAGGTCAAAGGTCAAGGTTAAAGATCATGGGTAAAGGTCAATCCTCCTTTCCAGCACAAGGTTTGCTATAGTGCTACTTTAAGTGTGCATAATAGGGATATACCATATTGTGACGTCATAGGTCGACGACCTTGAATGGCCTAGACCTCAAAAATGAAGGAAAGATTCTTTGCGACACAACCTCTATGACCGTGGCCCGGCTTTAGCTTACTCCCGGCTTTTTCCACGCATTATCAGGGCATTTCCCAACAGGTCCCAAGCATGGCCAAAATTTGACCTTTATGACCTCGTTTGACCTTGACAATATAGACTTAGGTCAATGAAAATTAGTTATGATGTAGATCACCATAGCCCCCACCCACCCCCCAATCGGCATTTCTTAAACCTCTAAGTTTCCGATATCTCAGGGGGCTTACCAGCCCCCCATCCTGTGCGCGCTAATGTCGGACCCCTCTCCAGTGTGGTTGTTAATAATCACTCGAATACCGGTTATAATAGAACATTCCCATGCAGAAAAGGTGTTACAATTATACCAAAAAGCTGGCTTAGAAAGAAAAACCAAGCTCAAATACACATTTATGATGCCTCCTGTTTTGTTGTTCGTGGTGACGCTTATGAATTTCTGGCAGACCAAGATTGCTGTATCGTTGTTCATGGATTACATGTTTATTGTTTGCAGTGTTTCAAACTACAATTCGGTCACAATTCATGGCGCCACGACAACATCTGCAAAATATTTTACGGACACCTTGGGCTGGATTAAGTTGCTCCAAATGCCCCTCTTTTCACTGTCCTGATTACGCCCATGTAAAATAAAACCTAAATGTCGAATGCAAGTTTTATGCGCTGTTGAATTATCTGTCAAATGAGCTCCTTTGTCCAAAAATCGGGGGGAATTTGCGGTATTGCGAAGGAGTTTTCCACGAAAAGTAATATTGGCCACGGACGGAGGCATTTAGGGCCTATGTGCGACGGTACGGGGACTACGATATCAGCAATCATGTCAGAAAGCAAAAACGAAAGGCACCGTTACATAGCCCGTCTTGATCTCTACCAGAAGTGACATGTACTGTTTTGTTCTGGTCAGGTCATTGTTGAGGTGACTAGAGGTCCAGGTATGTTCTCATACGAATACAATGGAAACTTACCTTTTGTGTCGTAACGGATGACGAAGCATGGCTATACAATGTCAAGCATGACTGAAATTCTCACAAGTCTGATGCCCTGAGGTCAGGTCAAAACCATCATAGGTCATCATAATGCATATCAATCGAACTGCAGTGGTAAACCAAAGACGATGATGTCAAAACAAACGCTTATCACCGTTATCTGAGAAGATATCGAATTCAAACCAATGTCCACATGTAGCATGTTACCATGTCCACATTCTTGAAAAGACATGGTGTGGAGTTCGGATGGTCGTCTATGCACGTTCAGACTTACTCCACAAAGTGTTTTTGGGGTTGACCCCAAAAACACATTGTGGAGTAAGTCCCAATGATCATATACGAACTATGTCCACATGTCATTTCCAACGGAGAGATCATGTCTCTGTACTGAACCCAGGTCATCGATATAAGAAGTGGGTCACCACACATTTGTGTTCTCGGTGACCTTATTATGTGGCGTGAATCTCAGATCGAGAGATTAAATCTGCACTTTCAGCTAGACCTCCACATATTCTTTTATAGGTTAGGTCACTTGACCTGGACTGGTGACCTGACCTGATATAGCCTGGACTTTAAAGGGAATTTGGCACCTTGGTCAAATCCTGGAATTTAGTGCAATTAGGTGTACTTTTTAGCCGAAAATAATGAAACCACTCATGATTTCTCTGAAAAATGTACAATAAGCTCAATATTTTGATTTTTAAAATACTACTCTAGAAAAAGAAATAAATATCAGCCTGTGGATGATGTCACGATCTGGCAACCACTACCATACTTGAAACACTTCAAAGGGCTTCAATTGGCTGATGCTCATCGTGACGTCAGCATATGTCGTCACACCAGCAGCTCACAACAATGGCTGCCCGGCGAGGGTTGATGAGGGGGTTGGTGTCAGGTAGGTTTTAGCTTTTTTCTACGGAAATATCGAGTTCCAAGGCAAATGATATATGGAGTACCGGATTTTCCGACTTGCTTAACAACTTGGCTATCTCAGTTAAAATCACATTATGAAGGTGCCACATTCTCTTTAAATTTTGTAAACAGTTGCAAAAACACCAGGTAACAGGTGTACCAAACACGTACGGCGGCGATGAGCACCACCGCTGTTTTCTTTACTATCTGAGAAAAACCTTAAGGGGTAGGTACCTAGCCCCGTACCGGCGCGTGTTAAGGAAAATGCACAAATATGTTCCCTTGGCTAAAATTTCGAGCATAGGGTGCTCCCCAGTCACTGGCCGTCCAATCAGGGTTTGATCGCTATATTGTTCTCTGAAACACTCAGAAGTCATCGACAAACCTCAGTACTCGCTTGGCGCTACTCCAATACATTTCTAATGGCCGATCGCAGGTACTAGTGAGACTTGGCAGTCCTGTGTGACGTCCAATTGGACTATCGTTAAACCGCAGCTGTTACACATGGACCGAGCACCGTCGGCCGGCGTGACTAGCTCCGGCAGCTGACACACCCCAGGCTATCCTGCACCCAGACCCAGAGCGCTGCCACTCACATCTGCACGGGCCCGGCTCGCCGTCGTCGTCGCCGTCGACGCCCTCGTACTGCTGTCCGCGCGCCTCCTCCCGCGCCGCCGGCTCGTGGTCGAAGCCGCGCCCCTTCCTCTTCCGCGCCTTCTCCTTCAGCTTCACGATGCCATCTGCGGGGTCAGAGCATCAGTGTCGCAGCAACTCAGGCGGGAGTAACGGTCAGGGGTCCTTACGTTTGTGTTCACGTGATATGCGGGATCGCCAATGGCTGCTTAAAGAGACACGCGCAAAAGACATGGTATCTATCTTAAGGGTCCTAATGCAAGGTAGGCTAGCTATGTTTTCAAGTTATCTTTTCTTTGCGAAAAAATCAAGTGTGCAGTGGTATTAGCAACCAATTATACCACGGGAAATATCCTCGTGAACTTTAAAGGTGTATCTGACTAGCGAAGATGTTTCCGCAGAATCCAGTTTTGGCATTCAAATAGGTGACAGGCAAATTGTTAGCCTGTCATAAAACTACTAAACAGTCACCCAGTAGGTAATAAGCGTCTTACTCCAGATTCACACTTGGCATCAGGCCAACCAGAACTAGTTTTGTCTCAGTCAGCAGTGGGAGGCCTGGCTTTGAACTCTCTAACTGCGAGAAACTGACCGAGACTTCATGCAATATTCAATCCTAGAACAAACAGTCAACAAGCTATACCAAACCAATCAAACTAGCTTAAAACGATCTTGAACTTCCTTAAAGTGATCTTGAACTCACTTGAAGTGAGTTAAAATATTCAGCTTTAGAAAAAGAAACATAATAAGAGGGAGCTTGACAACAATGTTACCCTGGCCTCTTATGTGCTGCAGATTGTCAAGCATGGAGCTGAATTCTGATAAGGTAAGCTTTCAAACAATCTAACCCTGTGATGTAAGTTCAAATGAAGCAACAGAGTAGTCATCATGTATAACTGAGCAGAACTGGTATTCCAGGACCAACTGAATCATTCAACATACATTGAACCTAACTTGATGGGCTTCGAGCAGCTTCAAGAATAGCGTCCTGGCATTTGTTGGACGGCATGGATACCGACGAAGCTGTCTCACTATTTTAACCTCTTGCTGACGGCGCCATCCGTGATCATATATCATAAGTTGTTCCCAAAAAAACCTTATCCGCCGTGGTTCAACGCCGAGGTCAGGCGTGCACTGAGGATGAAGCAGGCTGCCTTTCAACGAATGAAGCGCCAGCCTGGTGACGAACGTGTGAAGGCGGACTTTGTTGACAAGCGCACTGTTTTTTAACACTTGTCTACTCAGACTACTCTAAGTGCCTGAAATGTCTCGTTTCAGACTCCGTAACCAACCCGATACGTTTTTGGACATTTATGAAGTGTTTGAAACAGACGAAGGGAGTTCCGGTTGTAGAAAACAGCGGCGTACATTTTTCCGACAGGGCCAACCAGGACACCGACAGGGCCAACCTACTGAACCGTACTTTTTCTTCAAAATTCTCTGATCCTAATGCTGCAAATTCCCCTGAAATACCACTTAGCGGGGTACTTTTCAAAATGTCCCTCACCTGTGGAATCTTTCCTGGGCAGTGGGGAGAAGTAAATATTGTTCCAATATTCAAGAAAATGTCACGAAAAAAATCCTGATAACTACCCATATGTTTCATTGTTGCCTCTTTGCGCCATTTTTTTAAATAGTATGCATCCAGATTTACCAGCACGTCCGGCCTCATCTTTCTCCATGTCAGCATGGATTCTTGCCAAACAGACCATGTCAATCTAATCTGGCATCTTTTCTGGCACACGGGTGGAAATCCATTTCTGACAGCAGTCAGCTAGACGAAGCGTACACAGATTTCTCGAGCACGTTTCAAAGTGTTAACCATCGTCTTTTATTGTACAAACTGCAGCACATGTATGACATTGATAACTTAGCGTTGAGATGGTCGACTTCTTATATGGGCAAACGTAAACAGAGAGTGGTGCTGAACCGAAAAGTATCGGATCGGAATGGACTCGTGTAGCTTCAGACACACCAGAAGAAGGGCTCATCTCACCGTTGATGTTCTCAGTTTTTGTAAACGCCCTGCCGTAAGTAGTTTCTACCAAGTACTTGCCTGCCGCGGACGATCTAAAAATCTTCCATCTAGTGAAATCCAAAAATGATGTTAATACTTTACAGAAAGGCCTGGACGCAGTAGCAAGTTGGGCTGCTGCCTGGAAGATAAATCTTAATGCCTCAAAATACAAGTCTTTCAAAATCTCTTTAAAACGTAATCTCATCGATTCGGCTTATAAAATCATCGGCACAATTTTGGAAAACGTTTCTTCCATAAAATATTTGGGAATCATTAGTGACAAAAAGCTTGACTTTTCTGGCCATATCAACTCGATGGTTTCCAAAGCAAACAGGTGACTCGGTTTATTAATCAGAACCTTCCAGACGGCCCTCCCCTAGATTTAAGCTGAATAAGAAGGCCGCCGTGGCGGCTTTTAAGGCTAATGTCCGGTCCGTTTCAGAGTATTATTCAGTGGTTTGGGCTGGAGCCGCAAAATGTCATCTGGACCAATGTAGAAAAAATCCAGCACAAGATTTTGATGTGGCTTGAGAACCATGTTGACCCAGCCTGCCCATATTATTAGATCACGAGGAATTGACGAAGTTTTATGACATTCGTACTTTACTGGCGAGGCGTGCACAATATGACATCTTATTCACATGCAAGGTTTTTAGAGATCTCATCGCATCATCTCATCTTTTGGAATGTTTCTCGCTTCATGTACCATCTAGAACTACCAGGAATGCTAGTGCAACTTTCTTAGATGTGCCCTTTGGTCGAGTGAGCACGGTACAATCAAGTGTGTTTGAGCGAGCTCCTCGCGTTGCAAACAAGTTTTTGGCTTACTCACCAACTAGCGATATTTTGACGAATCCTACTGGACGACTTAAGAAGTGTATTGCCTCTTTTACGACACCTCAAGCAACTATTATAGGTCAGTGACAAAGTTCGATTATCTGTGCTGGTTGTGTTTTGAAATGTTTTTAAGGAGTTTTTAGGAGCAGGCTGTTAGGTCTGTATGTGACATGTATCGTATTGGTGTGGAAATGTACTGTATAGAGCGAGTATTTGAGGCTGCAACTGGGACAGACGTAGAAACATGAGGCAAAGTATGATACTAACTGATACGAAAATAGCTATAAAGTGGGTTTTTAGAAACTTGGTTGAGCTATATGATAATATGGCACAGTTCAAATCCCACTAGAAAGAAAATCTAACCTATTAAAAGCGGGATTTGAGGTGGCCCTAACACCTAGTTGAGCTGCATACCATTTTATACAAACTAGCCAAGGACCAATGTATAAAAAAGAAATTGAACTAAACAACAAAAACCTGGATGCTGCTTCAATGGTATCCCATTGGTGTTTCAAGATAAATTTCGAACTCACGATCACCCTCTTCATCCACTTCAAATTCCTCTGCTGCTTCCAAGTCCAGAACATCCGCCATGTTGTGGGCAACCTGCAAAACAAGAGGTGGAGGTGGTAAGTGATATTCAGGTGGCACAGTCAGCACCAACACGAAATGTGCTCCAGCACTGTCACTGCATCCACTCTGCATGTTCTACCACCAGGGTTAATTTCTCACTCTGTGTTATGACCCTCGCCTCGTTTTTCTCTCTCGGGGCAGAGAGGGGGCACGCAGACTCCAACCAGGTAATGACCGAGGAAATGGGGGCATAGGCTTATCCAGAATAGCCAATGGGGGCACATAGTCGGAAGGGGGCGCAGTCCGGACCAGGGGCGTCAACTCCTATCACGTGGGCGCCGATACTCGAATCCTGGGGGAAAGACATTTCAGGGGGGCGAAGGTTGATAATGGGAAGGCAAATGTCCCCTTGCCCCCTGGATCTGCCAATGGAAGGGGATGGTATGGTAGCCGAGTCCGTAACGACCCAACCGTGATATCGGATGAGCGATTATCCGACGGGTTAAAAATATGTAGGCAAGTTAACGTTAAAAAACATCGGATGTGGGCAGGAGCCTTCTACCAGTCGCGTCAATACAGAACTTATAATACTGGTGAGGACCATAGGCGGATCCAAGGGAAGGAGAGGCGGGTGCACATGCCCTTGATTGACCCTTGGCGCCCCCAATCACTCCCCACCCCCTCCCCTCCCCAATGGGCAATATTGGATCCGCCTATGCCCAACCTGTGATTCTTCCACATTATTTATGCGAAAGAAATGTGTACATTCCTAATGGAGCCAGTCCGGCGAATGTCTGTTTTAGGGCCCACAACTTATTGACTCCCCACACACAAACCTTGGTGGCATAAGTGTATCCAGGGTGAAAGGGGGTACTTCTCCCCTCCCCCAGTTGACCTCCTGTGCCTCCTGAAAGGTCGATGGCCCCGTGGAATATTGGCCCCAGGATGAGTATCGGCCCCCAACAATAGAATTTGGCCTTTCTTGATAGCATTTGGTCTTTTTTGGCAGCACTGTGATACACAGTGATTTCTAATGCTCCCAGGATAATAGGATTAATGAGACAGATATGTTTAAAGACTTATTGATTTCCCAATAATACATATTGCTTTGATCATACCAGGTGCTTAAATTTGGCGATCAGGCATTTCAAACCATAAAGTATCATCTGGTTTATATTGAATGAGGCAACGATAATCAAAGAAAGGATGACAGTAGGAGACCTAGACAACACTACACATGTGGTGCATCATAACACACACAATAGATAAAAATCAATAGATTTATGACCCAGTCTGCAAAGTATGGGACTTTCGAAGAGATCTCGTCTGTGTGAGTGACCTTCAAGACAGTAGCGAGTGGTGAAAATTGTTATACCCTGGTGTGACTTTGTGAGACTGGTGAGAGAGAATCAACACTGAATACAGATGGAAGCATGAGGGAAGACACGGAAAACTGGTTACAAATTAACAACTACTATGAGAGCAATTGCAGCAATTGGACTGAGGGCGCCAGACTTCCCACAAACTATGTTCTTGGAAGTAAGTTGGGCTTACTCATGGGTAAATTTAACATGCAAAAAAATGATGACTGAATGGATATAAAGACACAGAAGGGGCCTTAACTAATAAGAGGAGGGTTTTGGTATAGGCAGTGGATCGCGAAGAATTACGCGGCGGCACTAGGTGGTAGGTAGGTTGAAGTGTTAGGCAATACTCCTGCAAAACTCCAATCTATCTATCTCCCTGGCCAAATAAAACAGGCCGGTTAACACACAGCTGCACTCTTCTCACCACAATTCAAATTACGAAAATAATAATTACCTGTTTTCGTAATAGAAACCGCACCGCTAACAACACCACTTTATGCCCCACTTTCTTCCTTCGAAGTTGATACATGCATTGATCAAGGTATCTTTATTGGGAGGTACTTTTAATAGAGATTGGCTACGTAAAAGTGACGTCATGATTTCTTATTATTTTGTGATTTGATTCAACAAGTATATTCGAAACAAAATATTTTATTTCTACATTTGAAAAAAAATCCTGACCCTGTATGATTACACATTTGCAGGCAAGTATCACACAATTTTGAACATTTCACGTCGTAGATCCAAAAAAGAATAACCCAGTACGCCCAGCTAACGTCACGTTAGGGAGCAGGAAAAGGGCAGAGCTTTTGCGTAAAGTATGCCGCAAAACATCTATGCCGGGGCCGGAAAAATACAATTCGTTCTGAATCTCTTCTAAGATTCAAAGGATTCTAAAGTACGAAATCAGATACTTAAAACTAAGGCTCGTTCTTGAATTATTCCGGGGGAATTCAGGGGTTGTGACGTCGTGATATTCCGCGGATTCCAGCGGGAACGTTCTTGACCGAGGCGGAATGCGGCGTAAATGGCAGGTGCGACATGTCTTATTATTTATTTTGACTTGTGCACGCGCAAATCTTCATTACCTTCATTTAGCTGTTATCATAAGGTTCCGATTATCCGCAAAAACATGTAATGGACCTTCAAGCGATAAATATTCAGAGTCCACAAACTTACTGTTACGAAATTCATGCATGGGCGCCGCCATCTTGAGCGGGACTGCTTTTCTATTCCCACCGTTCCGCGCGGAATGGCGGGAATATTCCACGTGGAATCCCGGGAAAAGTTTCAAAGAACGGCTGTGACGTCACTGTCCCGGAATTCCAGGCGGAATATTTCAAAGAACGCACCCTAATAGTATGCCAGATATCTCACATTTTGAATTGGAGCTTAGAGAATGATATCAACAAATGGTGGTTGTTGGTGTGGTGTTGTCGTTGTTTGCGTGTGTATTTTTGCTGTGGTATCATTTTGAGATTTCAACAAATCAGCTCAATTTGGGCGAGTAGACGTTTTTATATCACTTCCCTAATTTACGGTAGATGAAACAGAGAAAAGAACAGCATATTTAAAAGCATATGATTATTATCCTCGTGCCGGCCTTCTAGGTAGGTAGCATTTTTATTTCCAAATTTTGACATTTGCATTAGTGGTACCGTCCGCACTTAATACCCTCCGACACAACACTGACACCGGTCCACTCAGTTGACTTTATATCGTGTGTGTGTGGGTCCGTGCTTGTTCGTCAGCGTCCCCCCTCTGCACTCATCACTCCTTAACCCCAGTGCCATGGTCCTCTACATCTCAATTCTCTCCTATTGTTGTGACATATGTTTTCTCTTTGTGTATGAATGTGTGCGTGAATATATGTTATGGCTCTAAGATACCAAGCACAATAACCAATGATGGCTTGAAGCAAGTTTTCCAGTTTTCAAAGTATGACACTTTCGATGAGATCTTGTTATTGTGAGTGTCCTTGGAGACAGTTGTGAGTAGCACAAATTTTATTAACCTGGTGCAAATTTGTGAGACTGGTGCAAGGGATGTGACAATGAAAACCCAAAAATAATGGCTGAATGACTGTAAGACACAGAAGGAGCCTTATAAAAGTCATTAACTAACCAACTAATAGAAAAGGTATCATTACATTGTTTGGGTAGGAATGGGTGTTTTTCTACCTGGTATAGGGTGGATTGGTGCAAATTTTTCGTGCCTGGCAGTGCAGATTTGTGCAAGAATTTTAGGTGGCTGAAGCAATTTGTTTGGCCTGCTGCCATACTTTGCAGACTGGCAAGTTTCCAAGTCAAAGTAAAGTAAAGGGAGAGTGTCACTGGGATTGATCCATAAATATAAATAGGCTAATGAGCTTCGGAAGTTGAAGTAACCAAGCTTTTCATGAATTGCAGGGACTCTGCCAAACAATGGCCTATGGGCACTATATGATCACACTGGTTGGCACACCCCTAAACCAAAATAACCAACAAACAATATCCAGCATCACATGTTCATCTAAAGCACCATACATGTTTGTGTTTAAGCATGCAACTATTTGTTATATTTCTTTATAATTATATAACCTTTGCTGCAGTGTCTGACTTAAGATTGATACCCAAAGTGTTTTCTGAATCAGCCAGTAGATCCTTGATCCAGACTTTGATAATAATATAAAAACAATTATGGGAGTTGAATGGTATGCAAACTGCCAGGCCAATCTGCAATGTATGGCAGCAGGTGGCATGAGATGCACTGGCCATCTAGAACGCTCACACTAATTAGCAACACCAGCCACCTACAATTTGCATCAATTTTATGTAAATCTGGCAGAAACAATTGCTTAATCTAAATTTTCATATTAATGACCTAGGATTAGGTAAGGACTGTTCCCTCCATTGGAGATTCAGGGGGAATTGGTTTTGCAAATAATAGAGATATAATTTATTTTAATGTCTGATTGTTTGGCTGCCCACTGTGTTTCAAATGATATGCATTATGACCTGTCTTGACCAGGGCGTGGAACTATGTTCAAAGTTGGGGGCAGCGGGAATTTTCATGTCATTTCTTTCCAGTCAACGCCATAGGGTTAATGGTTAAGAATCATGAAGTTGGGGGCAGCTGCCCCCTGCCCCCGGTTCCTACGTCCCTGGTCTTGACATTGACCAGACAAGGTTATAAGATGGGTAATCAAGCCAGGTGTGACAAGAGGATTCCAATGGTGCTTATATGTTTCTCTAGCTCTTCTCCGTGATCTGCTGAGAAACTACAAGTTTCCATGGTATTCTTGTATGATCATACTTCATATTTTAACCTCTAGTGACCTAGACCTATATAAAAATTGCATACAAAATTTTTAATATAGATCAAGATAGGCTACCTATCGCTGTTTTCCATGTGTTGTTACCCAGCATGATTGCTGAGATTTTAGAGGGACAGGTACCTACCCACCCTTCCCTGCCTGCAAATGAGGCACAGCCCCCCTCTCTATACCCACCCAAGTTGAGGTAAATAAATTCAAATTAGTTTAGTGTTGATAAGGTGTTCACTGGCCTGTCCCCTCAAATCCGGATATAAAAAACACTGAAGATTATAGTTACTTGCCTTGACTAGGAAAGAGAAAATCCCTCCTTCTCTCCTAGGGACTAGGTGCTGTTAACACAAACTGTATAACAAATAAGTGAAAAACACCATCTAGAGTGAGATACCAGTTCTCACAGTATTTTTTACCCAGCACTACCAGTTTGCATATGCTTTCAGGTACATTCCTGTGAATCTGTAAACAGCACCTCATCTTTAGGAAAACTGACTGCATGCCCAGGTCAGAGGAGGTCGCTGCTTTACACAGCTGGTATGTCCTCAGCGCTCGTTGTGAGTGTGCAGCTGGGTCAGCTTCCTCTCTGAGTGTGTGAAGCTGGAAACACCTCTCTGCCTGTGTGCGGCGGGAAGCCCTCCAGCTCTGAGTGTTCACAGCTAGCAGAGCCTACATCTAAGTCCTGTTCAAGCCTCAGTCCCTACTGAGCACGACGGACAATAGCCGCACGAGTGCAGAATGTCGGGAGCGGCGCGTGGCGGCTCGCTGGAGTCGCAGGACAGCGGTGCCAGCGGGGGATCGGAGGAGCTGGCCGGGGCGGCCTCCCTGCTGGATGACAACGACCTGCCCACCTCCATCCATGTCACCAACATGGAGCTGGACCTGTTCGAAAACGAGCAGCTCAAGGTATGGCTTGGTGGCTGCAGCTGTAGCTGCTCAGGTACAGATGAACACCATTAGACTTGCAGTGGCTCAATGGGCATAGGTGCGGGATAGGGACTTTATGTCGTGTTGCTTCTGAGGCTGGTCCGATGTGTATGCTTGTGCTATTGATCTGATGCTTCTAAGTTTTTTTCCGGGTAGTTGGTAGTCCTGGGAAGTGGTCAGTTTATTACTTACGTCGACTTCGAAGGGCTTTGGTCCCGGGCCCCCGTGGACGGCTTTGGTATGGCCCTGTGACGTTTTTCCGGGTAGTTGGTAGTCCTGGGAAGTGGTCAGTTTATTACTTATGTCGACTTCTAAGTGCTTTGGTATGGCCTGTGACGGGCGCTGACGATTAGTTCCCAGTGGATGTATCTTGGCCCGCTGCTCATGTGCGAGATGCTGATGCGTTAGAGATAATCGTCAACAAGCTCCGTAAGATGTCAAGTGTCACCTTAAGACCCTTGACTCTTCATTGAAGACATGTTATGTTTAGATTTTGGGATTATAATGTCTTCATCAGCTTCCCTAAGAACCCTTTTGAAACGCTGATCTCCAAAACCGGATGTGCTATTTCCTGGATAAACACATGTGAGGAATTAAACCATGTAAGATTTCGGCAGGCGTTCGTCCGTTCGTGATGCGGTTGTCTGGGGAATTGTGTTTTGAAGCAGAATGTACGATGCATTTGTTCGGGAGGGGCTTAATACGCGCATTGGAGAGGGGTCTGGCTTCAACGTGGGGGTGTGGCGTCAACCTGGGGGTCTGGCGTCAACGTGGGGGTCTGGCGTCAACGTGGGGTCTGGCCTCAACATGGGGTCTGGCCTCAACTGTGGGGTCTGGCCTCAACCTGGGGGTCTGGCGTCAACGTGGGGGTCTGGCCTCAACGTGGGGGTCTGGTGTCAACCTGGGGGTCTGGCATCAACGTGCAGCAGAGGGGTCCTAAAGTGCCCCCTAAGATCTCAGAAATCAAACGGGTTAAAAAGCCCATTAGGGGTGGAGCGATGGTGATCTACTTTACAGCTAAGTTTCATTGACCTAGGTCATTATATTCAAGGGCAGACGAGATCGTGGACGTCAAATCTCGGCCGTGCTGGAGACCTGTTTAGAAATGGCGTGATTATGCGGGAAAACCCGGGAATACACCAAAACCGAACTACGGCCGTATTGGGAAAGTCCCATGCCATGTTCTCTGAAAGTTTGAGGTCAAGGTCACTGATCTATGACGTAACAATATGGCATATTCCAAATAAATTACAATATAATGACACTATAGCGGCCGTTGTCAACACTGTATCACTGCAAATTTATTTTCGAAACGCGCAAACTGTCTTCAGGACTTTATTGGCTTCTTGACTGTTCGCTTATACCAGACAGCTGACCGCAGAAGAGGGGCAGAGGGCTAACACAACATGGGAAAATTAAACCAGAAAGGATGGTTAAGGGCTTCCTACTGCAATTCATGGCGTTTAGTCCCAGTCCCAGAACAAAAAAGAAGAAAACGCCACGTAACCCCATGCAGACGGTGAGGTCTCCGCAGACCTGAGTCCCAGTTATCACCAAGCAAAGTCCAAACATCACAAGCCCATGTGCAATCGATCAAAGGTGCCTGCACATTAACCTTAAACGGCCTTGCTTTAACTGTAACACTGAATTAGCAGCAAGCGACCAAAAAAACATACCAAAGCATTATAAGCCCGGCCATTGGTGATGCGAAAAATCATAAGCTTTTATCTTGCATAGGACTCTTAGACAAAATCTGCAGCAAGGAACATTATTGAATTGTGAGATTTCACAGTCCTTGGGCGGAAAATGAGGATTTAACATTGAAAAATACTTTGGAACTTGACCTTGATATTGAATAGCCTTAACTATAAAGTCATAGCATAGCATACATCATACTGAATAATGCCATCTGACCGCAATACTGGTGTCAATGACCTTGACCTGTGGCATTTGACCTTGACTTATATGTGGGGTGGCATTGACGATAAGCCGATTATATGACGTTATTACGTCACCACTCGGTCCACAGTGCAGGTGAACTGGTGCGACCGCGTGATTGCGACGGTTTCAAAATATAGCTATGACTTTGACGACTATAAGGCTAAACATTATGGACTGATTTCCAAAATTATTTCACCAATCTACGTGCTCATGAATTCTCTTAAATGTACCAAGTAGCGTTTTCCGGCGGCGAACGGTTCTCCGGCCACCTTTGAAAAATAGGTGCGGGCACTTCACCCCCCCTCCACTGCCCGTGTTAGGGCGCTCTTGTCTGGACAGGCATGTTTTCAGAAGGCTCTGACGGGGCGGGGAAACGCTTTTTGGGAAGTGTGTTTACGATTCTCTGGTCTCAGGAAATATTTATGCTGAGCTTGTTTCGGCAGGCTTGCTTTGAGGAGGCGTTGAGGGTGCACTGGTTTCGGCAGGCGTGCTTTGAGGGCGTTGAGGGCACTGGTTTGGCAGGCGTGCTTTGAGGAGGCGTTGAGGGTGCACTGGTTTTGGCAGGCGTGCTTTGAGGAGGCGTTGAGGGTGCACTGGTTTCGGCAGGCGTGCTTTGAGGAAGCGTTGAGGGTGCACTGGTTTCGGCAGGCGTGCTTTGAGGAGGCGTTGAGGGTGCACTGGTGTCGGCAGGCGTGCTTTGAGGAGGCGTTCACGGCGCACGACCCAGCTGCCTGGTTCCAGTACTTCCCCAGCTTTCGGCGGGCTCGTGTCAACTACAGCACCCCGAAGGCGGCTGCCAGCGCCCGCGTGGGCCTCCACGAGACCAACGTGTGCGGCTCGCTGGTCAAGTGCTACTTTATACAGGTGGGCGAATACAGAGCACGCTGAACCGAGTATATCCCACCGCTGTCCCGACCCGCGTACTGGTAAATTATAGCTTTCGTGTTTCATAGGACAGCTCTACAGACAACGGGGGAATTTTGGTCAGAAATTGGAGAATTATCTAGAATGTCCTCAAACGTGTACGTGACTTCCTGATCGTCGCTAGCGCCCCGCGTTTCGTAGCACTTTTCTACATTTAGTGAATGTGGTCCATTCTGACGGTGCGGTGTGATGCTGGGCCAATCCCCCGGGCGTGTCCGTCTGTGTGATACTGAGCCCGGGCCGTGTCCGGCTGTGTGATGCTGAGCCCGGGCGTGTCCGTCTGTGTGATACTGAGCCCGGGCGTGTCCGGCTGTGTGATACTGAGCCCGGGCGTGTCCGGCTGTGTGATACTGAGCCCGGCCGTGTCCGGCTGTGTGATACTGAGCCCGGGCGTGTCCGGCTGTGTGATACTGAGCCCGGCCGTGTCCGGCTGTGTGATGCTGAGCCCGGCCGTGTCCGGCTGTGTGATGCTGAGCCCGGCCGTGTCCGGCTGTGTGATACTGAGCCCGGCCGTGTCCGGCTGTGTGATACTGAGCCCGGCCGTGTCCGGCTGTGTGATACTGAGCCCGGCCGTGTCCGGCTGTGTGATGCTGAGCCCGGGCCGTGTCCGGCTGTGTGATACTGAGCCCGGCCGTGTCCGGCTGTGTGATACTGAGCCCGGGCCGTGTCCGGCTGTGTGATGCTGAGCCCGGCCGTGTCCGGCTGTGTGATACTGAGCCCGGCCGTGTCCGGCTGTGTGATGCTGAGCCCGGCCGTGTCCGGCTGTGTGATACTGAGCCCGGGCGTGTGATGCTGAGCCCGGCCGTGTCCGGCTGTGTGATGCTGAGCCCGGGCGTGTCCGTCTGTGTGATACTGAGCCCGGGCGTATGATACTGAGCCCGGGCGTGTGATACTGAGCCCGGGCGTGTGACGAGCCCGGGCGTATGATACTGAGCCCGGGCGTGTGATACTGAGCCCGGGCGTGTGATACTGAGCCCGGGCGTGTGATACTGAGCCTGGGCATGTCCAGCTGTGTGATGCTGAGCCCGGGCTGTGTCCAGCTGTGTGATATTGAGCCCGGTCGTGTCCGTCTGTGTGATGCTGAGACCGGCCGTGTCCGGCTGTGTGATGCTGAGCCCGGCTTGTCCGGCTGTGTGATGCTGAGCCGATCCCGGGCGTGTCCGTCTGTATGATCCGGCCGAGTCCCGTTCTGTGATGCTGATGCCCCGACAGCCGGCGGAGTCGCGGGAGGGCTCCGACGACGGCACGCTGCACCCGCCGCTGCCGGACAAGCAGTTTCTGATCTCGCCGCCGGCGTCGCCTCCGGTGGGCTGGGAGCCGGTGCGGGAGGCTGAGCCGGTCATCAACTACGACCTGCTCACCGCCGTCACCCAGATGGCGCCCGGTCAGTGCCCCAGACGCCTGGGCTCCGGCCGGAACTGTGTCCTCGCCGAATAGTATTTTTGGTGTTAGTTGCGGTATTGAGCCTCCTTTTCTTCGTCCTACTGCGTCTGATGGTCTTTACTACTTTGCTCTCCCCATTCTCCGATTCTTCGTGTATGTGCGGGTGTATTGGGTTTGAGAGCGTCTCGGCGTCCAAAGTTGTTTTTCCAAAACTTGACACAAATTAGTCGGATTTTAACATTTCAGTTTCTCCATACGCATATTTGATAAGGGATCGAGAGTAGACTGAGTCATAGGCGTTGGTATTGCAGGGTTTCAGGCAGCCCCCAACCACCAATCCGGGGCCGACTTTACTATGACGTCACGCTGGCGATTAAATTTCCCTTTACACATAGGGTCACATGTTAAAATTGATCAACCTCAAACGTGTTTCCCAGGTACCGTATCCCTAGGAGGGATACAATTTTTCTTTCAGCGTTATTTTATATTCAATTTAATTCCAAAATGTGTTCTCTCAAGAGGGTTTGACTTCAATTCATTAAAAATATGTGCGTCTAAAGTTAGCCTCCAATCCTTAAGGGTGATGCCTCGGTTACTGCTGCCATATCGCTTCATGGGCCAACCTTATATAAAGTGATCTTGGGTAGCAGCGGGCTTCACCTTCCACTTTTCGTTCGATAATTTTTCTATCAGACAAAACAGAGAAACAGGCGCCGTTTTCGTCGGCAGCCTGAGTGGAAGGTGTCACGGAGTCGAAATCTAAAGTGGCTCTGGTTTCAGAGTTAATCGGTTCGTTACAGCGGTGGAGGGGAAGGGGGGTTAAGATTCACTGGCTTGCTCACTTGTTGGCCTTCGGTGACGCGGCTGTATTACAGAGTCCCAAACGTAATTGTCAACTTCAGATGTCTTCTTCTTACATCAACGAGTTTGTTTATTTGGATATCAAATCATGTCGTGGAATTGTAGTTGATCTGTACTATAGCCTGGAAGAGTCTTATTCATGTGTGAATGAGGAATCTCTGCATATAATGAATGCCCCTATTTATCTTAATTCTAATTTGCTGCCCACTGCCCGGACTTTTTCTGCGTGAATGTTGCCGCGCGCTGGTGCCAGTGTAAGCTGGGCACTGGTCGTGCACTGACCAGTGTAAGCTGGGCACTGGCCAGTGTAAGCTGGGCACTGACCAGTGCAGCTGCAGCGGGTGACGGGTGTGCGCGCGGCGGCCCGGCAGGCGAGACGCACGAGCTGCACTCGGGCCGCGACCGGCAGCCCAGCATCGTGGTGCACGTGGCGGAGGAGACGGAGGCGGACCGGGAGGGCTCCGGCCGGCCGCCCATCCCGCAGACGCGCTGTCCCTCCCGGTAGACCGCAGCTGGTCGCCACTGTGTGAGACGACAGCTCGGACGGTAGGGTAGCAGCTGGCGTGTGAATCGTGTGCGGAGTGTCATCGGCTGAGGAGCCAGGGTCGTGATAGCGGGAGGGAGAGATGCAGGGAGAGGAGAGAGCGCTTCTGTGAAGTTGCTTTTAGATGCTGTTGAGTGGATAGCCTGGAGAGGAGTGTAGTTTTGTACCGGTCACTGCCCTTCATATCCGGGCTTGCCAGAGAGCCGCGCGGCCGCGATACCGCCGGCGGTAGTGGAGGTCCGCTATTTCAGAGCCCGTCTTCGACTTGATAGTAATTGGAATATAGCCTCAGGCTCTGAATATATAGCCCACTGAAAAAACGACCGATTGGATTGTTACCGTGCTCGCCGACTGTTCTGACCGAGGCTAGGATCGTCAGGCAAAGGCGTACGCAATATAGCTCGATATAAATATGATTGTGCGGAAGCTTTTCTTAGCGCTGAAAGCGCAGTGTTAGTGCAAGTTCCGAAATCTAGAATAGGCAGATGCTGCCTGGTCCGTGGCCGGGCGCGAGCTGGTAGTTGTCCGGTACCCTGGTGGCCCGGCTCCCGAGTGACTCCTACATACGATAGCTGCTCTCCTGATAGGGTGTGGGGCCGCCTGGCGTTGGCGGCTGCTCCGGTGAGGTAGTGTTGTTTGCTGAGATCTCTGGGGCCGTCTTATCGATAATTTATGTATGTTTACATTAATCTGGTCTTGTTTGTTGTGTGTTGTGATCCGCGGCCGTGGCCTGTAACCGGGCCGCCTGAGATTCAGTGGCGAGTGCCGCGCCGTCACGGTAAGTTTGTGTGCTGTCGAGCTCGCTGTAAGCCTCTGTGCACCGTTCCTAGAAGTTTGAGCGGGCCTACTTTTCTGGAGGTATGTGTGCTTTGTTTGTCAGAGGTGTGAGTAACAGTCCGCCGGTGAGTCATGGTGATACAGTACAGGGATTCCTGTGAAGAGGAAGAACGGTGCCGGTGGACCTCCGACCTGTGCCCTCCAGACGACCTATTTCTGGCCTAAATAGACGTGCATTTGCTGTCGCTGAGCAGCGGAGCGCATACATTCTCCTAGTCTATGTTTTGCATTTTTATATTTACCTGCAAAGTAGTTTCAGTGGCCGACTTGAAACCGCATGTAATTCAAATAGTCCTTAACTGACTAAAGTCAAACTTTGGTGGTTCCACTGTGACCCCATGCCATAATTGGGCGAGTCAAAAGTAAGTGGCCCACATTTTATATTAATGTGATGTCCCGTTTTTTTCAGTAACGCTGTATCGTGAAGTCGATTTAGGAAGTTGGGCTACAGAATAAGAAATATGTTAAACCCGGAGTACGGGTCACCTGGTCTGAGAAAGCCGGCTAATGTTTGACTATTTATTTTAACTCTGTTCATGTTCGTAATCTTAAACAAAAGTGCAGGAAGCAGTGCGTTGCAGACTAGCCCGTCGATTAGAATCGGGTTGCTCAGTTTGCCGTCGAACAAATGAGCTATACTTTCCCCCTGACCCCTCCTTCGCGTTGAGTCACCGGTGAGTGGATTTTAATTCCCCTTCCCCTACCCCCCCCCAGAACTGGCGGTGTGTTGAAGGTGTACTGTGCTCTTATTAACCAAGCAGTGCAGTAAAAGAAACGAAATTTTGAATCAGTGTATCAGATCCGTGACCAGTTTGTGCCGGGGTTATGTCGGTGTTAGTCGGGCCTCGCGCGGTACCGTCACTGGGCCTCGAACGGTTGGAGCAATCACAACTCAACGAAACCTCTACAGCCTGGGGCGTGTTTAGACCGCACGTTGGCTGGCTCGATAGAGTTAGCCGACAAGTGACGGGCACGAGAGGTGTCCTCAGGTCTGGTATACGCGGAGCGTGCTGTTCCATGTTAGGTTACGGACAGAGCGTTTCAATGCGGCCATGCTCCTCGTGGCATAAGTATGTCGTCCTACATATCAGCTACCGCTCTGGTGAAATCTCTAAAAGCACGGTAGCTGACGAAAGATGGGGCACCCCGGTGTGCAAAATGATGCTTCGGACACATTACCACCCGTGCATGCGGTCGCCTTACGGATATCATTGGTAGCTGGCGCCACAGTTGGACCCGAAGGTAGCTGCTGGGGTGCAGTGGGAGGGGCTCCTTCGGAGCTGGCGCCACAGTTGGACCCGGCAGAAGGTGTAGTGGGAGGGGCTCCTTCCAAACTAGCGGGTCAGTTAAACCCGACGGCAGCTGCTGAGGTGCAGTGGAAGGGGCTCTCTCAAGCTGGCGGGTCAGTTAAACCCGACGGCAGCTGCTGAGGTGCAGTGGAAATAGTTCCCTCCGAGCTGGCGGTGCCCGGTTTTAAATGTGGCCGCGGACTCACACTTGCTGTGTACTAGGTACTGGTCGATGACGGACGTGCGCGTCTGGAACCGTGCGGTGTGGCAGGGCCTGCCGCCGCTATATGCTGCCTGCTGAAATGTGTTTTATGTGATACCAGTCAAATGCGCGCCGATTTCACCGTGCTTTCCTGTGTTTTATTCGGATAACCGATACGTGTTTTTGTTAAATAGAGAAAAGGTATTGCTGATGGCGTTTCACAACTCTGGCTGTTGACACCTATGCCTATGTGACTTCCAGCGCGGGGGTTCCTTGAAAGGGTTTCTTTCGATGGTGACGGAGAAGGAATGGTGCATCCATGTATTGTAGCACAGCAAGCTGAGTGGCCTCAGCCTACCAGTACCACGTTACACCAGGGCAGGGCGAGGTTCCGAGTCTCACCGCGACGGCCGGACCACAGCGACCTGATGCGCCGCAGCACGCGCTTCAGCCAAGGTTTATTTTTATTCTGACACGGCTAGCCCTCGTAAACACAATTATTTCCATAAATTTAACTGTTTTCGCATTTTAAAATAATGTTTTATCACAGCCCGCTGATATCAAGAATGATCATCATCTGAAACACATTAGGCTTGGAATGTTTCTAGCGTTGTTATATTTATCATTGTTTTCCCCGTTTTCGGATGAAATTTAGGGAAAGTTTAATAAACGTGCACAGTATCAACCCAGCTAAAAGCGAGAACCACATTTCACCGCCCCTGGCTGAGAACCGTCCATAGAAGATCCCGCATTGTTCTGCCCCGGTTCGGTCAGCCATGCCAAAAAACAACGCACGAGTGGACACTTCCTGCCCTGACGAGATTTGGCTGCGGCGCACGAAACTAGTATTATTTGTCGCGTGAACCGGGACTTCGGATCTCGTTTTAATTCATTCATGCCACCTATTTTTTATCGAGCACTGGTCGCATCGATGCGGGCTGGAGAACGCCGACTCTTTTATCATGCGTGGCAAAACATTCTTGTCCAGCACTATTGTTTCGAGGATCCAACACACGTCAGGTGCTGCCTGCCACCCCGCTAAACTTCTCCAAAAAGTAAGTGCCCACCCGCTAGCAAAGTGACACGTACCTGCAGTAGTTTAACACAGCCGTGTGAGTGCCATTCGGCGACCTTAGTATTGGTTTCGCTAACAACCGGTCACCGTTGCGTTCATTCCTCACATGGACTTCAGACACTTTAATTAGACTGCACCTATCATGAATACGTTATTATTTGCCAGCGCGGTGCTGGTGCTCCGTGCGTGGTGCTGCTCCCAAAGCTAGCAGCATCCCAACACCGTGTGAAATTTGTTCACAAATCACAGCAATCAAAAAATTATCGTCCCGTGTAACAACAGATGGCACAAAAACAACAAGCACCGCTCGTCCGGCGAGACAGGTAGGAAGCAAGAATTGGAATCACTGCTGATCTAAGCTGACAGTCACAATCTACATCCCAGCTGACACCGCCATATCCCAGCTGACGACCCGCGTCAGCCATCGACCAGACCCCAGCGGACGGTCGCAGTCCACTTCTCAGCTGACGGCCCGCAGTAGCCACCGTCTATGTCCCAGCTGAAGCTCCCGTGCATGTCCCAGCCGACCGCCACCATCTAAGCACCAGCTGACAGTAACCGTCCATATTACACCTGGGGTCAATCGCCACCCACAGCACAGCTCACTGCCTCGGCGGCGCGCCGGCCGCTCAGAACGCAGTCGTTCACACTAACGCCATCGTAAGGAGCTCCGGCCAGCAGCAGGGGCCACTGCAGCCTCTCCACCTCCCCCCGCACCTGCCGCACCAGCGCCTTGTGTCCCACGCGGTACTGCGGAATACAGCGGTCCAGCAGCTGCACGCAGACCCGCGTGGGGGCCGCGCGCAGGCCCAGTGTGTCGCGCAGCTCAGTGAGAGCGGCGTCCAGCAGGCGCTGCTCAGTGGGCGCCGGGCCGTAGCAGCGGTCCAGCTCGGCGCCGCCCGACATCACCGTCACCACCGTCCTGTCGCCCTGCGGGAACGACCAGGTGTCGAAGATGACGCCCAGCACGCCGTCGGAGGGCTCGCACGATGGGATCAGGTAGCCGAACCCGGGCGGACCCGGCAGCACGTCGCCGGCGAACTCCAGGTTGATGACGCCCACGGTGGCGGACTGGATGTCCGCCAGGAGGTCGCTGAGGGGCCGCTCGTCCAGCAGGGTCGACAGCACGTGAGCCGGGAGGGCCGAGACGGCGTGGCGGGCGCTGTAGCGGCCGTGCTCGGTCTCAGCTGTGACGCCGTCGGTGTCCAGTTGCAGCCGGCGGACGGCAGCGCCGGTCACTACCGACACGTCGTTCCGTTCCAGCCAGTCGGCCATCGCCTCCGGCAGTGTCTGCAGGCCGCCGTCCAGACTCCACACGGCCCACTGCTCCTGCTGCTGCCGCCGCGCCAGCGCGCTGTCACCGGCGTCCACTGGCGCCGCCGTGCCTCGCTCTCGCCACAGGCCGCGCAGCACGCCCCCGTGCCGCTGCTCCAGCTCGAACGGCCGCTCCATCAGGAAGCGAACGCTGATCTGACGCGCGTCTCCGGCGCAGACGCCGCGCACCAGCGGGTCCACCGCGTACTGCGCCACCCGCTCTCCGAACCTCCGCGCCGCGAACGCGTACATGGAGTCATCGGGCAGGGCCGGCGGCGCCGGGGAGCTGAGGTCGGTCAGAGCCGAGAGGGCAAGAGGTCGGCCGAACGGCTGTAGCGGCCTGAGCATGCTCCAGACGCTGCTGGGCAGGCGGTGCAGCCGACCGTGGGCACGCACCATTCGGTTCAGAGTGGCCGGGTGGCCGCGCCGGATCACACGAACCCTGTGGGCAGGCGGGGTTTGAGCTGTCGGACGGCCACGGAACTGGGGAAATGAGTGTGGCATGATGCGCGGGGATAGTTTTATACACAAATTCACGAAACTATTGATTACAATTATGGTAATAATGAAGCAATAATATGCGAAGACAAAGTCGTCAGAGTTGACACACTGACCAGGTCCACATCACTAGTGCTGATGGTCGGACAGTTGGTTCCCGATTGGAAAACGATGCAGTTCAACGATCCACAACTGGCAATTCTATTCTAAGCTTTGATTGATTTTTTTTCCAAAATTTCGATAATATCAGATCAAATGGCATCAGTGTCCCAAAACCTGGGGTGCTGGGTGCAGAACGACACCCAGTCAAGCAGAATTTTCCACTCACTTTTATGTATTTTTTGCTGAATTTTCCCCTCACTTCCAGCAATACTTACTACTATTTAATTTTACTCAGCAATAATTACTACAAAGGCCAGTTCCATTTCCTCCTCTACCAACGTCCACTCGAAAAAGAGAGCAGCAGAATCGACCAAGAGATCGCCAAATTAACTCGGCTCTTATGCGCTTCTTTGGCTTTTCTGCAGAAAATCTGGCGATTTCTATTTTTCTAGCCAATTTTACCTGCAGGCATCCTTATATCCACCGATTTCAGTGGAACAACTGAATCGAAATTCTGGCGCGGGCAAGACGCTCAGTGCCCCCTGCCCCACCAGAGAAAGTTCCAATGGGTGAACACCGCCACTAAATTCCACCACTCACAAAATTGGTGAGTGGAAAATTCGACACCCTAGCCTTGTGTTGCCAAAAAAATGAGCTGACCGCTTTGAAAGATACATTTCTGGAAAGCAGTTTATCTGTGCACATGACTTCTAGGCTTACGTCCTTGAAAAGTTGTTTTTGTATTTTTGGTACCGAGAATAGTGAAAAACCATTTTTGGTCATATTGTTGTTAAAAGCAATTATCTTGGAATTTGTATGCTAAGCAGCATATTTTTTGACATTGTATGGTAGAAAATTGACCATTTATTTCGAAGAAAATAATTTTTATCCATATCAGCCCTTCATTGCTGCGTCCACGCCCTTGACACCCAAATCCACTCACGACACCCTACGACACCCTAGGCATAAATACGCTGATATTTAAGTTCAACTGAAAGTGTCCGGTACTTGAATACATTGAAACTCTAAATTTTCATTAATGATTTTTTTGGGCAGCAAGAATGCATTCAGTTACCCTTCAAACATTGGCACTTTTTTGTATGGCTCCTCTACGGCGTGGACTTACCAAATCGCCGTCTTTACGTCTAGTAAATAAAAGCGGCATCTTTAGGCCTTTTGAAAGGCCGGTTTCATATTCGTTATTGACAAAACATTGTTAATATTCCTCTTGGTGTGCTTTTTAGTTGTATAATTTTCTAGTCTATAAGGATTTAGAAAATTAATTTAGAGCAATTTTTGAAATGCAAATTATGTTGCTCATGCGACCGGCAAGCGGAAAGCGATCAGAAATTTAAATTAGTAGTCGCCCTGACGCTGTCGCAACCCGCCGCGCCTGGCTGATTGTAGACGAAAGGAAGAAACAACACAGAAAGGAAGGAGGCTGTAGCTTCGATTAGATATTGATAGAAAGCAGCATATTCATATGAAGGTGAGTATATATGTGAAAAGAAGCAGGGGAATTGACAGGTAAAGAAAAGAAATTTTTAGCAAGAGTCTGGAAGAGTTTATTGCCATGATAGAAAGTTTGTAGTTTCGTTTGGGTAAGTTAGGTGTAAGCCTAGGGCTCTACTGGGCAATAGCATAGGTGTATGCGAGGTGCAGTGATTGAGGTCAGGAGTGGCCTCCAAAATTCCGATAACTATAGGTATAGGTATAGGAGGGGCGTTGTCCCGGACAGAAAAACTATACAGTGTATGCTTAGATAATTAATGTTGGCACTAGGTGTTGCATGAAAAAATCCCTTTTCATTTTTTACCACCTGCCGATCTCGGAGGCCCCCTCTGCAGAGTTGGTCTAAGGGGGCCCCGATATTTCGTCTCAGGGGCCCTTTAGAGCTGGTCGTGTGGGAGAGGAGAGGAGGGGCACAAGAGTTGGTCTAGGGAAGCCCCCCAAGAGTTTATCTTCCTCCCACAAATGTTAGTCTTGGTGGCTCCCAGAGTTCTTTCCCCCGAAGGTTGGTCTCAGAAGCCCCCAAAAAGCTTTTTATTTGTGGAAATTCACCAATTCCTTAAAAAAATTTGAAGACTGCATCAGGGGGTTTCAGTTGGTAAAGATTTACCTGCTTAACCCAAATTTTTCACATGGTAATGGTCAAACAATGCTGCTTGGGGACGATTTAAAAATATTTACTTTGAGAAAATTAAAGGAAATATCCATCCCTCAGTTCAAACAAGGGCTCTGAGAGTGTACCACCTGAGTACCCAAATTGGAAATTTTTTACTCCGCCATATATTTTGGGGGAATTTTCCACTCACTCGCCATACATTCCGAGCTGAATTTTCCACTCGACACCCTAGCGCAAAACCTATTTTGGGTCACTGAATGGCATGACATAAAGTGAGACGTATTTCCTCAGTTCCTCATGTCAATAAGCTCCCCGCTTCACCCACACCAATTGGAATTGTATACCATAAAATGAAAACCCCATTAGCCAAGTAGAAACGTGGAAATAAATAAAACTTGACTAAAAAAAGTGTTCAGGTTATGATATCGCTAGAATTTCGACAGAAAATACTGGGAAATGGTGAACTTTTTCACTTAACACTCCTGACAGCGTGGTAGCCGCAGCAAAGCCGGAGCGTGGCACTCACTTGTTCTGCAGTCCCAGCAATTCCACCAGCTGCAGGGTGTTGACGCCCTGTTGACCGACCGGCCGCACAGTGCGAGGACCATGTTCGTACAGGGCGCCGTCACCGTGTCTGGTGGAGCTGACCCAGCCTCCCGGCGCCGCCGCCGCCTCCAGCAGGGTGACCGGCAGACCCGGCCGCAGCTGCCGCAGGTACAGCGCCGCTGCCAGTCCCGCTACCCCGCCGCCCAGCACCAGCACACCCATACCACCGTCACTGACTGCTGCAGTCAAGCGGGCGTGGGTGGTCGTCAGCTACACTGTACACGCATCAATTGGCAACCAAGAAATTATCGATACTTTCTTACCCCTTTGCTGCACTGAACAGAAATTTCCAGACACATTTTAATACTTGTACTAGTGCTTATGCTTTTGTTTACAAGACATAGGATTTATCCTAAATTGCCCTTGGGCGTGGAGCAACATTCGTGCTTGAAAATGTAGTACATTTAAACAAAATGATGCAGTTACCTGATGGTGCTCATTTAACATCCTATTAATGGTTCCAGGTGAGCTATAAACCCTAAACATTAGAGCTAATTTAAACTACTCAAGCTGTGGTCATGAAATGAACCATCACACTCCTGACCCACTCTATTCGGCTGGGACTTAACTGCGGATAAAACGTGCGGAGAAACCCATGCTCCGTAACCATAGCAGCTAGAGACTTGCGGTTTTCACCAAAAATTATCAAAAATATTATTTGTGGTATTCTTGAGTTTCAAACCAATCAACCTATCAACAATAACATTATAACATAGCACAATACGTCATTTGGCATGCGTAGAAAGCCATGCTCCGTAACCAGAGCAGCTAACGACTCGCTGTTTTTACCAATCTAATCAGCGTGGTCTCAAACGGGGTATTCTTGAGTTTCATTTCGATCCCTCCATAAATACCAACGTTATAACGTTAAACGTTGGATCCATACACATATATTGGCAATAAAAACATACATGTGACACAATGAATACATGCCTAGTGCTAGATAAAATTACATGTGCACCCCGGCGCGGGGCCCCTACGCTACGCCGGGGGCGGTTTAAAATGAGCATCTAAGAGTCGATAAGTATAAAAACATGGCAGGACAGGCACACAAAGCACAACACACCATCCGATCAGAGAGCGGCGGCGCAAACGAACAACCACGAACGGCGGCCGCTCCGCACAGCAGAAAAACACTGAGGCCGCCAGGACCACGCAACCGCGCGACACCACTAGCGCACCGGACGCCGCACGCCACCGCAAGCGTCGCCGAACAGAGCGCCCGCCACATGGCTGACGTGGACGGGCGGCGCCGGCTGAGACAGGCAGAGGCGGCGGGGGCCGAGGGGAGCCCGCGCCCCGCCGGACCACATGACAGCGGGGCGCCCGGGACAGCACCCCGCCATCAAGGCTGAAAAATACAAACGTTTGTTAGAAATGAGAGGACAGGGATTCAGTAGGTGGTTAAGTCCATCCACAATTTTTTGGTAATTGGATAGTCACTGGGTGCAAAAAAAAGTAAAAGAAAAGAACACACACTGGATTTGGGAGAGGGGTGTCGGCGGAGCACAGGCCCCCGGGCACCAGCAAGAGCTCCGCGTTACCATGCGCCAGGGTGCGTCGCTTCGTGATTGTTAACTACGCATAACAGAAAAAAATATATATATATACATAGAGATTATCATGAATGCGTTTCAATACATACTAAGTTAATTCTTGTATTGTTTATGGTATTCAAGCAACAACAGACATATAGGGCAACTGAATATTCAAGAGACACGCAGTAGGAAAAAACTAAGTGAGGGAAGATAGGCAGCAAGGAGTCGGAGGCGGGCCTGTAAGACACCCAGGGGCTACCGGATGGTTTTCCACGCGCGACGTGAGAAGGGATGAGAATACGTCCTATGACTGTTAGAATTTGATATTATATATTGTTGTGTAACACACGATTCGAATCAGCTTCAGTAGGTATCAAGATAAATTTTTTTAGAACTAGTTTGAAAAATGTTTTGTTCCTGGGAATATCAGATAAATTCCTAATTTTAGGTGCAATTACCAAATTCCATGTGCGTGGGGCAGAAATGAAAAAGAAAATTTGCGGTACATAGTCGGCGCATAAGGCACAAGGAAGTGCTTATTTACTCTGGTCTGCCTCTGTAAATAATTTTCCTCAACTTGATTGAAATGCAATGTCATTGGGGAGGGAGAGCGCCAATAATATGGTTATGTATTGTCAGAATTTGCAAAGACTGAACAAGATCTGTGAGTTTTATAATTTTATGTTTTTTGAACAAGGGACTGGTGTGGGCTAGTCGGTCAGCTCCCTCGATTATTCGGACTATTTTTTTCTGGAGAGTTATTAATTTTATCAATCTGTATTTAAATGTACTTCCCCAAATTTGCAGGCAGTATGAAAGAAATGGTAGTATTAGAGCATTGTACAGCAGGAGGAGGTGGCCAGAGTCAAGAATATGTCTACAGCGTTGGATGAGGCCAATGTTTCTAGAGATAGTGTTTTCGACATTTTTTATATGAGAACTCCACCTCAGATCCTCATCAATAAGGACCCCCAAGTACTTTGTCGAAAATTTTCTTTGTAAATGTGTGTTGTTCAATTTGATGAGTATATCGTCATTTTGATTAGGGGAGAAAATTTGGTAAGTAGATTTCTGAGCATTAAGAGTGAGTCGGTTAGATTGTAACCATGTTGAAATTTGTGGGATGCTGGAGTTGATTTTAGTTTGGAGGTCTACTAGACTATCACCAATAAAGAAAAGCGCAGTGTCGTCTGCGAACAGGTAGAATTTCGGAGTTGGGGAACTTTTTTGAATGTCATTTATGTATAAAAGGAACAAAAGGGGGCCAAGAACAGAACCTTGTGGTACTCCGAGTGGCATAAGCTTTGTGCGTGGGGATAGGGTGGTGTTATATTTAACTACTTGAGTGCGATTTGACAAGTATGATTCAAAAAAATTTATCACTAAGTTACTGAGTCCATATAATTTTAATTTCGACAAGAGAATAGAATGATTGACAGTATCGAACGCTTTACAAAAATCTAAATAGATGGTTGCACATACTTTTTATCAACCAGAGAAGAAGTAATATCATTATGTAGTAAGGAGATTGGCATAAAGGTGCTATGACCCTTGCGAAAGCCAAATTGATTTTCATAAATTAAGTTATTATCATTGAGGTACATAATTAATTGGTCATAAACAACTTTTTCGCAGGTTTTAGATAGGGTGGGAAGAATTGAGATGGGCCTATAATTTGTAAAATTTGAGTGATTTCCTGATTTAAAGATAGGAACGACAACTGCTTTCTTGAGTACATCTGGAAATACACCCCTGGCAAGACAGAGGTTAATAAGATGAGCAATGTTAGGGGCAATTGACGGGGCTATAAGCTTGAGAATTTTAGAGCTTATGCTATCAGAGCCACTACCTGAATTTTTTAGTGAATAAATAATTTCTAACACAGTATTAGGGCTAACTGCATGAAATTGAAAACTGCACTGGGAGGGGGCCCCGAGATAATTGAGAGGATCTGAAGTGGAGGAGGGAAGAGCTGAGTCCAGAGATGATGCTATAGTTGAGAAAAAGTGTTAAATTGTTCGGCAATTTGAGAGGGGTCAGATATGTGCATGTTGCCGGATATAAAGTGATCCGGTAGGTCTTTATTACTCTTGAGTTTGTGAGTTAAATCTAATAGGGTTGCCCATAATTTCTTTGGATCTGATTCTTCATCTTTCAATTTTCGTTGATAATATAGTTTTTTTGCATTACGAATTATACTCGTCAAAACATTGTGATAGGATTTATATTTATCCTCATTCTGTTTATTTGGAGTTTTTACAAATGTTTTATATAAGTCATTCTTTTTATTAATGCATTTTAATAAACCAAATGATATCCAGGGATGTATCGGCACTGTTCGCCTGGACGTCTTTTTAATAGATAAGTTATTGATTTCTGAAGTGAGAATGGATTGAAGAGAATTTGCCGCCAATATTGGATCATGAATAGAGGTGAAGTGCTCCAGTCTTTGCGATAATCTATCTTTAAGGGTATTTATGTTTCTGAAATCAAAAGAAAGGCGAGGATGATTTCTATGATGCTGAGTTTTTTTACATTGTGGGTGTAGGACAAGTTTGATGGGCAGGTGATCACTTATATCTGACATTATGACAGAGGAAGATTTTGTTAATGAAACATCATTACTAAAGAAGTTATCAATCAGGGTTTTAGATTGAGAATTAATCCGAGTAGGAATCGAAATACAGGGGAAAAAGCCTTGCGCAGCAAGGGATTGTGTGAGAAGGGCTGATGGCCCATCGATTTCAGTTTTGAGCAAATCAATATTAAAGTCTCCAGCTATTATGCAGTTTTTATGTTCACTATTAATTTTCTCCAGGAATAATTAATAATAATTTTAATTTTTTGTTAATTTTTTGCCTGCGGAGAAAACCATGCTCCGCAACCACAGCAGCTAGCGACTCGTTGTTTTCACCGATAGAATCGGTGTGGTCTGAAACGGGGTATTCTTGAGATTCTTTTTTATTCTTTTATTATTAAGATTCTATTGGTGAAAACCATAGGCGGTCCCAGGGTTGCCGATCAGCGGGGGGGGTTGACACCTTCCCAGGGGGTGCCATCTAGACCAGAGGGGCGCCACTTTTCACCGGCTAAACTTGTCAGGTGGGCGCAAAATCCTACCGGTGGGTGCCGACTGCCGATTCTCGAATCCTGGGGGTGGGGGTTGGGGTGGGAAGCGACATTTCAGGAGGGGGGCGCCATCAACCTTTCAAGAGACCGCCGTGACCATTTCAGGGGGTGGCGAGGGTAGATTGGGGGGGGCACGTGCCCCCTGCCCCCTGGATCCACCTATCGTGAAAACAGCGAGTCGCTAGCTGGTGTGGTTACGGAGCATGGGTTTCTCGGCAGGCCAAAATTAAACGCTTAACGTTATGACGTTGGTATTTATGGAGGGATAAAAAATGAAATTCTAGAATATACTGTTTGAGACCACGCCGATTCCATTGGGGAAAACAGCGAGTCGCTCGCTGCTCTGGTTACAGAGCATGGTTTTCTTCGCAGGCCAAAAATTAATGTTTAATGTTACCTATAACGTTGGTGTTATAGAGGATCGAAATGAAACTCAAGCATACCCCGTTTGAGACCACACCGATTCGATTGGTGAAAACAGCGAGTCGCTAGCTGCTCTGGTTACGGAGCATGGGTTTCTATGCAGACCAAAAATTAATGTTTCAGGTTATTACATTGGTATTTGTGGAGGGATCGAAATTAAACTCAAGAATACCCCATTTGAGACCACGCCAATTCAATTGGTGAAAACAGCGAGTCACTAGGTGCTGTGGTTATAGAGCATGAGTTTCTCCTCATGCCAAGGGGGATGAAGTGGCTTAGTGGATAGCACCCTTGTCTTCTAAGCCACCGGTCCCGGGTTCAAGTCCAGGTGGAGCCTCTGAATAAGTCGATCTGATCCCCAAAATCCCTTCCAACAGGGTGAGAGTTGGCGAAACCGTATGACCCTGGCAGTTGGTGTGTCGTTAAACCCCAACAATTATTATCTCCTCATGCCAAATGACATAACATGTTATGTTATAACGCTATTGTTAATAGTGATCGGCTTGAAATTCAAGAATACCACAAATCACATACTTTATAATTTTTGGCAAAAACTGCAAGTCTCTAGTTGCTATGGTTATGGAACATGGGTTTCTCCACACGTTTTATCTGCAGTTAAGTCCCTCCCCTCTATTCTCACTACATGAGCTCTGTATATGCACTCAGGTGAAACAGTTCTTTCACTATGATTTTCAGAATGTATTGGCAGTGGGTTTGAGGTTATATAAGGTACTTTTTTTAATACACACTTTGTTTCAATTTCCAGGTTCTTTGGAGATAACAACTGGATATATATTTAATTAGCTTGTTACATAACCACTCTGTGTTTAATGTACCTACACTAGATCACCAAAACACTCACATAATTGGTACTAGGCACCCTTCTCAAGCTTGACAGATTAAATTAGCCAGTTGTGCAGCATATACTATTCTTAACTCTTTAAAGACCTAGAGAAACTAGAGCAATACCATAACCAGCATGAAGTGCTGTCATACAAAAATCCATGTTTGGAAACAGCATTTCTGACTATGATCATTGTACCCGTTATTGGGATCTCTGATCACAGTTTCTCCCCACCAATCACAATAAATATCCTCATCTTAGGAAATATACTCTAATCATATTACCCGCACCAAATGGACGCAACTTAAAATTCCTCTCAGTCATTGACTCCTGAGGTATCGTGTGAGATGCGAGAAAAACGACAGCGACAGAACAAGTAAAAATAAAATGCTCACCCAAACATCACTCCGTAACCAGACAATAAAATACAAATATCACGTACCTGAAAATAATACGAACCACTCTGCACTGCGAAAAGCCTGTCTATTGTCCTGCTGCAGCAACAACACCGCCTATACTTCGCTAAAGGCAGATCTCTCTCGCCAGCCTTGCATTAGGCGCATCATTATTGTCTCCATCTGGCAAAGAGTTATACCAGATTTACTATAAATAATGTCTTCAAAAAAGTGCGTAAATGTGATGTTCAGACCTACATTTAAAGGCCTTGGTTCAGACTGCCTAAATAGCTACAAACAATGGCGGAGCTATGACATACAAACATATGAGGAGCGGCACTCGGCTCAATTTTTTGTGGAGGGGGGAAGTGGGGGGGGGAGGCGCAGAAGAAGAGGCAAGGAGAGATAAAAGTGCATTTAATGTATTTTATCAAGATGCGCACTGGATGGGGGTCTAAAAGCCCCCAAACACCAGTGGATCCAGGGAGAGGACAAATCGGGCATTGGCCCACTTCCCACGCTTTTTCCTCTTCTTTTTAACCCGCGTCCCACCGGGGTTACAGCGCCACTCTTATCCCACCGGGCCATCGATGGCCCCCTCTACTCCAAAAAATATGGGAGTAAGCGCAAATCTGCATAGTGCATTGGAATGCTCGCGTGAATTCAGAATGATTTTATTTTGCATGTTTAACACGCGCATTGACGGGGGTCTGAGCCACCTTCACATTGACGGGGGGCGGGTACCCCCTAAGATCTCAAGAACCACGGTAGGTAGCGAAAAACGGTAAACGGCATTGGGCTGCCCATCCCCTTCTCCATCGAAAACATTTGAACCATTTTTTTCAGGTCACATTTAAGGTCACGAGAGGTCAAAACATGCTGGCATAGGGATAACATGTAAATTAAGTCTCTCGGCCATTGCATCTGAACAAGTAAAGATAAAGCAAAACGACTTGAATTATATGAATCCTCTCAGCAAGCTGAATCGAATGATATATAATTTGACCTTGCTAGGTCAAATCAAGGATTTGACCTGACCTGAGGTCAGGTCAGGGTCAAATTATATAAAATGCATATCATTAGAACCGCAAAGCACAGGCGAATCTAAAGCAGCTAAAATAAATGCTCTATCACCATCCGTTACGGAATTATTCCGTAAAAACCAATTTTCCCATGTATTTCCAATGGAGAGGTCATGCTTCGTACCTGACCTTAGGTCACTGATATCAAAAATACCGGAACATATTTTAGAGAACTCGGTGGGGCCATTATGTGATATGAGTTTCAATCGGATAAGTACGTCCTGCTCCGACTTTTGCTATCTTAAACTTGTTTGAGGTCAGGTCACTTGACCTGTGCTGGTGACCTGACCTGAGATGACCTAACCATAAAATTTTCACAGACGTTGTAAAAATGATTAGGGAAAAGGTATGCCAAGTACGGCGGCGCTACGCGCCGCCGTTTTTCGCCTATCTCCGAACATCCCGAGGGGGCGGGTACCCGCCCTCCCGTCAATGCGCGTGTTAGCAAACGCTCAGGTCAATGGCTTAGCCCTTGCCCCGGTGGCGGGTACGAGCCACCCATGGTGTGCCATTTGCGGCATTAGCGGGGACGGCGCGCAGCGGCGCTGAGGACGCCCCGTCATAGGGAAAACGGTCGATTTTTGGGGAAAGATCATAATGATGAGAAAATGGCAAAATTTCGGGTATATCCAGCTAGCATGTTATAACAAATAGTTCATCGTTATTTAGAAAGATCCTGTTTCATTATGTTAAGTTAGCCGAACTACCCGCCGATTGGATTCCTGTGAGACATTGCAGAGCCCTTTTAACATGGGCCTGATGCGGTATTTGGTGTCCCCATTTGCTTCTCTGCACACAGATAAAAATTTACACCCCACGGAACACTTTGCTCGTGCCAAAAATCAGTATTCTCTGGATACTTAACCCGCGCCCCACCGGGGGTCCGGCGCCACCTTCGCCCCACCGGGGGCCATCGATGGCCCCCCCTCTAACTCCGAAAATATGGGCGTTAGCGCAAATCTGCAAAGTGCAATAGAAAGCTCGCGTGAATTCAGTAAGAAATTACTTCGCATGTTTTAGTGCTCAGGTCAATGGTTTGACCTCCAGAGGTCAAATTAGGTCAAGATCGGCTATTTTCACTCAAATATGCAATGATTAAGCAAACTGGGCATAACTCTTATGTCATTAGAGCTATTGAGGCCTGGTAAAGTACATTTGATAGCAAATTGCCAGTACTTTTTCCGCTATGTGGAACGTAAAGACCTCCCGCCAGTGGTTTGACCGCCAGAGGTCACCTCGTGACCTAATATGACCTGAGGTCACGAAAGGTCAAAAAGTGACCTTGCCGTATATCAAATAAAAGCCAGTGACAAGACAAACATGATGGTGTTTGTTTCACCGCTCTAGCTCAATTAGGTCAAAAGTTATTGTCAAAATACTGTTTTTGACCTCTGGTGACCTTGGATGACCTTGGAAAAGTCAAAGAGCAAATATGACCCCTGGGATCCGTGAAAGGGTGTCCAAAAACGTTGTTCTGAGCAGTCTGAGTATTTGCAATCATTTTTGTGGCTTTTATATCATGAAATAGCTTTTCCCATGCTTTTCCAATGGGAGAGGTCGCCTCGTGACCTGACCTCAGGGCACGAAATCGAAAAATCCCGGATATACACCTTGTAGACCCTGGAGGGGTCATGAAGTGTAGGAAGTTTCAAATCGATCGACTTTGAAATGTAGCTCTTACAGAGCTCTAAAGGTGAAGTGAGGTGACCTTGGTTGACCTCGTCTGGTGACCTGACCTTGGGTGACCCGGGGTAAAAAATTTCAGGGATGATGGGAAAATGATGCAGTGAGAGGTAGAGCCCTCAACCGCGGTGCTGCGCCTCGTCGTTTTTCTGCTATCCCGGAAAAACCTTAGGGGGGCCATCGATGGCCCCCCGGTGGGGCGAGGGTTAATTCAGTATACTATGAACGCTTTTTCGGACATTTTTGGTACTCGTCAGATAACATGAGTACTTTTACTACGCCTCTTTTGTTACAGCTGGTTGTACTTCCCGTAGTACCCTTTTGCAGTTACACCAAAATGGGTACTTCTGCAATTAGTACCCCCGTTTGGTTCCGTGCCAAAAATGAGGCCTCCTAGGGTACTTCCATTTTAGGTACTAACGCTAGTACCCTGCGAAGGTGTCTGAAGGGCACTGAAAGTAGTGCTTAAAATGTACTCAATCAATACAATCCAATACCTTCTCTCCTTCGTGAAACAAAGAGGTACTTGAAGAAGTATATTTAAGGTGATTCGATAATTCGATCAAGGTAACACTGCACAGCTTTAATCATATTCAGCACAATACAAAAAAGCAGCCACGGCTCTCTGGAACAGCTTTGTCGTTTCAAGGGACAACATATACATGGCACTGAAATTGAGAGTAAGCTGGTTCTAAAACTATGAGCTTCATATTCGTTTCTGCTGGTCTTTTCTAGACATTTTTAATCTTGCAAATTACAAAAAGACACCCCAGTTGAGCTGAGCTGACCTCGCAGCTTGCATATTGTCGATGGATATTAAAAGCGAGTTAATTCTGTCCAGAACCAATCAGCCGTCCTTAAATCTTCCCGCTTCCTCAGGATTCTGTGTGAGCATCCTTCAAATGATTCGACGTCCGGGCCCTGCGCGCAAGGCAAACAGTCGGCTATTTGCTGCTAGAGATTAGCCTTTGCACCGGCACTTGTCACCACGTGGCACTATGACCGTTCCTTATAGTGGCGCACTAACTTAGCACCGCGGCGTACTAGTGACCTGACAACATCATGCATGTAGAGAAAGAATTTGTGGTTTAAGACAGTACAAATAAATATAACGTATGACGTGACTTTACGTGACTTATATTGGCTGTTTTTACCTATTTTTTGCTTTGTTTCAAGGTCTATTTAGCTAAAAAAACACGTGTTATCCCTTTATTATTTTCCTTGTGACACGGGAACCATCTCTGGGGTGGCCTCGAGATAAGCAGTTTGTCCCCCCCTCTCGAAACCAATTCGGGGGCCTCCTGAGAAAAATCGTTTGGCCCCTTGAGGAAAAATCTTGCCCCACGCCCGAGAAAAACTTTTGGACCCCGAGATCAAGCCTTGGGGCCCCCGAGACCAACTCTGGAGGACTCCGAGGCCGAATCTGGGGACTCCCAAAACAACCTTTGGCCCTCCGAAATAAACTCTGCCCCCCCTCCGGGACAAGCTCTTAAAGGCTCCCCAGACCAGTTCTGGCGGCCACCAATAACTTTTTAGAGCATCCTTAGACAAACTCTTGGGGCCTTACGAAAAATTCAAGACCAGCTCTGCCCCCCCCATAACATAAACCCCGATAATCACCAGGGCGAAGGTGATTCGGAGGCCCACCGGGGCGCGGGTTAATAATTGGGGGTGTCCAAATTTAAAACAATACCAAGAGCCACAAAGATAACATAGCGGTATTTCCTAGTTTACCTATAGTCGTAACAGTAGAGAAACCCAAAGGGGCCATGTCCCCAATATTAACTATTTTTAATTATTAGATCAATAGCGTTGACTGAAAATAAATATCTCTAAGATAAAACTTCATCCCCAATGTTTTGGACGTATGTACCTACGCTTATGAGTCTAGCTACAAGCAAGGGTAGGGATTTTTTTATTCGGTGGTGCTCGAATTAGAAAAACGGGTACTCTGACAGTTTAACATAATTGTATTGTATTATTAACTGTTTTCTAAATAAACACGCCCTTCTTAGAATCAGGAAGCCAAATAGAAGCATGCGATCTTAAAATAACAAATGCTGGGTGATTGTAGAATGCCCCTACAGAAATAGAATCCTCATCTCTGCCCCGTAGGAAGTTTTAAATATTGTTGGAGTTTCAAAATTATTTATAGTTACCGAGCACCTACCTAGAAATGGTTTCTCCATGTAGACCTTTAAAAACTCATTAGTGGAAGTTACGTGGGCTTCAGATTTTGCATTCAATCCAGAAGCAGGCAAATCAGTCAAATGCATTACCTAACCATAATCTTTGAAGCATTACCATGTTTTCAGTTTAGGTTTCTTGGACGTGCTTGTATACACAATTACGCCGTTTATAATTTGGGTGGTCTAATGATGAAGATGCCATACACAAAGGATGTCAAGAGATAACTGGTACCTAATGCACCTAACCCTGTTCAATCACAAAACAGATGCCAACTCTCACCTTTTGCCAAATGTTCCACGGGCTGAGCTTCCGTCTGCCACTCACTGCAGGAAAATGGCGCGGGAAGATGCAAAAAGTCGCTTGGTTCAAAGAAAGAACTCAATAGAGGGTAACCTACCACCTTTATTGCACTAAAGTTGGCGCCATTTTTTTGTCTTCATACCGAAGTATTCCAAAGGGGATTGAACATATCAAATGAATGCTCCATGCAGTACCACCTGGTGTTAGAAAACTCTCCTTTTCCAAAATAGGTACTAGAGTAAGTACCCAAAATTTTGATCAGGGGTCACTTACACCAGCTTGGATGTTAGATGTAGTACCACCTGGTGTTAGGAAACTCTCATTTTTCCAATTAGGTACTGGATGAGGAGCCACCAGGGTACTGATCTAAGATAACGGTTATCTTACCTCTTGCTTGCATGTTGTTAGTACTCTAATCTAATATAGCCATGGAGTCCATGCAGTATCGATTGGAGAGTGAAAAACATGACAAATACATTGACACTGTAAAATGTACTTTGGTGAATCACTTTATTTGGTGTGTCCGATTTCACTCCCGGATTAACCCTCGCCCCACCGGGGGGGGCCATCGATGGCCCCCCTAAGGTTTTTCCGGGATAGCAGAAAAACGACGAGGCGCAGCACCGCGGTTGAGGGCTCTACCTCTCACTGCATCATTTTCCCATCATCCCTGAAATTTTTTACCCCGGGTCACCCAAGGTCAGGTCACCAGACGAGGTCAACCAAGGTCACCTCACTTCACCTTTAGAGCTCTGTAAGAGCTACATTTCAAAGTCGATCGATTTGAAACTTCCTACACTTCATGACCCCTCCAGGGTCTACAAGGTGTATATCCGGGATTTTTCGATTTCGTGCCCTGAGGTCAGGTCACGAGGCGACCTCTCCCATTGGAAAAGCATGGGGAAAAGCTATTTCATGATATAAAAGCCACAAAAATGATTGCAAATACTCAGACTGCTCAGAACAACGTTTTTGGGCACCCTTTCACGGATCCCAGGGGTCATATTTGCCCTTTGACTTTTCCAAGGTCATCCAAGGTCACCAGAGGTCAAAAACAGTATTTTGACAATAACTTTTGACCTAATTGAGCTAGAGCGGTGAAACAAACACCATTGTGTTTGTCTTGTCACTGGCTTTCATTTGATATACGGCAAGGTCACTTTGTGACCTTTCGTGACCTCAGGTCATATTAGGTCACGAGGTGACCTCTGGTGGTCAAACCACTGGCGGGAGGTCTTTACGTTCCACATAGCGGAAAAAGTTCTGGCAATTTGCTATCAACTGTACTTTACCAGGCCTCAATAGCTCTAATGACATAAGAGTTATGCCCAGTTTGCTTAATCATTGCATATTTGAGTGAAAATAGCCGATCTTGACCTAATTTGACCTCTGGAGGTCAAACCATTGACCTGAGCACTAAAACATGCGAAGTAATTTCTTACTGAATTCACGCGAGCTTTCTATTGCACTTTGCAGATTTGCGCTAACGCCCATATTTTCGGAGTTAGAGGGGGGCCATCGATGGCCCCCGGTGGGGCGAAGGTGGCGCCGGACTCCCGGTGGGGCGCGGGTTAAGACTTAGCTTAGCAGCCCCAGGCTACTGAGTTATAAAAAAGAGTTCAAGTAGTACAGAGGGTACTAAAAAATTCTCTGTGTGTGCGGGAATTCAGCCAAGTCATTCGGATGGTGTAATAGATAGCGGCTCCTTTTTCTTACCAGATTGTGAGATTAAAACATTTTGAGTACATGTTCACCATTATTTATTTCTGGCAGCCGCTTTTTTAAGTTGAAATCAGGCTATTTTTGCGGCCGTCTTGGTGGTCACTTGAAGTGGTATAATTTTGGCGTGACATTTTACACGCCGCATCATTCATTACTCGAAAAAAGTATGCATATGGTGCGCTTAGCCTCCTGTCATTGGCTTGTAAAATGCTAAAAACTACTCTATTGCGTGGAATCCTGCTGAACGCCAGCAAATGTTTTAGCTGCGCTGAGGGACTTTAAATCCCGCAGAGTGAGAAATCGTGTGCGTGACTGGTCATCTCCCCAGCTTCAGAAACGCTCACTAGATGTCCAACAGTGTTGACTTTTGACACTGGCAGACTCAGCTGCGTAATTCCGGGAGGGCACTGCGGGCATCTATTGTCACGAAAGGGTGGGTGCGAATTCCATCTCGTGCGGGTCGCTCAGGTGTTTGTTCACAGTTTCCCGAGCGGGGCCGCCGGCTCGGCGACTATTTTTAACGGCGGACGGTTACGTGGGGGCCGAGGCTGCTGGGAAACAGGTTTCAGAACCATAATTACACGAACTCAGAAGGCATGAACAAAATTGAATGTTTTATGGTACTGTTCCCCGTCTAACTGGATTTTGGAGTCCGCACAGGGGTAAATAATTTATACGGATAATTTTTATTCCCATTATTTTTCAACCACTGAAGTTGAACAAAAATATAGCATTCCTATAGCAGCCAATTCATTAGCAGGCACCATGTACCCGACCTGGAAATGTGTCATGATGCCCGCACTTTAGGGATACAGCAGGCGTAGGAAATTTGACATATTTTGGAAAGTAATCATTTATGTATCATAAGAAGTATATTTCCAATGTCTTAAAGGGCTATTCATACTTGTGATATTGTCCAACCTTTAACAAGCCCTGGCGGGGACTCTGAATATTTTCACTTTGATCTGCCTGTGAATGATGTTTTTCTCTGTTCGGTCTTAGATGTTCGCTTTCCCCATGTATTGTACTTGGTATTATCAAATACGCTAGCATAAACGCGAAACTCCCTTAATCACAAAACCTGAGCACGCCTATAGCAAATTATCATAATAAAACAAAGGTTAGTTAGTTACGGGCTTTTTATAGGGCGTACTGTGCAAAGCCCCTTTGCCCGCCTCTAAAGTAATAAAGCAAAGGGTTGGGAGTATAGTATGGCTACTTTTGTTCCTACCAGCTGTCTTGCGAGCAGTCTATTCACATTCCAATTACATTTGAGCCGCACCTCCCCCCCATTTTAGTAAAGAAGCCATTTTCACTTCTTTCGTCACCGGCTTCTGACAACAGCGACGACGACGAGACGAGACCGGAAAAACTATTAGAATAGAAGCCGTTTCTCACTTCGTTCGTCACCGGCTTCTGACCACGATGAGACTCGCCGAGCGGCCAGTAAAGAGCCGCTTGAGAAATCTTAATCCGCTTCACTACATGGATTTTGTCATGCGGCTCTGATAATTAAAGGGAATGTGGCACATTTTATAGCGTGATTTTAACTCTGATAGCCAAGCTGTAAAGCAAGTCGGAAAACCCAGTACTCTATATATCATTTGTCTTGGAACTCGATATTTCCGTAGAAGAAAGCTAAAACCTACCCGAAATGAATCTCTCATGTATTTCTCGCCAGGCGGTCATTGTTGTGAGCTACTGGTGTGACGACATATGCTGACGTCACGATGAGCATCAGCCAATCGAAGCCCTTGAAGCGTTTCGAGTATGGTAGTGGTTGCCAGATCATGACATCATCCACAGGCGGATATTTATTTCTTTTCCTAGAAGAGCATTTTAAAAATCCAAATATCGAAGTTATTGTATTTTTGTCAGTGAAATCATGAGCGGTTTCATTATTTTTGGCCAAAAAGTACGCCTAATTACACTAAATTCCGGGATTCGACCAAGGTGCCACATTCCCTTTAAAGGGACATTGTCGCAAAAAATTTTATTGGCTAGATCAAAAGGTTACAAAAAGTTGTTTCAGAAGTCATATTCTCATTTTTGCAAATTCAGGCTCAAAACGCCTGAAAATCGGCCTCAAAGTCAACATTTATAGACGACTTTACCGAGTCCTTATGGTAACGATAAAGTGACGTAGACCCGGCTATAGCTATCAATTTATATATGAAAAAATGTCAAACATTTCTTTTAAAGCAGTTCAGTAGCTAAAGCCTATAACATCAAAAATTATTCTATGAAAATATATTTCCAAAACGCTTTTGAAAGAGAAATATAGGACTTTAAAGAAATACCATCAACCAATCAGAAGCCCAGTCCTTATAGGATCTGGTCACGTGGGCTTATCTTACATCAATGTGATGTCATCATGGCTACCAATGAACTATCGATATTCACCATTTCAAAAACCGCGGCAAACGCGAAGATATGAATACAAATTCTATAACACTAATTAGCGCTGCGGTCAGGCCCGAATACCCTAAAGATTATAATTAATAATTGTTCGTTATTGCATGATTGCATTGCACCTAAAATGATACAATAAAAAGATACGGGTAGCGCGATCCAGAAGAGCCTCCTTTGAGGCATGAAGAAAGCTTTGGGTGGTTTTTCGGACGAGGAGATTGTCGCCTCTCCGGTCTCGTGGATCAACATATCGTCGGTAATCTGCACGTAGAATATTTTGGAGCCTTTGTTGTGGTCAATTGAGATTTTCTTAGAGGTAAAAAATCTATGCGTGAAAAGTTAATGAAACAATTTGAATTTTTGCCATCCATCTTTGCTGGCCACCAATGCTTATTGAGGTTTTGTCTAGTGAGTGTAGTGAGTTAGTCAAACACTAATCCTATCAAGTATGGGCAATGCATTTAATGTTTCTGTTCTGCATTAATTAGGTTCATGAAGTTGCCAAAAAGCAAATTGTATGCTTAACTCTTATTTATTCATTTTGGCCCACTGTTAAAGCTGTGGTCTCGTTTCGTCTGTCAACACCAATCAGCGAGCAGCATTGAGTCCCAGTCTGCAAAGTATGGCAGCAGGCTAGACGAGTCACACCAGCCATCTAAAATCATTGCACTGCCAGACACCAAAAACTCACACCAAACTGCTATATACCATAGAGAAAAATGCACCCTTTCCTACCCACACAATGCAATGCTACCTCTTGTATTAGTTAGTTAAATACTTGTTATAAGGTCCCCTCCTGTGTCTTTATAACCATTCAGCCATTATTTGTTTGGTTTTCAGTGTCACCTTCCTTGCACCAATCTGGGAAATTCACACCAGGTTGATGAACTTCACTCCACTCACTCTTGTCTCCTAGGGCACTCACCCTTACGAGATCTCGTTGAAAATGCCATACTTTGCACACTGGATTGAGTCTATGTCACATGGCTATAGCCTGTCCCTGAGAACCAATCTTAGAACCAATCTTAGATTTACAGGCTGGCTACCTGCTGTGGTGCTGCTGGAAAAACAGTAACAGCACAACAGTGGTAGCATACTTGTTTTGTGATTGGTAGATAAGTATTCTGGTTCATTTTTGTCTGATTAGCCATAGCACATACTAGAGACAGTTGTGGTATTTCTTTTCTAGAGGAGAGGCTCGAGGGCTCGCAGACAAGGCTGTGCTGGCAGACGGAACAAGGCTTATGAGCAGCGTCAATGCCAAAAAGTCCTCATTTTATTGTTGCACAGGTGAACTTGTGTACCAAAATAGGTGAAAATTATTTGGTGATGGCAATTCTCCAATGATTATTTAAGCATATTATTTTTGAATTGGCCATATTCCCTCTCTTTTGGTCTAACTTTATATTTACAATATTTGTGCACTCTAGTAAAAGTCTATATCAAGCTTGTAATTTGAATTAAAAATTTCTACCTGTTACAAATACTGGCTCTGCACAATGTGTGCATGCTAGTGCATTTGCTGCTTAGCTTACCTTCTTTAAGTATGAAAATGTTTTTGAATAATTTTACAGATTGAAACAGATTTTCCATTTATTTTGGTACCACACAGTACATAGTAGTCAGTGTACTCTTATCTACTTATCAGATCCATTTACTCATATTTCAAGTGCTACTGTTTGTTTCCAGACATGAAAGTGACCGTAGCATGAATTCATCCATCTGCCCTCGGAAAATGCCCATCTGCATTCATGCCCATCTGCAGATGAATTCATCCATCTGCCCTCTGAAAATGCCCATCTGCATGCTTTTTATAATTGATATTAAAAATGAACTGAAGGAAAACTAGGATAAGATGTATTATGATTTGAAACACTAGGAGTGTACCCAATACAACAATATAATTGTGAACAAAGAGTATGGATAGTCATGTAGGAATGACAGGGGGCAGTCTTGGGTGATGCAATTTTTTGTGTTTTCCTGGAGGAATATATGAAAGATTAGGCGGGTCGCTTCAAAGAGAAAATTTGTTTACTAGAAAACCTGTCTTTTGTAGCTGCTGTGTATCATCAAGCTATCGTCCCAATGGACCAGCTTGTGTATGATCATTTTGTTTGTTAGTTTGAATGGGATGAACCCAATCAGACCGATTCTCCCATAGACCTGAAATTTGGAATATTTGTTTCCTATTGTGGGCCAGTTTTGAAATAATGTATTGTAATTTATAAAAAAAACATGAATTTGCATGGTTCCACCTGACCCCTCCACAAACCCATGATCTAGACTATAGATCGTCTTTGGGGATGTCTTTGTTCTTGAATATATATATATATATATATATATATATATATATATATATTGCATATGTTTAAAACAAGATTCAGTGATATCTGGTTTGCTTTCATTGTGGGCTTGTGATATTTTATTTGTACCCTTTATTTGGTCCCATTTGTTCCTGCTGTGAAAATATCTTCTAATTTAAGAAGAGCCTAGCCATGTATGTGCGTAAGTGGTGTTTATCGCGGTATATTAAGGCAAATCCTCTGAGGACCTCAGTAAAACATGCCATTAAAAGTATTTTTTAGCCTAAAGGTAAGAAAATTAGTAATGCAAAGGGGCTTTATAGTAAAAAACGAAGTGGTCAGATTTTGTTGGTGGTCTTACGTGCGAAAGTCGGCGAAAATAATAAGTGACACCTCTGTGCTCAGACTATTGCGGTGAACATTTTATCAAACCGTGCAGCACTTATTGTGGACAGACGCAAAATCTGTTATGCTTTTGATGTACACTCAGTATTTGGTTCGCTCCCAGCCTTCTTAGAGTGCACTTCAGGGACTGGAAGCTAGGAGCTGCATACCCACTGGTGGGTTCAGGGAAAATTTACTTTCCTCCCAAACTCTGCGATTTTCACCGACCTTTAAAAAATGTGTATTCACGATTTTGGACCCTGTCCTCCCCCCCCCACAAAAACATTGGCCTGGATCCGTCACTGACGTACTGAGTTATATCCTCTAGTCCACGTTGCACTCGGAAGACTGCTCGTTGGGGACTCGCAGACCTGATTGTTGCACGCGTTTCTCACCTGCCGAGGGTTATCACTCGCTTGTAATTTCCTGGTAGGTTATATTTTCTCATGTTTTTGTGAGATTGAATATAAGCCTCATTGATCAACTGATATCTGTTGGTTTTTAAAAGTAGATGAATTTTGCATTGCGTAGCCGAGGAGCATGATTATAAATTGGTAAGATGTTTCATGGCTTTGCCTCTCGAATTCTTGACGCAAAATGGAGCCTGTGATCACACTGTGATCACATATTCGGGCAAAGCCCCTCGTCAGAATCCTCATAATACAATAAGCGAAAACTTTTGGTCATAGTGTGACCAAGGCTTGAAATTTAGATCTGATTTGGAAATCGAATGCTGGAATAATGCAGTTCAGTACTGGAATATTCAAATATTGGAACTCGATTCGAGGTTATTCTAGCACTCTGACTAAAAATGTATGTGTTCACCTATTATATTATGATAATTTTGGTGAAGGGATGTACCTGAATATTGATCAGTGTATTAGCCCCATTTTGGAACTATGATTCGAGGAGGCTGGTCATGAAATATCTTATCAACGTAGATAATCTAATAAACAATCTAATAAAAATAACGGTTAATATACTATTTTATATAATGATATGATGTTATATGAAGTGCTTCTGGAATTGTTTGTTCTATTATGAGAAAGGACCGTTTCCGAACTCCGAAGTATTAAAAATAAACGCTTATCATTTTCATAAACAAATGTCACTCATGAGGCTAGCAGCTTGCTTGTCTTAAAGCTGCGGTGCGTCTTCTTAGGTTTAGACTCTGTGACTACCAATGTTAAGATTAATTATAGAATCCTTTTTATTTAATACGAACTGTTCCAGGCTATAATTTTGAGGTATATTTTCTTGATGTGCCCTGATCGGAAACTAACTCAACTTGAAGTAAAAAACAATGTATTCTTAAATCTTGTATATCTATATACGAAAAAATTAGAAAGAGCTACCACCACGGAGAGAGGAGTGAGGTGGCCAGTCCATCTCCAATCTGCAACACACAACAAACGTTCCCCCTGAAACAAAAAGTGATCAGGTTTGGGTTTGTGGTGCGTTCCACACTTTTGTTAGTTCATCCAAGGATCGTGGTGGCTGCTCTCTGGTTCCCCAGTTCTGACGCATATCAAGAGTTATTCTTCCGTATCACATTCAGCTATTCTCCGGTTCTCTAGACTACGTGTTTTTATATTCTCCGGAGACCAAAGAATTACAATTATATCACAGATTTAGATGTCGACGGACACATTTAATCTGATTGAATGATTGAGTGTTCCGGCCATATGGGAGGGGGGGCGCCCTGCAGGCGCCCCAACCGCCGCAGGAACATCGCCAGCCGTCGTGGGTCCGCCAGCGCTTCCCGGATGGGCGGGTCGTCCCGTCCAAATATGTCCCAGCGCAGGTCGGCGCACGCAGGGCACCGGGTCAGAAGGTGGTGGAGGATCTCGTCCTCTCCATCGTCGCATTCCTGTAACGTGGCCTCCGGGTTCAGGCCGATCCTCTTTCGGTAGCTGCACAGGAGAAGGGAGTGGCCAATGCGCAGGCGCTCCACCTCCACACTCTCCTGCCGTGAAAGGCCCAGGCGGTCTTTCAGGGTGGTCCGCCCTGGGAGACCGCCACATTTAATCTCGAACACGTTTTATCTCGTGCGGATTAACGTTTTGTCTCGTTGTTTTACCAGATTAACACGCGCATCGACGGGGCTCTGAGCCACCTTCGCTTTGACAGGGGGCGCGGGTACCTCCCTAAAATCTCCAGAACCACGGTAGGTAGTGAAAAATGGTCAACGGGTTTGGTTAGCCCATACGCTTCTCCATCGAAATATTTTAACCATTTTGTCAGGCCACTTCAATCGGATGAGTTCACTTTGTTCCGACTTATGTTGTCTTAAACTTTGAGGTCAGGTCACTTGACCTGTACTGGTGACCTGACCTGAGATGACCTAACCTTAAAATTTTGACAAAAATTGTAAAAATGATGAGAGAAGGTATGTCAAGTTTTTTAACCCGAGTGTGTTAAGTACCTACCTAATAAATGTGTGATGGCTTAAATTCCGTGGCGGCGCCCCTGCCTAGTTTTCTTTGCCTAGTGTTAGGAGTGTATGTTTTACCATGTACTGCGTTTTTACTGTTAATATACGCGTATGGATACAAGTGCGGCGGCGCTACGCGCCGCCGTTTTTATGTTCTGTCCGAAAAACCAGACGGGGGCGGGTATACCCGCCTCCCGTCAATGCGCGTGTTCACCCGCGCCCCACCGGGGGTCCGGCGCCACCTTCGCCCCACCGGGGGCCATCGATGGCCCCCTCTAACTCCGAAAATATGGGCGTTAGCGCAAATCTGCAAAGTGCACTAGAAAGCTCGCGTGAATTCAGTAAGAAATTACTTCACATGTTTTAGTGTTCAGGTCAATGGTTTGACCTCCAGAGATCAAATTAAGTCAAGATCGGCTATTTTCACTCAAATATGCAATGCTTAAGCAAACTGGGCATAACTCTTATGTCCTTAGAGCTATTGAGGTGTGGGAAAGTACATTTGATAGGAAATCGCCAGTACTTTTTCTGCTATGGAAACGTAAAGACCTCCCGCCAGTAGTTTGACCTCCAGAGGTCACCTCGTGACCTAGTATGACCTGAGGTCACGAAAGGTCAGGAAGTGACCTTGCCGTATATTAAATGAAAGCCAATGACGAGACAAACACGATGGTATTTGTTTCAGCGCTCTAGCTTATACAGGTCAAAGTTATTGTCAAAATACTGTTTTTGACCCCTGGTGACCTTGGATGACCTTGGGGATGTCAAAGGGCAAATATGGCCCCTGGAATCCGTGAAAGGGTGTCCAAAAACGCTTTTCTGATCAAGCTGAGCATTTTCAATCATTTTTGTGACTTTTAGATCATAAGACAGCTTTTCCCATGCTTTTTCAATGGGAGAGGTCACCTCGTGACCTGACCTCAGGGCACGAAATCGAAAAATCCCGGATATACACCTTGTAGACCCTGGAGGGGTATTAAAGTGTAGGAAGTTTCAAATCGATCGACTCCGAAATGTAGCTCTTACAGAGCTCTAAAGCTGGAGTGAGGTGACCTTGGTTGAACTCGTCTGGTGAACTGACCTTGGGTGACCCGGGGTAAAAAATTTCAGGGATGGTGGGAAAATGATGCAGTGAGAGGTAAAGCCCTCAACCACGGTGCTGCGCCTCATCGTCTTTCTGCTATCCCGGAAAAACCTTAGGGGGGCCATCGATGGCCCCCGGTGGGGCGAGGGTTAAACGATTAATTAATCTCGAGACACATTAATCTCGAGATTAACACATATAATCTCGAAGAGCCACCCCTGCTTTTTACTGGGCCGGTTTCTGGTTCTTGGTTTGCACGAAAACCGGTCAGCCTTCAAGAATGGCCTTCAGCAAAGGACACAAAAGACATTTTCGAACGGCGAACAGCGTGTCCCGCTGGTCAGAAAACAGGAACTGGTCTCCAATAGAGGGAAATCCGACGGATTGAGAACCATTGCAGGGAGCTGGAGACAAGCCGGTTCCAGTTTGGCACGCCGGTCAGATTAGAAAAATATTTGGGGCTAATATTCCCTTTCCCTCAACTACCCGGACGGAGGGATAACCAGAAGAAATTGTCCTTAGAATATTTACTTCATCCCATAGGAGGACCCAGGAGGGCAAAGGGGCACGTGCCCCCTCCCCCTCTCTGATCAACTCTCGGTGAACCCTAAAATGTCGCGTCCCATCCCCTCCCCAGGATGCGAAAATCGGCGCACACTGATAGGATTTAGCGTCCATCTGATAGGTTTTGCCGGTCAAAGGTGGCGCCCCCCCGCCCTGGTCCGGATGGTGCCCTCCCCGGAAGTTACCCCCCGATCGGCAATCATGGATCCGACTATGCTTCATCCATTAGTACGCATGAACAAACAAGAAGAAAATCAGAAAAATTGTTTTTACAGTAAAAACTTTCACGACCTAGATTCGAACCCGTATTACCCGTGTGAGAGTCGAGAATGGAGGCCACTATACCATCCCCGCTGTGCGACACCTGCCCGATTTTAAAACTTTCCTGATTAGTTTTCTCAAGCCGAATGTTTTGGACAAACTAATCTAATATTTGTATTTTTTAAGGGTTAATAAAAATAAATTGAACACGAATACAGCATAAAAACATTTTCTACCCCAAAAAATCATTTATAGAACTTAAAACCTTGATTGATAGGATAGAGGTGAAGAGCAGGTTACAGCCTATTATTGATATTGTTAGCAAATTTGAATAATTGTTGAGTGGCCTCCAAAAATTTAGCTGAAGATAAAGAAATGATTGATAGTACCAGAATCAAGATTTTTCAAATATTAAGAAACCACAATAAAAATTTTTGCGACAATGTCCCTTTAAGGACAGTTTAACACTGTTTTGACATTTCATTAAAGGGAATGTGACACTTTGGGCGCATCCCGGACTTTAGTGTAATTAGAGGTATTTTTAGCCAAAAATCCTGAAAACGTCCAAGATTTCTTCGAAAAATGTAGGTACAACAAACTCAATATTTTTATTTTCTAACATGCTCCTCAAGGGAAAAAACAAACCTCTGCCTGTGGATGACGTCATGATCTGGCAACTTCTGCCATATTCAATAGACTTCAAGGGTTTCAATTGGCTGACTACTCACCGTGACGTCAAAATATCGTCATGCCAACAGCTGACAACTGTGGCCGGCCGCTTGGGTAAATTTCAGGCAGGTTTTTAGCCTTTCTCTGCGGAAATTTTTAGTTTCAATACATGTGATATATTGAGTACCGGGTTTTCCGGCATGCTTTACAACTTGGCTATCTCATTTAAAATCACGTTATAGAGGAGCCACATTCCCTTTAAAGAGGGGGTGGTTGCAGGGGTGCAGCCAGGGGGGCACAGGGGGCACGTGCCCCCCATCGGTGCCGGGGTGCCCTTTTTGATTGCTAGGTGGTGTACCCTCTTTGGGCCGTGCCGCTCGAAATTTAGTGCCCTACGCCGTTGAGCCTAGATGGAACTAGACTGCATTTGGCGATTTCAGTTATTGTTTGACAATTAAGTGCCTTTTTGGTCAGCTAAAACATTCTGTCGCCTTTCCAAGCACCCGGGAAGAGTATAGGCATGTAATCCGTTTCCAGATAATGTCTCATCGTCGCCAATAATCGTACGGGTGGAGCTCATCTGGTGCCCCCTGGAGCTGATCATGTGCCTTCTGAGCTGATCTGATGCCCTCGTAGTCAATCTGGTGCCCCCCTGATAAAATAATTGTGCCTTCTGAACCTATATAATGCTCTCTAAGTTAGCCTGATGCCTCCGAGCTTGCCTGGTGCCCCTTGAGCTGTTCCGGGCCCGTGAACTTATTTAATGCCTCCCGGAGTTTATCTAATGTCCAGGAGGGCACACGGGGCACGTGCCCCCATCGATGCCGGGTGCCCTTTTGATTTCCAGGTGGTGTACCCCCTTTCGGCGGTGCCGCTCGAAATTTAGTGCCCTACGTCGTTGAACCTAGATGGAAATAGACTGTATTTAGCGATTTCAATTACTGTTTGACAATTAAGTGCCTTTTTGGTCAGCTAGGGCATTCTGTCGCCTTTCCAAGCACCCGGGAAGAGCATAGGCATGTAATCCGTTTCCAGATAATGCCTCATCATCGCCAATATTCGTACGGGCAGAGCTCATCTGGTGCCCCCTGGAGCTGATCATGTGCCCTCTGAGATGATCTGGTGCCCCCTTGAGAAAATAAATGTGTCTTCTGAATCTATATAATACTCTCTGAGTTAGTTTGATGCCCCCGAGCTTGCCTGGTGTCCTTTTAGCTGTTATAGTGCCCCTTGAGCTGATCCGGGGCCCCTGAGCTTATTTATGCCTCCCGGAGTTGATCTACTGTCCCGGGGTGCAGCCGGGGGGGCACATGGGGCACGTGCCCCCATCACTGCCGGGGTGCCCTTTTGATTTCCAGGTGGTGTACCCAATTTGGGCCGTGCCGCTCGAAATTTAGTGCTCTAAGCCATTGAGCCTAGATGGAACTAGACTGCATTTGGCGATTTAATTTATTGTTTGACAATTAAGTGCCTTTTTGGTCAGTTAGAGCATTCTCTCGCCTTTCCAACCAACCGGGAAGAGCAAAGGCACGTAATCCGTTTCCAGATAATGCCTCATCGTCGCCAATAATCGTACGGGCGGAGCTAATCTGGTGCCCCTTGAGTTAATCTGGTGCCCCCTGAGCTCTGGTCTTGGCCCCCGGAGCTGATTACTTGCCATCTAAGCTGATCTGGTGCCCCTGAGTCAATCGAGTGCCCCACTGAGCAAATAATTGTGCCTCCTGAACCTATATAATGCCCTCTGAGTTAGTCTAATACCTCCGAGCTTACTTGGTGCCTTAGTAGCTGATTTAGCGCCCCTTGAGCTGATTCGGGACCCCCGAGCTGATCTCATGCCTCCCCAAATTGATTCTGTCTCCTAAGTCAATATGGTGCCTTTTCAGCTAACTAGGTGCCCCCTCAGCTGATTATTGATGTCTCCTTAGATGGCCTGGTGCCCCCTGAGCTGGTTTGGTGGGCCCTGAGCCCACCTTGTATCCCCTGAGCTGTTATGTTGCTCCTTGAGCTGATTTAGACTTCTGCCATAGTCTGGAGTGCTGGGAGCTGATCTGGCCCCCGAGCGGATCGATATGATACCACTTGAGCTGCACTAATGCCCCTGAGTCGATCTGGTGCCTCCTGAGCCCACCTGATGCCCTCTGAGCTAGTCTGGTGCCCCCTGAGCTAATCTGGTGCCCTTTAAGCTGATCTGGGCCTCCTTACGTGATCTCATGAGCAGCTCTAAAGCCCTGAGCTGGGCCCAAGAGGCTGATGAGGGCCCCTGAGATGGTATGGGGCTCTTGAGCTAATTAAGTGCCTCCTGACTTGACCTGGTATTCTCGAGCTGGTCGGGGACCACTGATCTGATTGTTTATCCCCGAAGCTGATCTGGTGCCCTATGGGCATCTGGTGTCCCCTGAGCAGCTCTGGGGCTTTTGAACTGATTGGGCCCCGAGCTGGTGAGGGATCCCTGAGCTGATTTAGTGCCCCTGACTTGAACTTGCCCCCTGCGCTGATCGATCTGGTGCACCCTGAGCAGATACACTGCCTCCTGAACTTAACTAATGCCCCTGAGTCGATCTGGTGCCTGCTGAGTCATCAGTGTGTCTCCTGAGCCCATCTTATTCCCTCTGAGCTAGTCTGGTGCCCCATGGCTAATATGGTGCCCTTTAAGCTGACCCGGGCCTCCTGGGTTGATTACGTGATTTCCTGAGCAGCTCCCAGACCCTGAGCTGAGCTGGGCCCACAGGGGCTGGTGAGCGCCCCTGAGATGGCATGGGGCTCCTGAGCTGATTAAGTGCCTCCTGACTTGATCTGGTATTCCCGAGCTGATCTGGGCCCCCAGCTGGTCGGGGACTACTGATCTGATTGTTTGTCCCTGAGGCTGATCTGGTGCCCTATGGGCCGATCTGGTGTTCCCTGAGCAGCGCTGTGGCTTTTGAACTGCTTGGGCCCCGAGCTGGTGAGGAATTCCTGAGCTGATTTAGTGGCCCTGACTTGATCTTGCCCCCTGGCCTGACTTGAGGCCCCTGAACTGATCTGGGGCCCCAAGAGCTGATCTGGGGCCCAAGAGCGGGTCTAGGTTCTGAGGGTACCCTGAGCTGGTCTGGGCGCTGAGCTTGTGAGAGCCCCTTTAGTTGGCTTGAGGCCCCTGAGGTGATCTGGCACCTTAAACTGTTTTGGGGCTTCTTGAACTGGTTTAAGGCCCTATGAGCCTATCTGTGGCCCATTGAGCTAGTTTGATGACCTCATCTCTGGGACCGATGAGCTAGTCCAGTCCCTCGATGAAGCATGAGGTGCTCTGTGGCCCTGATCTACATCAGGGGCCCCTGAGGTGGTCTTGAATAGACAGATAATAAGAACAAAAGGCCAACTCCCATCATCTCGGGGCGGGGTCACTGAGCTAGTCTAGTCCCTGGAGGCACAACTGGGGGATGGGGGAAGCTGCTCTGGAGGCCTCTGATCCACACTTGGTGGCCCCAGAGCTGGTCTTGAATAGATGGGGAATAAAAACGCAATGGAAACTCCCCTTGTAAAACGGAGCTAACGAGAAATGAGGAACCTCTAAAACGGCTTGTGATACCTAGGCACCCCAGGTTATATAAATTGCTTATTATACTGGTGGATTCTGGGAAGGGGATGATAAAAAGGCATGTGCCCCTGACCTCAGAGCACAGTCCCCTAAACCAGGATTTCTACTAATTAATTTAAATGAAGAACTAGTTTTCACAATTTTCAGCCCTGTCACACCATCCCCATTCAAACCACCGGCCTGTTCACCTTTTATTTACTCTTAACTGGGACCAATCCTTGAGAACATGGAACTTAATAAACGTGTTCAAAGGAATCTCACAAATTTTTCCGGCAGCAAAAATGTGTTCTTTCAAAGACACTATGCCATTCCTCGTCCCACGGCGATTGTGGAGGCAAGGTACTTAATCCGCGTTTAGCCAGGGCTCACTCGTCACGACAAAACCAGTGGGCATAACAAATGAATTTTCGACTCCAATATGCCTTAACACGCGCATTGACGGGGGTCTGAGCCACCTTCGCATTGACGGGGGCGGGTACCCGCCCCCCTAAGATCTCGAGAACCACGGTAGGTAGCGAAAAACGGTAAACGGCGTTGGACTGCCCATCCACTTCTCCATCGAAAACATTTGAACCATTTTTTGTCAGGTCACATTTAAGGTCACGAGAGGTCAAAACATGCCCGTCATAGGGATAACATGTAAATTCAGTTTTTCGGCCATGAAATCTGAACAAGTAAAGATAGAGCAAAACGACTTGAACTATATGAATCCTCTTAGCAAGCCGAATCGAATGATATATAATTTGACCTTGCTAGGTCAAATCAAAGATTTGACCTGACCTGAGGTCAGGTCACGGTCAAATTATATAAAATGCATATCATTAGAACCGCAAAGACCAGGCGAGTCTAATGCAGCTAAAATAAATGTTTTATCACCATCCGTTACTGAGTTATTCCGTAAAAACCATTTTTCCCATGTATTTCCAATGGAGAGGTCATGCCTCGTACCTGACCTTAGGTCATCGATATCAAAAATACCGGAACATATTTTAGAGAACTCGGTGGGGCCATTATGTGATGTGAGTTTCAATCGGATAAGTTCACCCTGCTCCGACTTATGTTATCTTAAACTTTTTTTGAGGTCGGGTCACTTGACCTGTACTGGTGACCTGACCTGAGATGACCTAACCTTAAAATTTTCACAGAAGTTGTAAAAATGATGAGGGAAAAGGTATACCAAGTACGGCGGCGCTACGCGCCGCCGTTTTTCTGCTGTCTCCGAAAAACCCGAGGGGGGGCGGTTACCCGCCCCCCCGTCAATGCGCGTGTTAACCTGCACACTGTAACAGATAACACATGCTCCGCTGATTTCTCCGATGTTAAGTACTTGCATGAGTTGGCTGATTTGTCCTTAAATCTATCCCAAACAGTCGTGTTTGGGCTACTTCCATGACATTTTGGTGATATTTTTTCCTTTTTTGGTTTTAATCGCGTTTTCCTTCTCCTTCAATGATTTATTTGCATTTTTATTGAAGCAAAGATGCCCAAAAAATGATATAAGCAAAGATATAGTAAGTTTTTTAGGTTACGATAAAAAGTGCCCTTTTTCCCCGGGGTGCCCCTCAAAGTTGGTGTGCCCCCCATACCAAAGCTCTGGCTGCGCCCCTGGGTGGTTGCCCGCACCCTAAAACATATAATTTTCCAAATCCATGCTCTCAGAAGCATGTATGCAGGCATTTTACGAACTGTTTGGCAGGTATTATACCCAGGTTGCCTTGGAGAAACATATTCTGAGTCATGGCGCGTACTGAACAAGTTTACCCCCAATGGTGTGTTTTAACCGAATGCATTGATATAAAAATATTAGAAAGCAATCAAAGAGAGGATGCGGATGATGCACGGGAATAGAAATCATGGTTTTGGTCCGTATTAAAAAGAAGTGTCATCGCATTTAGTCATCAAGGGTATGCGCCTCAATTTTTGTTATGTTAACGTCCATGTTATTGCATGCCAGCGTGCATGGTTGACAAATTCCGTGAGAATATATCCAATAACAATATGACACTCTTTCCATGAATACTATCACTTCAAAATTATTCCACGATTATGAACCACTTTTCGTGGTGTAACAGAGCATGTACGCTGATGCCTTTCTTGCTTCTATTGCCGGCACTTCCTTGAGCGAGGTATCATTAACGTAGTACCATCGATATTCCGACTGGTTCTAGCGGAAGGCAGTGTAGTCGCCGGTCTTAAAGTATTGTCAAAATCGTATGTTTAAATTACGAATCGATGTAGTGAAATTCATCATCTTAAAGATGATTAGCAAAACAATAACGTTTTTTTCACTCAGAAGTCTTAAATAGAGTGCATATGTTAGGATAAAACAGCTTTCTTTGACTCTGACAAGGTGTAAAACCTGTATCCATGATCCAACGTTCACTTGTCCAGTAACGGATTTAATCAAAAAGTTGGGGAGACTGTCTGGGTAAAATCGTGATTTTCTTTTTAGGAAAGGCCAAAATCAGACAGGGTTGATAAGATCTGGCTGTTGGCGAGAAAGGAGGGAAGGGGATTCGGCTAGGCTGCTCTCGACTGGACATCACTCAAGACAAGACGCAAAATCCACAAACTGAAGTGCTTCCACAACCTCACTCGTGGAAATTTGTGCAACTATATCCAAAGTATTTTACATAATTGGAGGAAGAACAATACGGACAGATCACTCCGAAACGCGCACCAAAGAACTGAGTTAGTGCTAGGAACAACAAACTCCAAAATATATTTTCTGCCAGTCACAACTAAAATTTTCAACGAACTACCAGAACAAATCAGGATAAGCGTATCAAATAAACCCTTCGAAAAACAAGTGGGAGAATATTTGCGAAGTAGGCAACCACCCAAGTATTATGAATATGACTCAAATTTCTAAGCTCCCTGTTGATGTCATTGAGATTTAAGAGACGGCATGTCAAAACTGAACGCCCAGGCAAATCAAGTTCAATTATTTGCATCGCCCTTCTGCCTTTGTGGTTATAACAACGAAGAGACCAAATACTACTTTTTGTGCTGCCTAAGAAAAGCAAATCATCGAAGTTTAGTAGAACATAGCATTGGTCAAATCATCGGTACAAGTTTTACAGCCCTGAACAATAGACAAGAGCTAGATATCCTGCTTCACGGAAATTCTCTAAGTAATGAGAAGGGTAATGCAGTAGCACGCAAAACCATTGAATTCATAATCAATAGCAAGATATTTGAACTAAATGAACGTTCATTTATAACAAATTCAGACGAAGTTGTACATCTTCGGCGCGGTGGGACAGTGGCCTCAGCCGTAGTGGGTGCCATGGGTTTGTGGCGGCGGTATATTAACGGATATTAATGGTACAAAAATTCGTGAGGGGCTGGATAGTTAAGAGCGTTGATGCGCTTTTTCACCGATCGAGTTGTTTGTTTCACGTTTGAAATACTCTGATAACAAAATAAACGTTGTTGTTGCTGGGGCATGGCCAGGCTGGACCCCTGGATCTGCCCCTGAGTTTGCCAGTCTATCGTCACACTTCGTTTTGTACCACCTGGTCCTGAACAAATCAGCTTAGCCTATTTGATTGAACTATGTAAGGTGTTATTTCTACCACTCCTGATTCCGAGAAGTGACAGGGTGACTAAAAAGTCGTGGCGGGAAGAAAACAAGCTCGTCCCCGTCGTCTCGCCGCTCCTGCCGCGATCCCCTGTGAGGTTGTCTGGGTGGGATCGAACCCACTCACAGGTGCAGGTGCGTGGCCATTGTAGTCAACTGAAAGCGAGTCGCCAAAATAGTGTCATCAGTCAAGAATTTGACAGTCTGAGGCCTCCCTCTCTTGTAAAAGGGTCGAATGATACCCAGCCGTGCTTTTCGTATCCTACAGCTTGTACAAATACGTATTTCACCATGCTCAGTGCCTCAACACATTCTCCCAAAGGCTAATGACATCGAAATGAAAACTCTGTCCCTATCCAATGATTTGTTTTTAACTGTCGCGTTCACTTGGATGGCCTAAGAAATCTGCGGGTTTTGTGTTAACTCGGGAATGGCTCAAAGGCCGGTAGATGTACATACAATAACGGAATGTGAGTGGAAATACACTGAAAGCGAACTAATTTCATAGATAGAAAATTCAAAACAATATCCTCTGCAGTTTAAGGTCAAGGTCATTCAGGGTCACTGACCGATGACGTAACCATGTGACATATTCCCAGTAATGTACAATATGACAAGCAGTATAGCAACCCTTGGCCGGGAAATGAGGGTTCGAACTTGAAAAAGGACATTTTGAACTTGACATGCGACCTTGACTTCGACATTGGGTATCCTTGCCTGAGAAGTCATTGCATAAAATGCATCATGCTTAGTAATTCTATTTGACCAAAAACACTCGCGGTCAATGAATTTGAGAATGATTGTATGAGAATGTGCGCACAATTCTCCTTAGGTTATATAAGATTATGATTGTATGCACGTCGGGCCCCTTCGGTGCTGTAAGAGGATATAAGGAGGATTCGCCATCGTGAGCCTAGAGAGGGAAGGGGGTGATAGCCTATCATCCCTTTAGATAATTTTTGACAGATTGAATTTTTGTATGAATGGCTTTATTGGTGATTATGTGGATGACCTTACTGATGTCTTTTTATTGGTGATTCAATGGAGCAATTGGTATTTTCATCAATGTGCCACTTTAACATAAGCGCTATATATGTGCTTAACCTTAAGAAAGTTTATGTTTTGGGAAGTGTTTTTATGGTACATTGGTAAAAAAATTCACCCAGGTAAGTGCTCCATTTTGAATGACAATATTTTACTGGTTTTCAGAAGATCGGGCGGCACCAGCTTTACTGCTTATTGCTGCAAAATTAAATATCTAAAAAGAACAGTCTGAGGTCGAGCGCTGTTTTACAACACGGCCTGACAATATCTGATTAGAATACCCTGTCGGTGTTCGCTAATATCTCACCCCAAGGAAATTGTAAATATGACGAGAGCCAATGTGTGTTGGACATAGCGAATTACATGAAAGCAATCGCAATCTGATCCCCAAAACCCTGCCAAAAGGCGAGGGATGACCTGGGTACGTCGCTGGACCTCGGCTATTTTGGTACACCCCAACAATTACCCAAATTGCTTCACCGCTGGAAAGTTACCTATGAACTCCTCTCTCGGAACAAAAAAAATCCTTCATGAAAACGAAATTATGGTTGCCAATGGCAAAAGCTGTGTGACTTCGTTCTTGGGGGGTTTTCACGCGTTCATTGCGATCAGAGGTGCAGAAACTTGCCAACTCGGCTACCGGAGTTTGTGACACATTTACAAAAATTGAGGTGCATAATTGTGACAAAATAGCGATCCTGACTGTATGGCTCAAGATCAAACCCCATATTTTCGAAATAGAGAATGAGGCGTGTAGGGAATATTTTAACTTAGCAGCTCTGTTCTTCAATTGCACAGCGTACCATTAGTAATACAATATTGGTACTGTGTTCAGTTTCTACTAAAACGAGGGACCCCCGCTGCAGAAAACCCGCAAACCGCTGTCACAGTTGCCAGATTTTAACATGCAGCCCAATGGGGCTGATTGTTAGTAGTTTGCAGAAAGTTGGCGCCTAGATACCGGAAATGTGACAGTCAATTTTTTCGAGAAATACACGATTGTAGGCATATTTAAGGCATTAACGATAACGCAGATACCTTATTAAGTACTTTTCTGTCCATTTTTTTCAGGTTAAATCATATTTACAGTTTGAGTGACTTCGATTTATTGGCCCCTATTTCTTCGAATTTAGTATTAAGTACGCCTAAAAGCTACTAATAAAAGTACTAAGTGAGTGAGAAAATAAACATAGCTAGGCAGCAATTCTACTTAAACTGCGCAACAGCGACAAGACAAGTTAGACACTTATTTTTAGGGCATATTCATTAGGTATATTTAAGATAAGTGCAGGCTAAAACTAGCTAGAATAAATATTGCTGCCCATGGCTAATCTAAGATGAATGTAGGCTATTGTAAGACTGATGCACTTTCCCCATATCAAGCTTGGTTTTTCATTCCTTAGCCTGCTTGTGCCTTAGTTTATTTGTGCCCTAGATTGGTTAGATAGATTTGGAGCTGGAGGAATTTGGGAGAGTTGGCGCCAGCAACAGGCTGGCAACAACAGTGATTCAGGTGAGTTTTCATGATCAAATTATCATATCAATATTGTACAGATAGCAAATGTGTGCTAATGCAGTTCTCCACAAAGTGTTAACACCCCCACTGGAGAGGGGCCTGGAACTAACGTGCACTGGAGGGGGCCGAGTAGACCCCCTTCTTATCTCAGAAAATCACAGCAAATCTCAGAAAGAAATAGACTTTGAAAAACGCTGGTTGGGGGTGTGTTGCTTACTACCAGTGGTGGTAAGCAACGCACAGGACCTGAACTGCATGGAGTTAAAGCAGTATTTTGACTACATTGGATCTTTCTTTGGTATGTGAATTCCAATACCTCTGTACCTATTAGGGCAAGAGACATAATTTTACATCTATGCAGGCTAGTTGCCTCAGAGTTTTTACTGCAAAAGGAAGGACCAGGCAGGTGCTGATCGTGAGTGGGATGCAAATTTTAAGCATTTGATGTGTTTATAAAAATGCTACCTAAGGTCCACTTTACCAACACATTTTAGGTAGATTCAAATACTATGTTGACATTGACATTTTTTCCCTTTTGTTGATATGTGAGATAGAAGTTTAGTGGGGGGGAAGCTGTGGTTAGGGTTCCCAATTGTGTGTACATGTACACTCCCATTAATAGGTATGTTCCCAATAATGACTAATTTCATGATAATTGCTACATGTAATCATGTGGAAAAGTACCATAATTGGAAACACTCCTTCCAAAAATGGAAACTTCTTCAAAAAGGAAATGAATGTCATTGGGGGGAAACTGCGGTCAGAGTTGCCAATAATAGTTATGACCCCAATACTGGAAAAAAATGACCCATAATTGGGAATTTTCCTTCCAAAAACAAAAACATGATCTATAAATGAAAACTCAGTTTACTACTTTCATGCTGTAATGGTTTGGTGCTAGAACCTTGTCTGCTGCAAAAAGTAAGGGACAGGTAGAGGACATTCAGCATATTGGAAATAGTATTCGAGTATGCAATTATTATTTCCAGCTCTGTGTGACAGAGGAGGCATACGTCGCATTGAGTTTGTGACAGCCAGCATACTTTCTGCACCTCTGATTGCGATGACTATTTCGTGCCCATCAGATTATATGTTGAATGCATTGTTGGTGGATGAGCACTGTATCTGGTCGTCAATGGGTGGATGTGGGCAGTGGCACCCCCAGGTTTGGTGACTTATAATTTTTGTTAACTGTTTTCTATAAATCCATACTCAGTTTATATATATATATATATATATATATATATATATATATATATATATATATAAATTATTCGTGTGAGTCACGAAAATACGTTTCTAGCTTGTTGAAATCAGTGTTCGCCAAACAAAAAAGCTAAATATATTCCTAGCATGATGTCCAAAACACGATTGGTGGAAGGATTCATATTTCTGTGGGTGCTTGGACAACCCCATTGAAACGTTCTAGTGTTGTTGAAATTTAGGTACTTTTTTCGTATTCTTCATTTCAATGATTTTGAAGGGGTTTTGCTCATCAACAGGCATGTGAGAACCTAAAACTCACTTTGAATTATGCTATCACATTTTATTATGGTAGTCATTGACATTGTTTCAAATTTGAGTACCCCCAATCATTATCAAGAATCCGCGCCCCTGGTTCGTGGATTGCACCCAACTCAGGCTGGAATGGTAGGTAGGTAGCTGATACCATAGGTAGATCCAAGGGTCAAGGGGGACACTTTCCCCTGATCGATCCTCAGCGCCCCAGTGAAAGGTCGATGACGCCCCCTGAAATTTCACTTCCCCTCAGGATGCGAGTATCGGCGCCTCTGCAATAGGATTTGGCACCCATCTGATAAATTTTTCCGCCCAAAAAGTGTTCATCCCACCTGGTACGGATGGCACCTCTCGACCATGTGCCCATCCTGATAAAAAATCATGCATCCGCCTAAGGGGACACCGTGGACAGAGGAATAAAGGGGAGTATGTTATTCGTTAACATATTTTCTTGAGTCTTAGAGCACTGCAGTTGCAGAGGCTATATGTGGTTAAACAATTTTTCAAATTTACCTGGGGCTCCATTTACGTTACAACAGTGTTCAGCATTAACTGTATGATAAAAGAAAGCTAGAGCGAGGGCGAATAAGAGTACGCAAGAGATGAGAGCAAGCAGATATTTTGGTTACTTAGCAAACACTGAGGTGGTGGAGGCCTAAGTATAAGATAGCTAAACCAGTGGCTTGGCTGCTAAAAAAAATTTGGAGATGCCTTTCTTCTTTCTGCGAGGGCACATAGCAAATTCGGTTATTTGGTACCCTTGATATTATATCAAGAGACCAGGGAAACTTGTATACCCTGCTCCTAGTATCAAGAGTTTCTGCTTAGGGAAGAACAGGGAGAGTGGTATCATGGACAAGTTGTATCAGAGCGATTTTCCCAAAACTATCCAAGAGATGCAGCTTCCGACACGACCAGATGATGCGGCATGCGGTCCGGCAGCTTTCCTCATACCGTCGTCTGCTTGGCTTGGCACGTTTCGCGGTGAGTGCAGAAAATGTGCTTTCGGGGTGTCATTCTGTAAAATTTCGTCGTAAGAAAATGTGTGTTTCTGTCATTCAGATGATCACGAATCGGAAGGATCGCTGTAGCAGTGGTAAGGGTAGATTCTAAGGTTTCGTGCGTGAGAAGAATTTTCTGGGCTGGCCACTGGTTGTTGAGCACGAGGACGTTTATTTCCAATATGGGAGGGTGGTACATGTTGTATCAGGGCCAGGTGGGGTATGTTGTAACAGTGATACAACTCACCCCAATGTACCGTCAGCTCATTAGGAGTGTCGCCGAAGATTCGTTTTTTTTCAAAAACACTATATTATTATGACAAGTAGCCACAGCGAAAAAATAGGTAAATATATTTTTGCTGCAATAAGTGCGGGTCAGGATACGTGCAAGACAGGCCGCACTGATGGAATGAAAGCAAAAGCAAAAATTAAAGTCTAACAAGTCCGGTGACGAATCTAGGATTTCGTTAGGGGGCAGGCTCGGGAGACGGGTGCCGAATATGAGGGGCACCAATTTACCACCCAATAGTCGGCTAGTGTCGAGGAAAAACCGCGTTTAAAAACGTATTTGTAAATGCTTATTTTCATGAAAGCTACTTTTCAGTGAGACATATTCACGTTTACCATCAAACATATTTCGGGCCGGCAAGGTTTCGCCCAGAACGTAATGACTGGTACCTTGGTAGAAAATGCTGGACGCCCCCACTGATACTAACTGAAGCACGATGAGCAAAGAATACAGCTAACTTCGGTCTTGAAGAAAACTGAGGTGTCGTATCGACCACATCCACATATCATAGTTGTCTTGGCTAACATTGGGTCCCTACAGAAACCCTGATTGACGCTACACTAAGCGCAATTAACAATGAATACAGTGAACTTTTGTGAACTTAAGTCATGGCGAAAACTAAGGTGTCGTGTCGACCACCTCCACATATCGCAGTTGTCTTGACTAACGCTGGGTCCCTACTGAAATCCCCGATTGACGCTAACCTAAGCATTAGAGGCCGCATAGCCTCTGCGAGCCTGGGCCCCTGAGTTTTTGGTGGCTACCCTGAGCTAATATTGAGCCCCCTCAGCTGATCTGGGACCGCTTTAGATAACCAGGCCCTCACACTGAACTTGAATATGTCGCCACTGGAGCCTTCTGAGCTTTTCGGGGGCCCTGGGCTGTTCTGGGACCGTAAAAGAGTATTGTACAGGAGCTTACTGGCTTGGCCTTAGATCCTTCGCTGCTTTGGGACCCCCTAAGCTAAAAATAAGCCTATAGGTGAAATTATTGTGGCAGCCATGAGCTGGTCTAGGTCCCATGAGAGGATTTACTTAAGAGGCATCTGGTTTGGTCGTAGGGCCCCTAGCTGGATTAGTGTCCCTTGAGCTGGCAAGGGCCCCTTGGGCTGGTATCGTGTTCGTTTAACTGATATAGGCCCCTTTAGCTTGTTTGGGGCCCGTTGTGCGTATCTGGGCCCCATGAGATCGTCGAGACACCCAGCTTGTCTGGCCATCTTAGCTTGTATGGGCCTCCTGAGCTACTTGGGGGCCCCTCAGCGTGTCTAGGCCCCATGAGTTGAAGGTTGGCCCCCTGGGCCAATTTTGGACCCCTGAGCTTATTTAGGACCTGTTTAAATGGGTAGGCACCCCACACTGCCTACGCTGCCTATACAGCTTATTAGGGGTGTCGCCACAGACTCATTTTTTCCAAAAAACACTATATTATCACATTTAGCCACGACGAAAAATTAGGTAAAAAATTTTTGCTGTCAAAATTGTGGGTCAGGATAAGTGCAAGACAGGCCGCGTTGATGGAAGGAAAGAAAAAGAAAAAATTTAAGTCTAACAAGTCCCGAGAAGTTATGGCCACATCCCTGCCTGCACTTCACAAATTCGAGAGACACCCCTGCTCGCCCCCGCCTCCTACTTCCCACGTCCATGCAATTCATCCGTATCCCTGATGCAACCCTTCCCGTAACTATTGTTAGAGGATTACTTAGTCCATAACTAATACGTTTAGGCTTTTCAGATTGAACAGTTGCAGATTTAACAGACTTTAGCCCTGACTAAAGTCTGCTGGTACCTAGTCAATAATTTGCCCCTTTCGACACATTGTGTTGGCTTCTTTGTTCCAAACGGGTCAATTTTACACTTGGACAGTTGATGTTTCGTTTGCGTTTTTCGTTGCCATGATTTTCGTATTGCATTAACCATAGTTTTGTGCAATAAAATACATGTTTATAATTATATTTTAAATTCGTTGAAGGCTGTTCTCACGGCCATGATCGGTAGCAGCCACAGTCTCCGAAACGTGACACACTTATGTGTCGTTTCGGTGTCACTTAACGTCTGATGTGTCACTTAACCCACCATGTGATACTACTCACTCAACCGGTGGATTAAGTTGTATCAAGTGAAAAGGTCCATTCGTCGGGCAGTTGGAGGAAAACCAGTAAATATTAGGAAAACAATTAATTGGTAAAAGGAAGCCAAAGGCTGTAGCTACAAGATGGTATTAAAATTACGAGGCCATCCCAAGTAGTTACGAAATTAATGGACCTGGAATAAAAACTGATACAACCCACCCCACCCTCCCCTAGTTCTGTAATCAGTAAGAAAGCTGAACTAGAACTGTGTCCCAGGACTGGGGCCCACGATAAATGCATGCCAAAATTTGCATGAAGACTTGCTTCCAAAAGGTGCATGTTTGGTAAGAGTACGCAGTAGGCCGTCGTGCAAGAGTAGGCACGCTTAGGAGATAAAGGCACTTATTTTCGCTCGGGACAGAGTGCATAATTAATATTTGGGAAGATAAACATTGCAGTATTAATAATTTTTGGGGCTCATCGACACAACAATTGCCAGGGTCATATAGCATCGCCAAATATTTCCCTGTTGGAACGGTTCCTAGGGATCCAGGTACCGATGCGTACCTACTCTAATCTCCTCTTTTGTGTACTCTTACCGAACCACTCTGGTAAGAGTGCCTACGTAACGTTTTATTCATTTTGGGATCGTAATGAGTTACTGGTTGAATCAGCAAACTAAAACAAGAACCATACATAGGCATCACCTGGGGTTTTCCGGCGGCACCAAAAAGGCGATGCGAAGCGCCGCCGTACTTGGCACACGTTATCCTTGATCAATTCGGCAACTTTTCCCAAAAATTTCAGGTCGGGTCATCTCAGGTCAGTTCACCAGTGAAGGTCAAGTGACCTAACCTCCAAAAAAAAGTTTGGGATATCATAAGCAAGAATAGGATTAGTAAATCCAATTGAAACTCATCACGTGATGGGTCATCCGAGCGCTACAAACAACATTCCGATATTTTTATATTGATGACTTAGAGCCAGATACGGACCATGGCCTCTCCATTGAAAATGCATTGAAAAAAACGGAAATTTGGCGAAAAATGGCTCACTTTATGTAGACACAACTCCGAATACCTTCACATTATTCAAATCGTAATATCTCGGGCTCCTTCTCAGGTTCACGCTGCAATTTTAGGCCTGTGACCTCTGAGAGGTCATCTGGGGCTACTAAAGCAGGTTTTCAGACTTGGGTCGATACATTTGTAAGAGAATGTGATAAAACTTTCATCTTGATACGATTACGTTTGTATTGTATTTGCGAGTCGATTGATATATGCATATTGACTATGCTATGCCAAATGATGGCATTGACCTGACCTTTGGCCAGGTCGTTTTTGCTTTGATCTCGTATAGTCCTATCATACATCATTCGATTTGCTGTAACGAGAGGAAGCGAATGGTGCCTAAAAATTGATTCTAGCTCAACTCTGTCGGACGTCAGAGCCCTAAACTCTTCAATAACATGTCATCTTTTTGGCCTGTCATGACCTAAGTATTGAACTTAGGCAAAAATAGCTCATGTAGTTGCTTCTTGAATTTTTTGTGAGTTATCCACCAGCTTTTGCATTTTTCGCTATCCCGCATAGGAGCCGAATTCGAGGGAGGGGAGGTTTCATCCCCCCTCCCCACCGGGGCGAAGGTGGCTCGGAGACCTGCCGGGGCGAGCGTTAAGTGTAGGCTCTTGCTAGGACTTCTCTTAATCGTAAAAGGCTGAATGACCTGCCCGCCGTTCAGAGAGGATGACTTGCCCGTGATTTTCTTTTGAAATTATTTCGGCTTGCATTCAGCGGCTCAAATCCCCTCCCAGCTCCTCCTCCCTCTTCCCCTTCACCCACACGCTTCACGTCCTCCGGTCTGACCGAGACCCTAAGCCGCGACTCCTGTGGTATGTCAACAGGGGCATCGGTGTTTGTTCAAATCTGCTCGGACCGTCTGTAATGGGACGGACACGCCGAATGGTGAAATGCGGTGTCCTAATCTGTATGGCTATATAATCTCGATTGGTAACAGAATTACACAATCCTGTGACGGGTGTGCAGCCATTTTTCTGTTGCAAGTATCAGTTTTATGCCAAAGTTTCTTCCATAACCTGTACATCAAACGGCCCCCTAAATTGATGATTCTGAGCGCGCCCCTGCGGCCCATCACCAGCTGGGGCAAAAACATCCCATCTTTGAATAGCAGTGTCATCTTGGGGCTAAAGGTGAAACTCATACATACGCAGTCTTTAGCAGAGGGTAGCACTCCCGCTACTGCCGCAAATGGCACACCATGCTTCGCCCTGGTGGGGGGCTACAAAAGACCCCCCACGATCTCAAAAACTAAGAGAGCTAGAAAAAAGCACAAAACGGCAATCGAAAGCTCTTCGAAAATTATATCGAAAATACTTAGGTCATTTTTCCTGTCAGGTCAATATCAAGGTCACCAGAGGTCAAAATAGGTCAAAATCACTAATATGAGGTGTACTAAGAAAACCTCATATATCTCAGAAACTATGATAGCTAGAAACATTTTTCTTACACCATTCGAAAGCTCTTGAAATGTGCTTTCATTTCAGTGGCATTCATTTTCGTTTCAGGTCAAAGCCTAGGGAGCTACAGGTCACTGAATATTGAGCATATTCTTGGAAATGTCCATAGCCACCCATGCATAAGGGCGTTTACTTTTTCGCTAATAGCTTCCAAACCAAACATGATGCAGCCATAGTTTATGCACCATTGCAATCCTCTTGTCAATACAAATCGAATGATATATGATATTGCTATGCCAGGTCAAATTTAAGAATTTGACCTGACCCAGGTCAGCGGTCTGACCCAACTTGACCTGGTATAGTCATGATGTATATCATTTGACTTGCAGTGACTATACAAACACTTTGGTGACAAAATAAAAGTTCTATCTTATCTTATTTAAAATCTATAGGGTAAAACACCAAAAATGCTCATTTGACCTAAGGTGACCCTTTAAATATCACAAGTCAAAATTTTTAGCATCAACTTCAGAAATGGGCTAAAAGCAAGTCGTAACCGATGTTTGAAGTTGATTCCATCAATACTTACTGAGAAAAGCTCATTTCGTGATTTTCCCCATGTATTTACAATGGGGAGGTCATGCTCTGCACATGACCTTAGGTCACCAATATAATAAATCCCGGAACATATGTTGTAGCTCCTGGTGAGCCCAATATGTGGTATGAGTTTGAACTTGATCAATTAACCATTCTTTTAGTTATGCGGTTCTAAGCATTTTTTGAGGTGAGGTCACTTCACCTGGCCTGGTGACCTGACCTGATATGACCTTGAGCTGAAATTTTCAGGAAAGATGTAACAATGATGAAGGAACAGCTAGACCAAGTTTGGCGGCGCTGCGCGCTGCCGTTTTTTGGTTGCTTCGGAAAAACCCGAGGGGGTCTAAAAGACCCCCACCCGGGAAAAAGGTTAACTTGCAGAGCAGGGGTCGAAAAAAACTACCATTTTGGCATTCTAAATGGTGACAAACCAAGGTGGGCAAGGTGACAACACTTAGCCGACATGTTTCCTCTTGGCCAATAACGGAACAAATTGCCAAAATCGGCACCTGTAATTTGAGCTCGCAATGTTTTTTCAACAACTGGGCTGGTCCAAGAGCATCTATTGGTATCCAACTAACGCAAAACGTGCCACATTTTTCGGCCTGGACTGGTGACATATTTATGGTTTGAAATTTTCAATGGTGACACACTGAACACTTTTTTGCCCCTTGTTGCAGAGGTCAACGTAGGTCACGATAAGTTATTTCCAGGAAAGATGCAATACAAGAAACCTGGGCAAAGCTTTTATGCCATTTAAAGCTATTGAGATGTGATAAAATATATTTGACTGGAAATTGTCAGTGTTTCTTCCGCTATATGAAGCATATTGACTTCCCTTCAGTGGTTTGACCTCCTGAGGGCATCCCTCGAACTAACATGACCTGAGATCGTGACGAAAGGTCGAACATGACGAAAGGTCATAACCTGACCTTGTCGTATATCAAATGAAAGCCAGTGACGAGACCTACACGATGACGTTTAATTCAGCGCTCTAGCTTGATTAAGTAAGAATATATCGTCAAAGTGTAAAGTTATTATGTTAAATGTGATGCAAAGTGAGTGCAGTTATGAAAATCGATCTAAACCCAGACAAAGTGAATTCTAAGCCCCCTTTAGACAATTGATAATATTATGTAAAGCTATTATGTAAGTGTGAATCATTTTACTATTTGACTGTTGGGTATCTAGCCTGGCTCGGTGGGTGTGGGCTGCGTGGTCGACGACCACTAGGTGGACGTGGCTGGGGGAACCCCGCTACGGCTACATAAGCTGCGTGTAGGTACTGACAAGTTTGATCAGATTTTCAGTGGTGGCTCGCCCGCGCCGGAAACCCGATTGCATAGCATCGAGTTTCTTTTCGAGAATTTCGTGAAGTCTTACGTTGACCATGCGCTCTACAAGCTTGCTAGCACAGCTAGTAAGCGAAATGGGGCGATAACCTTTAGGGTCCGTTTTTTCTTTGCCAGGTTTTGGAATTGGAATGATGACACTCTCCCGCCACATAGTGGGGAACGAGTCGCTAAGCAACATGTTGTTAACCCGCGCCCCACCGGGGGTCCGGCACCACCTTCGCCCCACCGGGGGCCATCGATGCCCCCCTCTAACTCCGAAAATATGGGGGTTAGCAAAAATCTGCAAAGTGAATTAGAAAGCTCGCGTGAATTCAGTAAGAAATTACTTCACATGTTTAAGCGCTCAGGTCAATGGTTTGACCTCCAGAGGTCAAGAAAGGTCACGATAGGCTATTTTCACTCAAATTTGCAATGCTTAAGTAAACTAGGCATAACTCCTATGCCATTAAAGCTATTGAGATCTGGTTAAGTACATTTGATAGGAAATTGTCAGAACTTTTTCCGCTATGTCTAACGTAAAGACCTCCCGCCAGTGGTGTGACCTCCAGAGGTCACCTCGTGACCTAATATGACCTGAGGTCACGAAATGTCATAAAGTGATCTTGCCGTATATCATATGAAAGCCAGTGATGAGAAAAACACGATGGTGTTTGTTTCAGCGCTCTAGCTTAATTAGGTCAAAAGTTATTGTCAAAATACTGTTTTTGACCCCTGGTGACCTTGGATGACCTTGGAAAAGTCAAAGGGAAAATATGGCCCCTGAGATCCGTGAAAGGGTGTCTAAAAACGCTGTTCTGAGCAGTCTGAGCATTTGAAATTATTTTTCTGGCTTTTAGATCATGAGACAGCTTTTCCCCATGCTTTTCCAATGGGAGAGGTCGCCTTGTGACCTGACCCCAGGTCACGAAATAGAAAAATCCCAGATATACACATTGTAGCCCCTGGAAGGGTCATGAAGTGTAGCAAGTTTCAAATTGATCGACTTATAAATGTAGCTCTTATAGAGCTTCAAAGTTGAAGTGAGGTGACCTTGGTTGACCTCGCCTGGTGACCTGACCTTGGGTGACCCAGGGTAAAACTTTTCAGGAATGGTGGGAAAATGATGAGGTTAGAGATGGAGCCCTTAACCGCGGTGCTTCGTTTCGTCGTTTTTCTGCTATCTCGAAAAAAACCCTAGAGGGGCCATCGATGGCCCCCGGTGGGTGCTGTCTGGCTGAGGTGCCTGAAGAAAGAGTAGCGAATTTCATCCGGACCCACTGCAGTGTTTCCACACTTGCTAATGGAGTAGTTTAGTTCGGTCATTGTAAAAGGTACGTTATAGTACTCCTGATTACTAGAATTGAAGAATGTGCGGCGTTTGCACCATTCGGCCTGGACTTTTGAGCGCTGGTTGTAGGAACTGTTGGCTGCAACGACATTGTAATGATCAGCAAAGGCGTCCATGACTTCCTTAGGTGCCGTGATGACTTCCTTAGGTGCGGGGGGCGTGTACCCCCGTGAGGGGGCACACGCCCCCCCATTTGTCCCGCTGGCTCCGCGTATGTGATATAGTTCCTCCAAGTGCCGAGTTATATCCCTGTTTGTTTAATCTCCTATCTTAAAAACAAAATCGCCTCACATAGTTTTGGGAATGACGTCATAACTCGTTGACCTGACTTGACCTGATATAAATGTTCGGTCATAAGCTGTCGCATTGATCACCCGACAGGCAGGTATGCAAACCAGCTCGGAAACATTCACAAAAAACGAGGGATCCGGTCAGACCCTTTAAGCATAAGTTCGAGAACGAGGTTCTGATTTGCCTTGATCCACAAGGGGACAAAGCATATTGTTAAAGACAAATTATATTGTACAGAATAACTAGGTTATAAACATATAAATGATATTTTCTATGACCCGCAGTGGCCCGATCGCGCAGGCAGCGTGCCGCAGGGGCGGCTGTGGGTAGCCCGCGACTCGCTGGCCGGCTGGGAATGCACGGGACGCCGTTCCAGGTCCTGGCTCGCAGCCAAGACCGGGCACCAAGTCAAACACAGTACAGCAGCTGCGGCTCCAGGGCAATGGGCCGGTGGCGGCGCCAGCTGGGACCAGTACACGCCTGGACCTTATAAAACGCATCCGTTTCACTTAGCTACTACCAACACCACGGAAATTATGGATGGACTCAACGCATTGAACAATCTGATAAGTTAGAATTCGAACAAATTTTGTGTTTTGGTGGATACAGTGAATACCTTTTATCGTGCAGCCAAGTATACGCACGTACACAAGGAACAGAAAAGAACACCAAAATCCGAAAAAAGAACGAATTATCACAGAAAAGTGTAATCGTTTTTTCATGTGCTACCCCTGAAGGTTTGAAACTACAAGCTAACACCCCTGCAATAAGCGATGATAAAAAACAAGAGGACACCACACGCACAGCTCACTTTACTTACCTTGAAGTGATTTAACCCGCAACCCGGTGGGCCTCCGAGCCACCTTCGCCCTTGTGGGAGGTATTTGAACACCCCCTCGAACTCGGCCCCTATACGGGATAGCGAAAAAACGAGAACGCTGGTGGATAATTCATACAAATTCATGACGAAACTATGTCAGTCACTTTTTGGCTGAGGTCAATTTTGAGGTCATGACAAGTCAAATAAGGTGACATTTTGAGTAAAGTTTTGGACTCTAGCATCTGCAGTGTCCCAAAACCTGGGGTGCTGGGTGCAGAGCGACACCCAGTCAAACATAATTTTCCACTCACTTTTATACTTTTTTTTGCTGAATTCTCCACTCACTTCTCAATTATGATTCTAGTTACCAAAGATACAATTCACAAAGTTAACAATACTCAAAAATACTTACTACAAGGGCCAGTTCCATTACCTCCTCTACTAACGTTCACTGGAAAAAGAGAGCAGCAGAATCGAATAGAAGATCGCCAAATTAACTTTTTTCGCATTTCTGCAAGAAAATCTGGCGACTTCTATTTTTCTGGCCAGTTACACCTGGCATCCTTATCTCCACCGATTTCAGTGGAACAACAGAATCGAAGTTCTGGCGCGGGCAAGACGCTCAGTGCCCCCCGCCCCTCCGGAGAAAGTTCCAATGAGTGAACACCGCCACTAAATTCCACCACTCACAAAATTGGTGAGTGGAAAATTAGACACCCTAGCCTTGTGTTGCCAAAAAATGAACTGACCACTTTGAGAGATACATTTCTGGAAAGCAGTTTATCTGTGCACATGATTTCTAGGCTTACGTCCTTGAAAAGTTATTTTTGTATTTCTGGTACCGAGAATAGTGAAAAACCATTTTTGGTCATCTTGTTGTTAAAAGCAATTATCTTGAAATTTGTATGCTAAGCAGCATATTTTTTTGACAATGTATCGTAGAAAATTGGCCATTTATTGCGAAGAAATTTTTTTATCCGTATCAGCCCTTCATTGCTGCGTCCACGCCGTGCGACACCCAAATCCACTCACGACACCCTACGACACCCTAGGCATAAAACGCTGATATTTAAGTTGAACTGAAAGTGTCCGGTATTTGAATACATTGAAACTCTACATTTTCATTAAATGATTTTTTGGCAACAAGAATGAACCCAGTTACCCTTCAAACATCGGCACTTTTTTGTATGGCTTGTCTTTGGCGTGGACTTACCAAACGCCGTCTTAACATCTAGTAAATAAAAGCGGCATCTTAAGGCTTTTTGAAAGACAGGTTGCATATTCGTTATTGACAAAACATTTTTAGTCTTCCCCTTTGTGTGCTTTTAGCTGTAAAATTTTTAGCCTATAAGGATTTAGAAAATTATTTTAGAACAATTTTCAAAAAGCAAATTATGTAGCTCAGGCGACCGGCAAGCAGCAAGCGATCAGAAATTTAAAGTAGTAGTCGCTTTGACGCTGTCGCAACCCGCCGCGCCTGGCTGATTGTAGACGAAAGGAAGAAATAACAGAAAGACACGAGGCTGCTGTAGCTTCGATGCAGCACATTGATATGAAGGAAGGTGAGAATATACGTGAAGAGGAGCAGGGGAATTGACAGGTAAAGAAAAGAAACTTTTAGCAAGGGTCTGGAAGAGTTTATTGCCATGATAGAAAGTTTGTAGTTTCGTCTGGGTTCGTTAAGTGTAAGCCAAGGCTCTACTGGGCCCTGTCATAGGTGTATGCGAGGTGCAGTGATTGAGGTCAGGAGTGGCCTCCGAAGTTCCGATAACTATAGGTATAGGAGGGGCGTTGTCCCGGACCGAAAAACTGTACAGTGTATGCTTAGATAATACATTTAGGCAAATCTCTTCTTTATTTTTCACCACCTGCCGGTCTCGGAGGCCTCCTCTGCAGAATTTGTCTAAGGGGCCCCGATATTTCGTCTCAGAGGCTTTTTAGAGCTGGTCATGTGGGAGAGGAGAGGAGGGTCACAAGAGTTGGTCTTTATCCCACAAATGTTAGTCTTGGTGGCTCCCAGAGTTCTTTCCCCCAAAGGTCGGTCTCAGAGGCCCCCAAAAAAGTTTTTTTTGTGGCAACTCACCAATGCCTTAAAAAATAGTTGGAGACTGCATCAGGGGGTTTCAGTTGGTAAAGATTTACCTGCTTAACCCAAAATTTTTCACATGGTAATGGTAAAAAAATGCTGCTTGGGGACGATTTAAAAATATTTACTGAGAGAAAATTAAAAAAAATCCATCCCTTAGTTCAAACAAGGGATCTGAGAGTTTACGACCTGTGTATCAAAATTAAAAAAAATTTACTCCACCATACATTTTGAAGGGAATTTTCCACTCACTCACCATATATTCCGAGCTGAATTTTCCACTCGACACCCTAGCGCAAAACTTATTTTGGGTCACTGAGCATCTGACGGATTTGAGTTAGAATAATTTTTAATCACCATTCGCTTCCTTTCGTCACGGCGAATCAAATGATGTATAACAAGACCATACTAAGTCAAAACACAAAAATGACCTGACCTCAGGTCAGGTCACGGTCACTTTTTAACCTAGCATAGGCAATATACATATCAATCGACTCGCAACAACACTCCCAACGCAATGGTATCAAAAGAAAGGCTTTGTCGTCATGTCATGTAAAGTTATTGACATAAGTCTGAAAACTGCTTAAGTAGCCCCAGATGACCTCTTAGAGGTCACATGTCAAAAATTGCAACATGAACCTGGAAAGGGCCCAGGATACTGCGATTTGGAGAATATGAAGGTATTCTCAGCTGTATCTACACAAATACAGCCCAATTTCTGTTTTCCCATGCATTTTCAATGGAGAGATCATGGTCCGTACTTGACCTTAGGTCATCCATACGAAAAATCCCGGAATGTATACTTTATCACTCGGTGAGCCAATTATGTGGTATAAGTTTCAATCCGATAGATTCACCTATTTCTTATTTATGCCACCTTAAACATTTTTGAGGTGAGGTCACTTGACCTGCAATGGTGACCTGACTTGAGATGACCCAACCTTAAAATTGAGATTAAAGTTGTGGAATTAATCATGGTGTGCCATTTGCGGCAGTAGCGGGAGTGCTACCCTCTGCTAAAGACTGGCGCATGTATGAGTTTTACCTTTAGCCCCAAGATGACACTGCTATTCAAAGATGGGATGTTTTTGCCCCAGCTGGTGATGGGCCGCAGGGTCGCGCTCAGTCATCAATTTAGGGGGCCGTTTGATTTACAGGTTATGGCGAAAACTTTGGCACAAAACCGATACTTGCAACAGAAAAATGGCTGCACACCCATCACAGGATTGTGTAATTCTGTTACCAATCGAGATTATATAGCCATACAGATTAAGACACCGCATTTCACCATTCGGCGTGTCCGTCCCATTACAGACGGTCCGAGCAGATTTGAACAAACACCGATGCCTCTGTTGACATACCACAGGAGTCGCGGCTTAGGGTCTCGGTCAGGCCGGAGGACGTGAGGCGTAGGGGTGAAGGGAAGAGGGGAGGAGGAGCTGGGAGGGTTTGAGCCGCTGAGTGCAAGCCGAAATAATTCAAAAGAGTATCGGGGGCAAGTCATCCTCTCTGAACGGCGGGCAGGTCATTTAGCCTTTTCCTGAGACAGCAATTTATTATTCAAACGTTTATTCGTAAAATGTGTAGAATAACACGGCAGCGTAAGTCTGCTCCTGCACGATCTTGTCCAGGAATTTGGCGTTGACCTCCTCGATCTTTTACGATTAAGAGAAGTCCTAGCAAGTGTCTACACTTAATGCACGCCCCGGCAGGACTCCGAGCCACCTTCGCCCTGGTGTGGGGGGAGGGTGGGTGAAACCTCCCCTCCCCGAACTCGGCTCCTATGCGGGATAGCGAAAAATGCCAAAGCTGGTGGAAAACTCACAAAAAAATCAAGACGCAACTACATCAGCCATTTTTGCCTCAGTTCAATAATTAGGTCATAGCAGGCCAAAGAAGGTGACATGTTCTTGAAGAATTTATGGGCTCTGACGTCTGACAGAGTTGAGCTAGAATCAATTTTTAGGTACCATTTGCTTCCTCTCGTTACAGCAAATCGAATAATGTATGATAGAAGTATACGAGATCAAAGCAAAAACGACCTGACCAAAAATCAGGTCAATGTCATCATTTGGCATAGCATAGTCAATATGCATATATCAATCGACTCGCAATTACAATACAAACGTAATCGTATCAAGATAAAAGATTTATCACATCATCTTACAAATGTATTGACCCAAGTCTGAAAACCTGCTTTGGTAGCCCCAGATGAACTCTCAGAGGTCACAGGCCCAAAATTGCAGCATGAACCTGAGAAGGAGTCTGAGATATTACGATTTGAATAATATGAAGGTATTTTATGAGCTGTGTCTACATAAAGTGAGCCATTTTTCGCCAAATTCCCGTTTTTTCCCATGCATTTTCAATGGAGAGGTCATGGTCTGTATCTGGACCTAGGTCAGCGATATAAAAAATATCGGAATTTTGTTTGTCTAGCGCTCGAATGGCCCATAATGTGATATGAGTTTCAATCGGATATACTAATCTTATTCTTGCTTATGATATCCCAAACTTTTTGGGATGTTAGGTCACTTGACCTTCACTGGTGAACTAACCTGAGATGACCCGACCTTAAATTTTTGGGAAAATTTGCCGAATTGATCAAGGATAACGTGTGCCAAGTACGGCGGCGCTTCGCACCGCCTTTTTGGTGCCGCCGGAAAAACCCCGACGTGATAATTATGTATGATTATTGTTTTAGTTGGCTGATTCAACCAGTAAGTCAACACGATCCCAAAATGAATAAAAAGCTACATAGGCACTCTTTCCAGAGTGGTTCGGTAAGAGTACACAAAAGAGGATATTAGAATAGGTACGCATAAATATCTGGCTCCCTGGGAACCGTTCCAAACAGGGAAATATTTGGCGACGCTATATGACCCTGGAAGTTGTTGCGTCCATGAGCTCCAAAAACTTTTAATGCTGCAATGTTTAGCTTCCCAAATATGAATTATGCACTTTGTCCCGATCAAAAATAAGTGCCTTTATCTCCTAAGCGTGCCTACTCTTGCACGATGGTCTACTGCGTACTCTTACCGAACATGCACCTTTTGGAAGCAAGTCCTCATACAAATTTTGTCATGCATTTATCGTGGGCCCCAGTCCTGGGACACAGTTCTAGTTCAGCTGTCTTACTGATTACAGACCTTAGGGGAGGGTGGGGTGGGTTGTATCAGTTTTTACTCCAGGTCCATTAATATCGTAACTACTTGGGATGGCCTCGTGATTTTAATACCATCTCGTAGCTGCAGCCTTTGGCTTCCTTTTGCCAATTAATTGTTTGCCTAATATTTACTGGTTTTCCTCCAACTGCCCGGCGAATAGACCTTTTCACTTGATACAACTTACCCCACCGGTTGGGTGAGTTGTATCACATGGTGAGTTAACACGCGCTCCGCTGGGGAGGGCGAAATTCGCCCCGCTCCTGGTTTTCCCCATATAGCTAAAAAGAGACGCAGAACAACGAAACTTACAGTACCGTATTCCTAATTAATTTTACACATCTGACCAAATCTTTAAGTTAAGGTCATGGCAGGTCCAGGATCTATTCAAGGTCAAGTGACCCGACCTCGAAACCTAAAATCACGAGTTTGAAGCAGCGCCCAGGGAACATTAGCAAACCGATCAGTTTGAAACCTGTAGAATATGATAAGGTCATTAGGGTCTACAAATCTGCTATCTCGAAATTTTGATATTGTTGACCTAAGGTGGGGTCAAATTTTTGGGCACCCCATTAGAAGTCTAAGTTTAAAAATATAATGGACTCGTTTTCAGTAAATACTGGATAGATAAAGCTGAAAATCCTCAAACCGTCTATTCTTACCACGATCTTTACCACAAAGTTGAGTTTTGAGCATCTGACCTCTCAAAGGTCATGTCAGGTCAGGGGAGCATAGAGTGATTGTTTTGCCAATAACTTCTCACTGAATTGAGATAAAGTTCCTATTTTGCTTGCATTGTGCTTATATTGTCACGGGGAGTCGATTGATATGCAACATGACCATACCAGGTCACTCTGTGACCCTGAACTAGCTCGAGGTCAGGTCATTTTCACTATTTGACCTAGAGAGGTCATATTATACATCATTCGCCCCGCCGCAATGAGAGGAATCCAATGATGCATAAATATTTGCGCTAGCTCCCCTGAGAGAAGATCTAGAGAGAAACATACACTGCTCTGTTGTAGGCCAATGGAACCTTCTTTGACCTATTCTGACCTCAATATTGACCTGAAATGAAAAATTATTCGTATTAAATATCTTCGTCTTGTCAAGAGCTTTCGAGCACCGCCCGTACTTTTCCTTTGACTTTCGTGGGGAATGAGATACTGAGGGGGAAGTGATCCGTTTGGAACAAAGAAGCCAACACAATGTGTCGAAACGGGTAAATTCTTGACTAGGTACCAGCAGACTTTAGTCGGGGCTAAAGTCTGTTAACTGAAAAGCCTTAACGTTTTAGTTATGGACTAAGTAATCATCTCACAATAGATACGGGAAGGGTTGTATCAGGGATACGGATGAATTGCATGGACGTGGGAAGTAGGAGGTGGGGAGCGAGCAGGGGTGTCCCTCGAATCTGTGAAGCTCAGGCGGGGATGTGGCCGTTATGGCCACTCTTCTCGGGACTTGTTAGACTTTAATTTTTGCTTTTGCTTTCATTTCATCAGCGCGGCCTCTCTTGCACTTATCCTGGCCCGCAATTTTTACAGCAAAACTATTTTACCTAATTTTTCGTCGTGGCTATATGTGATAATATAGTGCTTTTTGAAAAAATTAGTTTGGCGACACTCCTAATGAGTTGTATAGGCAGCGTAGGCAGTGTGGGGTGCCTACCAATTTAAAAAGGTCCTAAATAAGCTCAAGGGCCCAAAACTATCCCAGGGGGCCAGTCTTCAACTCATGGAGACTAGACACGCTGAGGGGGCACCAAGCAGCTCAGGAGGCCCATACAAACTAAGATGGCCAGACTAGCTGGGCGTCTCGACGAACTCATGGGGCCCAGATCCGCACAACCGGTCCCAAACAAGCTGAAGGGGCCTATATCAGTTAAACGAACACTATACCAGCCCAGGGGCCCCTTGTCAGCTCAAGGGACAGCCAGGGCCCCTTAAGATCAAACCAGAGGCCTCTTATGTAAGTCCTCTCACGGGACCTAGACCAGCTCATGGCTGCCACAATAATTTCACCTATAGGGTTATTTTTAGCTTAGGGGGGGGCAAAACAGCGAAGGATCTAAGGCCAAGCCAGTAAGCTCCTGTACAATACTCTTTCATGGTCCCAGAACAGCCCAGGGCGCCGAAAAGCTCAAAAGGCTCCAGTGGCGACACATTCAAGTTCAGTGTGAGGGCCTGGTTATCTAAAGCGGTCCCAGATCAGCTGAGGGGACTCAATATCAGTTCAGGGTAGCCACCAAAAACTCAGGGGCTCAGGCCCGTAGAGACTCTGCGGCCTCTGATGCTTAAGTTAGCGTCAATCGGGAATTTCAGTAGGGACCCAGCGTTAGTCAAGACAACTGCGATATGTGGAGGTGGTCGACACGACACCTTCGTTTTCGCCATGACTTAAGTTCACCAAAGTTCACTGTATTCATTGTTAATTGCGCTTAGTGCAGTGCCAATCAGGGTTTCTGTAGGGACTCAGCGTTAGCCAAGACAACTATGATATGTGGATGTGGTCGATGCGACACCTCAGTTTTCTTCAAGACCGAAGTTAGCTGTATTTTTTGCTCATCGTGCTTCAGTTAGCATCAGTGGGGGCGTCCAGCATTTTTTACCAATGTACCAGTCATAACGTTCTGGGCGAAACCTTGCCGGCCCGAAATATGCTTGATGGTAGTTTAGTTTAGTTTAGTTTAGTTTATTGTCCAATCATCAACGGGCATGAACCATCCCAATGACAGATGAAGTCATGGTGATAAAACAGTGGTGTCAAATATCAATGTCAGTGGAAACAACATAAAAGAAAAAAGCACAGTAAAACGGATAAAAAATGGCTGAAAAAGGCTGCTCAATCGCAGTTAGCCGCATAAAGGATCACGCGTGCTCGAAATTGAGCAGCTGTGGTGTTCCACACATCAACATCTCTGCACTTATCTAAGAACACATTGCAGGTCCTCGGCAATCTACAAAACAAACCCGACATAACAGTACTAACTCTAGCGTGGGGCACATGAAAGAGAATCCTGTTACGCAGGGCTCGGGAAGGACCCGCTACAGGAAAGCATTCTAACAGAAAAGACGCGTCAATTTTGTGGTTATGAAGATTCCGTAGGAACAAAAGATCATGTTGCATCCTCCTACCAGCTAATGAAGTTAGGCCGAAATGCCGAAGGAGGTCTTTGTATTCAAAAGAAATGTTGTTAATGCGGCAGCGTCCGCAAAGCCAGATAAGAAATTTGTGTTGGATTTTTTCTATTCGTTTTAGATGGGTCTGTGCAGCTCCTTCCCAAGCTACACAGCCATATTCTAGTATAGAACGAACCTGTGCACAGTAAACGCCAATAACCAGTTTTGTATCGAGTTGAAGAAGTGGCCTGCCGTGTTTTCCAGTTTGGAGTGACCTGATGAGAAATCCCAAGGCCCTATTCGCTTTTGAAATAATTTCCTCCATGTGATAGCCGAAGGTAAGTTTAGAGTCCAGGTTAACACCCAGGTCACGCATGGCGGAAACTATATCAAGCCTAGTGCGGTTAATGTGATATGAACTTTCTACCGGCTTGCTGCGAAGCGTCACTCTCAAAACCTTGCACTTGGATGGGTTGAGGGTCAATCCCCAATCGGCTGACCACGCACATAGCTTGTCAAGTTCGCCCTGCAGCGTTCTCACATCCTGCAGACTATCCACTCTTTTGTACAGTTTAACGTCATCGGCGAACATCAAACAATTGCAGTCAACGAGGCTAGGTAAATCGTTGATAAAACACGAAAAAAAGAAGGGGTGATAAAAGCCCGCCCTCAGGTGTTCCTGAGAGAACCGGCGTCCATGTAGAGCACTGGCCTTTCACAACCACCCGCTGCTCTCTCCCAGACAGATATGATTTCAACAATTGTAGAGCCTTATCAGTAATTTTGTATGATTTCTCTAACTTATGGAGCAAAAGACTGTGGTTGACACTTTGGAAGGCCGAACTATAATCAGTATAAATGATGTCTGTTTGAGAATCTGCGGATATGTTGTTCCAGGCAGTGTGCAGCATTGTGCAAAGGTTTGTTACACAAGAACGGGATGGTAGAAACCCATGTTGTTGGCTGGATAAAACTGGTCGAACATGGTTAACCCGCGCCCCACCGGGGGTCCGGCGCCACCTTCGCCCCACCGGGAAGGGCCATCGATGGCCCCCCCTCTAACTCCGAAAATATGGGCGTTAGCGCAAATCTGCAAAGTGCAATAGAAAGCTCGCGTGAATTCAGTAAGAAATTACTTCGCATGTTTTAGTGCTCAGGTCAATGGTTTGACCTCCAGAGGTCAAATTAGGTCAAGATCGGCTATTTTCACTGAAATATGCAATGATTAAGCAAACTGGGCATAACTCTTATGTCATTAGAGCTATTGAGGCCTGGTAAAGTACATTTGATAGCAAATTGCCAGTACTTTTTCCGCTATGTGGAACGTAAAGACCTCCCGCCAGTGGTTTGACCGCCAGAGGTCACCTCGTGACCTAATATGACCTGAGGTCACAAAAGGTCAAAAAGTGACCTTGCCGTATATCAAATAAAAGCCAGTGACAAGACAAACACGATGGTGTTTGTTTCACCGCTCTAGCTCAATTAGGTCAAAAGTTATTGTCAAAATACTGTTTTTGACCTCTGGTGACCTTGGATGACCTTGGAAAAGTCAAAGGGCAAATATGACCCCTGGGATCCGTGAAAGAGTGTCCAAAAACGTTGTTCTGAGCAGTCTGAGTATTTGCAATCATTTTTGTGGCTTTTATATCATGAAATAGCTTTTCCCCATGCTTTTCCAATGGGAGAGGTCGCCTCGTGACCTGACCTCAGGGCACGAAATCGAAAAATCCCGGATATACACCTTGTAGACCCTGGAGGGGTCATGAAGTGTAGGAAGTTTCAAATCGATCGACTTTGAAATGTAGCTCTTACAGACCTCTAAAGGTGAAGTGAGGTGACCTTGGTTGACCTCGTCTGGTGACCTGACCTTGGGTGACCCGGGGTAAAAAATTTCAGGGATGATGGGAAAATGATGCAGTGAGAGGTAGAGCCCTCAACCGCGGTGCTGCGCCTCGTCGTTTTTCTGCTATCCCGGAAAAACCTTAGGGGGGCCATCGATGGCCCCCCGGTGGGGCGAGGGTTAAACAATGTAATGTAAATAACTCGCTCTAAAATCTTGCTAAACAGAGGTAAGAGTGACACAGCTCGATAGTTTGAGGGACACGACTTTGACCCTTTTTATGTATGGGAACGATATTCGCTCGTTTCCACTGGGATGGGAACACACCCTGTTCCAATGAGAGTCGGCACAACTTGGCAATGGGTACCGTAAGCTCGTTTGCACATTCATGTATGATTCGAGCACTGACATTATCAGGACCACACGCTTTGTGTCGGTTAGTACTAAGTAAAGGTGAACATGTCTCACTGAAAGGTAGCTTCATGAAAATAAACATTTACAAATACGCTTTTTAAACACGTTTTTTCTTCGACACTGGCCGCCTATTGGGTGGTAAATTGGTGCCCCTCAGATTCGGCGCTCTCCAGGTTCGGCGCCCCTCTCCCAAGCCTGTCCCCTAACGAAATCCTAGATTCGTCACTGGACTTGTTAGACTTTAATTTTTTTCTTTTGCTTTTATTCCATCAGCGCGGCCTGTCTTGCACTTCTCCTGACCCGCACTTATTGCAGCAAAAATATTTTTACCTAATTTTTCGTTGTGGCTACATGTCATAAGAATATAGTGTTATTGGCAAAAAGTATCTGTGGCGGCACCCTTAATGAGCTGCTGGTACTTTGGGGTGAGTTGTATCACTGTTACAACATACCCCACCTGGCCCTGATACCATAAGTGTCGCCACCGGCAAAAAGTGGGGGGGGGGCAGCCAAACATCAACCTGATGCTGACAAAAAACTTTCAACATCAGGACCAAAAACAGTTCGAATTTGGGCTCCTCGTTGCCTTCTGCAGCGGCTGGATATAAGAATGCCCGGCTTTCTCTCATTTTGACTGAGATCAGGAAATTTTTGGCCAAAAAGTGGGGGCCAGGCCCCCTGGCCCCTCATCCTTTTCCGACGCGTATGCCTGATACAACATATACCACCCTCCCATATGGGAAAAAAGTCCTCATGCTGAAAAATCAGCAGCCAGCCGGGAAAATCCTTCTCATGCACGAAACCTTAGAATCTACCCTTACCACTGCTACAGCAATCTTTCCGATTCGTGATCATCTGAATGACAATTACACATTTTCTTACGACGAAATTTTACAGAATGACATCCCGAAAACACATTTTCTGCACTCACCGCGAAACGCGCCAAGCCAAGCAGACGGCAGTATGAGGAAAGCTGCCGGACCGCATGCCGCATCATCTGGTTGTGTCGGGGGCTCCATCTCTCGGATAGTTTTGGAAAAATCGCTCTGATACAACTTGTCCATGAAACAACTCTCCCCGCTCTCCCCTAAGCAGAAACTCTTGATACTAGGAGCAGGGTATAAAAGTTTCCCTGGTCTCTTGATATAATATCAAGGGTACCAAAGAACCAAATTTGCTCTGTGCCCTCACGGAAAGAACAAAGGCATCTCCAAATATTTTTTAGCAGCCGAGCCACTGGTTTCACTATCTTATACTTAGGCCTCCACCACCTCAGTGTTTGCTAAGTAACCAAAATATCTGCTTGCTGTTATCTCTTGCGTACCTACTCTTATTCGCCCTCGCTCTAGCCTTCTTTTATCATACATGCTGAACACTGTTGTAACGTAAATGGAGCCCCAGGTAAATTTGAAAAATTGGCTAACCACATATAGCCTCTGCAACTGCAGTGCTCTAAGACTCAAGAAAATTGGTTAACGAATAACATACCCCCTTTGTTCCTCTGCTCACGATGTCCCCATAGGCGGATGCAGGATTTTTTATCAGGATGGGCACTTTGTCGAGAAGTGCCATCCGAGCCAGGGGGGATGAGCACTTCTGGGTGGAAAAATTTATCAGATGGGTGCCAAATCCTATCGCAGAGGCGCCGATACTCGCATTCTGGGGGAAAGTGCAATTTTAGGGGGCGTCATCGACCTTTCACTGGGGCGCTGAGGATCGATCAGGAGAAAGTGTCCCCTTTGACCCTTGGATCTGCCTATGGTATCAGCTACCTACCTACCATTCCAGCCTGGGTTGGGTGTAATCCGCGAATCAGAGGTGCAGAAACTTGCCAACTCGGCTACCGGAGTTTGTGACACATTTACGAAAATTGAGGTGCATAATTGGGACAAAATAGCGATCCTGACTGTATGGCTCAAGATCAAACCCCATATTTTCGAAATAGAGAATGAAGCGTGTAGGGAATATTTTAACTTAGCAGCTCTGTTCTTCAATTGCACAGCGTACCATTAGTAATACAATATTGGTACTGTGTTCAGTTTCTACTAAAACGAGGGACCCCCGCTGCAGAAAACCCGCAAACCGCTGTCACAGTTGCCAGATTTTAACATGCAGCCCAATGGGGCTGATTGTTAGTAGTTTGCAGAAAGTTGTCGCCTAGATACCGGAAATGTGACAGTCAATTTTTTCGAGAAATACACGATTGTGGGCATATTTAAGGCATTAACGATAACGCAGATACTTTATTAAGTACGTCTCTGTCCATTTTTTCAGGTTAAATCATATTTACAGTTTGAGTGTCTTCGATTTATTGGCCCCTATTTCTTCGAATTTAGTATTAAGTACGCCTAAAAGCTACTAATAAAAGTACTAAGTGAGTGAGAAAATAAACATAGCTGGGCAGCAATTCTACTTAAACTGCGCAACAGCGACAGGACATGTTAGAAATGTTTGTGATGTAGAGAGCCTGCCAAAAATTTAAACAGGCGGGAAGCCACTTATTTTGAGGGCATATTCATTAGGTATATTTAAGATAAGTGCAGGCTAAAACTAGCTAGAACAAATATTGCTGCCCATGGCTAATCTAAGATGAATGTAGGCTATTGTAAGACTGATGCACTTTCCCATATCAAGCTTGGTTTTTCATTCCTTAGCCTGCTTGTGCCTTAGTTTATTTGTGCCCTAGATTGGTTAGATAGATTTGGAGCTGGAGGAAGTTGGGAGAGTTGGCGCCAGCAACAGGCTGGCAACAACAGTGATTCAGGTGAGTTTTCATGATCAAATTATCATATCAATATTGTACAGATAGCAAATGTGTTTATTGTTTATTAGACAAGAACAGCCACAGGCCAGAGCCCACTTATGGTTGCAGTCGTTGGTTAAAATCGTTCAACATTCCGTAAGGGATCACACTCCACACTCGCACGCTTCCACAGTCAACTACCCACACATATCCTACACATGGCATTACAGAGTCTCTCCAAAGTGCTAATGCAGTCCTCCACAAAGTGTTAACACCCACACTGGAGAGGGGCCTAGAACTAACGTGCACTGGAGGGGGCCGAGTAGACCCCCTTCTTATCTCAGAAAATCACAGCAAATCTCAGAAACAAATAGACTTGAAAAATGCTGGTTGGGTGTGTGTTGCTTACTACCAGTGGTGGTAAGCAACGCACAGGACCTGAACTGCATGGAGTTAAAGCAGGATTTTGACTCCACTGGATCTTTCTTTGGTATGTGAATTCCAATACCTCTGTACCTATTAGGGCAATAGGCATAATTTTACATCTATGCAGGCTAGTTGCCTCAGAGTTTTTACTGCAAAAAGGAATGACCAGGCAGGTAATGATTGTGAGTGGGATGCAAATTTTAAGCATTTGATGTGTTTATAAAAATGCTACCTAAGGTCCACTTTACCAACACATTTTAGGTAGATTCAAATACTATGTTGACATTGACATTTCTTCCCTTTTGTTGATATGTGAGATAGAAGTTTAGTGGGGGGGAAGCTGCGGTTAGGGTTCCCAATTGTGTATACATGTATGCTCCCATTAATAGGTATGTTCCCAAGAATGACTATTTTCATGATAATTGCTACATGTAATCATGTGGAAAAGTACCATAATTGGAAACACTCCTTTCAAAAATGGAAACTTCTTCAAAAAGGAAATGCATGTCATTGGGGGAAACTGCAGTCAGAGTTGCCAATAATAGTTATGACCCCAATACGGGAAAAAATGACCCATAATTGGAAATTTTCCTTCCAAAAACAAAAACATGATCTATAAATGAAAACTTACTACTTTCATGCTGTAATGGTTTGGTGCTAGAACCTTGTCTGCTGCAAAAAGTAAGGGACAGGTAGAGGACATTCAGCATACTGGAAATAGTATTCAAGTATAAAATTATTATTTCCAGCTCTGTGTGACAGAGGAGGCATACATCGCATTGAGTTTGTGACAGCCAGCATACTTTCTGCACCTCTGCCGCGAATCAGGGCGCGGATTCTTGATAATGATTGGGGGTACTCCAATTTGAAACTATGTCAATGACTACCATGATAAAATGTGATAATATAATTCAAAGTGTGCTTTAGGCTTCTCACATGCCTGTTGATGAGCAAAAACCCATTCAAAATTATTGAAATGAAGAACACGACAAAATTAAGTACCTATATTTCACCACTTGAACGTTTCAATGGGGTTGTCCAAGCACCCACAGATATATGAATAATTCTGTCAATCGTGTTTTCGACATCATGTCAAGAATAGATTCAGCTATTTTGCTCGGCGAACACTAATTTAAACAAGCTAGAAACGTATTTTCGTGACTCACACGAAGAATATATATAAATAAATAAATAAATAAATAAATAAATATATATATATATATATATATATATATATATATATATATATATATATAGTGCGTGTAGATTTATAGAAAACAGCTAATCAAAATTATAAGTCACCAAATTTGGAGGGTGCCCAATGCCCACATCCACCCATTGACGACCAGATACAGTGCTCATCCACCAACAATGCGTTCACCATATAATCGGATGGGCACGAAATAGTCATCGCAATGAACGCGTAAAAACCCCCCAAGAACGAAGTCACACAGCTTTTGTCATTGACAACCATAATTTAGTTTTCATGAAGGATTTTTTTCGATAGAGGAGTTCATAGGTAACTTTCCAGTGGTTAAGCAATTTGGGTAATTGATGAGGGTGTACCAAAATAGCCGAGGTCAAGCGACGTACCCAGGTCATCCCTCGCCTTTTGGCAGGGTTTTGGGGATCAGTCTGCGAGCTTTCATGTAATTCTCTATGTCCAACACACATGGACTCTCTAAGTCATATTTAAAATTTCCTTGGGGTGAGATATTAGCGAACACAGACAAGGCATTCTAATCACATATTGTCCGGCCGTGTTCCAAAACAGCGCTCGACCTCAGACTGTTCGTTTTAGATGTTTAATTTTTCAGCAATAAGCAGTACCTAAAGCTGGTGCCGCCCAATCTTCTGAAAACCAGCAAGAAATTTTCATTCAAAATGGAACACTTGCCTGGGTGAATTTTGTACCAATATACCATAAAAAAACTTCTCAAACATAAACTTTCTTAAGGTTAAGCACATATATAGTGCTTACGTTGAAGTGACACGTTGATGAAAATACCAATTGCTCCATTAAATCACCAATAAAAATACATCAGTAAGGTCATTCAAGTAATCACCGATAAAGCCATTCATAAAAAATTCAATCTGTCAAGAATTGTCTTAAGGGATGATAGACTTATCACCCTCTTCCCTCTCTAGATTCACGATGGCGAATCCTACTTATATCCTCTTGCAGCGCCGAAGGGGGCCCGACGAGCATACAATCATACTGTTATATAACCTAAGGAGATTTGTGCGCATATTCTCATGCAATCATTCTCAAATTCATTGACCGCGAGTGTTTCGGTCAAATAGAATTACTAAGAATGACACATTTTATGCAATGACTTCATAGTCAAGGATACCCAATGTCAAAGTCAAGGTCACATGTCAAGTTCAAAATGTTCTTTTTCAAGTTCAAACCCTCATTTTCCGGCCAAGGATTGCTATACTGCTGGTAATATTGTACATTATCGGGAATATATCACATGGTTACGTAATCGGTCAGTGACCCCGAATGACCTTTGACCTCAAACTGCAGAGGATATTGTTTTGAACTTTCTATCTATGAATTTAGTTTGCTTTCAGTGTATTTCTACTCACATTCCGTTATTGTATGTATGTACATACATCTACCGGCATTTGAGCCATTCCCGAGTTAACATAAAATCCGCAGGAGATTTCCTAGGCCATCTAAGTGAATGCGACAGTTAATAACAAATCATTGGATAGGGACAGAGTTTTCATTTCGATGTCATTAGCCTGTGGGAGCATGTGTTGAAGTACTGAGCATGGTGAAACACGCATTTATACAAGCTGTGGGATACGAAAAACACGGCTGGGTATCATTCGACCCTTTTACAAAAGAGGGAGGCCTCAGACTGTCATATCCTTGACTGACGACACTATTTTGGCGACTCGCTTTCAGTTGACTACAATGGCCACGCACCTGCACCTGTGCGTGGGTTCGATCCCACCCAGACAACCCCACAGGGGATCGCGGCAGGAGAGGTGAGACGACGGGGACGAGCTTGTTTTCTTCCCGCCACGACTTTTTAGTCACCCTGACACTTCTCGGAATCAGGAGTGGTACACATAACACCTTACATAGTTCAACCAAATGGGCTAAGCTGATTTGTTCAGGACCAAGTGGTACAAAACAAATTGTGACGATAGACTGGCAAACTCAGGTGCAGATCCAGGGGTCGAGCCTGGCTATGTGCCAACAACAACAACGTTTATTTTGTTACCCGAGTATTTCAAACGTCAAACAAACGTCTCGATCGATGCAAAAGCGCATCAACGCTCTTATCTATCCAGCCCCTCACGAATTTTTGTACGATTAATATCCGTCAATATACCGCCGCCTCAAACCCATGGCCACCCACTACGGCTGAGGTCACTGTCCCGCCGCTGCAAAGATGTACAACTTCGTTTTAATTTATTATAAATGAACATTTATTTAGTTCAAATATCTTGCTATTGGTTATGAATTCAATGGTTTTGCGTGCTATAGTGCATGGCCATCCTCATCACTTGGTGAATTCGTAAAGTAGGATATTTACGGAGCTGTTGTCTATTTTTCAGGGCTGTAAAACTTGTGCCGACAATTTGACCAATGCTTTGTTCTACTAAACTTCGATGATTTGCATTTCTTGGGCAGCACAACAATTAGTATTTGGTCTCTTCGTTGTTATAGCCACAAATGCAGAAAGGCGATGCAAATATTTGAACTTGATTTGCCTGGGTGTTCAGTTTTGACATGCCGTCTCTTAAATATCAATGACATCAAGAGGGAGCTTAGAAATTTGAGCCATATCCAGAATACTTGGGTGGTTGCCTACTTCGCAAATGTTCCCCCACTGGTTTTTTTCGAAGGGTTGATTTGGTGCGCTTATCCTGATTTGTTCTGATGTTGAAAATTTTAGTTGTGACTGGCAGAAAATATATTTTGGAGTCTGCTGTTCCTTGCATTAATTCAGTTCTTTGGTGCGCGTTTCGGAGTGATCTGTCCGTATTGTTCTGCCTCCAATTATGTAAAACGCTTTGGATATAGTTGCGCAAATGTCTACGGGTGAGGTTGTGGAGGAGCTGCAGTTTGTGGATTTCGCGTCTTGTCTTGAGTGATGTCCAGTCGAGATCAGCCTAGCCGAGTCCCCTCCCCTCCTTTCTCGCCAACAGCCAGATCTTATCCACCCTGTCTGATTTTGGTCGTTTCTAAAAAAAATCACGATTCTACCCAGTCTCCTCAACTTTTTTTAGTCCGTTACTGGGCAAGTGAACGTTGGAACCTCGGCAGTTCATCATGGATATAGTTTTTACACTTTGTAGAGTTAAACCTCCTGAGTCCCCACGTAAAGGTATCTATACGCAGGTTTGAATGGCTCTACCACCTCTTACCAATGTCGTAGCCTTTTAAAGCCATTATGTATACAAAGCTCGAAATTTTAGCCTTCGTCTGGTGTCAAAGCCATTAACAAGCCAAGGGTAAGTGAGTCCAAATTTTCTTTGTTTGACGATAGACGCGGGCGCCGGACGGTTTCGCGGCTGCTCCGAGGAAGGTCGGTAGTTCAAAGAATGTTACTGAAGAACCTAGTTTTGATAAGTGTATGAACAGGAAGCTTAAATTATTGGAAATTTATCAGTTTTCGTCCGGTGTTTTTACCTTTTGTGGTTGCTGAACAATCTCCTTCGAGGATGTTATATATAAGATTTTATAAGCCCAATAAATCATATTTAAAAATCTTTGAATTCTGATTTTTGTTCATTATTGAGTTCCTTGTGTCCAAAACACCAAAAATCAAAAAGGTTTTGCACTTACATCAAATACTTTGGGCTCGGGTCTCAAGAGGAGCTATGTTTTATCCTAACATATGCACTCTGTTTAAGACTTGTGAATGAAAAAAACGTAATTGTTTTGCTAATCATCTTTAAGATGATGACATTCACTACACTGATTCGTAATTTAAACATACTATTTTGACAATATTCTAAGACCGGCGACTACACTGCCTTCTGCTAGAACCAGTCGGAAGATCGATGGTACTACGTTAACGACACCTCGCTCAAGGAAGTGCCAGCAATAGAAGCGAGAGAGGCATCAGCATATTTACATGCTCTGTTACACCACAAAAATTTGTTCATAATCGTGGAATAATTGTGAAGTGATAGTATTCATGGAAAAAGTGCCATATTGTTATTGGATATATTCTCACGGAATTTTTCAACCATGCACGCTGGCATGCAATAACATGGACGTTAATATAAAACAATTAAGCGCATACCTTTGATGATTAAATGCGATGACACTTTTTTAATACGGACCAAAGCCATGACGTCTATTCCAGTGCACCATCCGCATCATTTCTTTGATTGTTTTCTAATATTTGTATATCAATGCATTCGGTTAAAATACACCATTGGGGGTAAACCGGTTCAGTACGCGCCATGACTTAGGATATGTTTCTCCAAGGCAGCCTGGGTATAATACCTGCCAAACAGTCTGTAAAATGCTTGCATACATGCATTCTGAGAGCATGGATTTGCAGAATTATATGTTTTAGTGTACCGGGCAGCCACCCCCTCCCTAAAGGGAATGTGGCTCCTTTATAACGTAATTTTGAATGAGATAGCCAAGTTATAAAGCATGTCGGAAAACCCGGTACTCAATATATCACATGTATTGTAACTAAAAATTTCCGCAGAGAAAAGCTAAAAACCTACCTGAAATGTACCCAAGCGGTCGGCCCAAGGCCTTTAGATGTTAAATGGGCCGGACAGAGTTCCCAGTTGTTGGCATGACGACATTATGACGTCACGGTGAGTAGTCAGCCAATTGAAACCCTTGAAGCCTTATTGAATATGGAAGAAGTTGCTAGATCATAACGTCATCCACAGGCAGAGGTTTGTTTTTCCCCTTCAGGAGCAGGTAAGAAAATAAAGATATTGAGTTTGTTGTACATTTTTGAAAGAAATCTTGGACGTTTTCATGATTTTTTAGTAAAAATACCTCTAATTACACTAAATTACGGGATTCGCCCAAGGTGTCACATTCCCTTTAATGAAACGTCAAAACAGTATTAAACTAAAGGGAATGTGGCACCTTGGTCGAAACCTGGAAATTTGTGTAATTAGGTGTACTTTGCCCGAAAATAATGAAATCACTCATTATTTTTCTGAAAAATTACAATAACCTCGAGTTTGATTTTCAAAATGCTCCTCTAGGAAAAGAAATAAATATCCGCCTGTGGATGATGTCATGATCTGATAACCACTACCATACTCGAAACGCTTCAAGGGCTTCGATTGGCTGATGCTCATCGTGACGTCAGCATATGTTGTCACACCAGAAGCTCACAACAATGGCCGCCTGGCGAGAAATACATGAGAAATACATTTCGGGTAGGTTTCAGCTTTTTCTATGGAAATATCGAGTTCCAAGACAAATGATATATACAGTACCGGGTTTTCCGACTTGCTTTACAACTTGGCTATCTCAGTTAAAATCAGGTTATAAAGGTGCCACATTCCCTTTATTATCAGAGCTGCATTATGAAATCCATGGAGCAAAGCGGATTGAGATTTCTCAAGCGGCTCCATACTGGCCGCTCGGCGAGTCTAGTCGTGGTCAGAAGCCGGTGACGAACGAAGTGAGAATCGGCTTCTATTCTAATAGTTTTTCCGGTCTTGTCTCGTCGTCATCGTTGTTGTCAGAAGCCGGTGACGAACGTAGTCAGAAACGGCTTCTATTCTAACAGTTTTTCCGGTCTCATCGTGGTCTGTTGTTGTTGCCGGAAGCCGGTAACGAACGAAGAGAGAAATGGCTTCAATACTAAAATGGAGGGGGGGTGCGGCTCAAATGTAATTCGAATGTGAATAGACTGCTCGAAGAAAGCTGGTAAGAACAAAAGTAGCTATACTATACTCCCAATGCCTTGCAAAGAAGGCGCTATAAAAAGCCCGTAACTACCTAACCTTTTTTTATATGATAAGTTGCTATAGGCGTGCTCAGGTTTTGTGATTAAGGGAGTTTCGCGGTTATGCCAACGTATTTTGATATACTAAGTACAATGCATGGGGAAAGCATCTGAGACCGAACAGAGAAAAACATCATTCACAGGAAGATCAAAGTGAAAATATATTCAGAGTCCCCCCGGCTTGTTTAAGGTTGGACAATATCACAAGTATGAATAGGCCTTTTTAGACATTGGAAATATGCTTTCTATGATATATAAGTGACTACTTTCCAGAATTCTGTCAAGTTTTCTACGCCCGCTGAATTGGGGGATACAGCATCATGACACATTTCCAGGTCGGTACATGGCGCCTGCTAATGAATTGGCTGCTATAGGAATGCTATATTGTTGTTCAACTTCAGTGGTTGAAAAATAACGGGAATAATTATTATCCGTATAAATTATTCACCCCAGTGCGGACTCCAAAATCCAGTTAGACAGGAAGCAGTATCATAAAACATATTCAATTTTGTTCATGCCTTCTGAATAAGGAAGTGCATTGTGGCTCTGAAACCTGTTTGCCAGCAGCCCCGGCCCCCACGAAACCGTCCGCAGTTAAAAATAGTCGCCGAGCCGGCGGTCCCGCTCGGGGAACTGTGAACAAACACCTGAGCGACCCGCGCGAGATGGAATGCTACCCACCCTTTCATGACAATAGGTGTCCACAGTGCCCTCCCGGAATTACGCAGCTGAGTCTGCCAGTGTCATAAGTCAACACTGTTGGACATCTAGTGAGCGTTTTTGAAGCTGGGGAGATGATTAGTCCCGCACACGATTTCTCACTCTGCGGGATTTAAAGTCCCTCAGCGCAGCTAAAACATTTGCTGGCGTTCAGCAGGATTCCACGCAATCAGGTAGTTTTAAGCATTTTGCGAGCTAAAGACAGGAGGCTAAGCGCACCATATGCATAATTTTTTCGAGTCATGCATGATGCGGTGTGTAAAATGTCACGCCAAAATTAAACCACTTCAAGTGACCACCAAGACGGCCGCAAAACTAGCCTGATTTCAGCTTAAAAAGGCGGCTGCCAGAAATAAATAATGGTGAACATGTACTCAAAATGTTTTAGTCTCACAATCCGGTAAGAAAAAGGTGCCGCTATATATTACACCATCCGAATGATTTTGCTGAATTCCCACCGAGAAGCAAATGGGGACACCAAATACCGCTTCAGGCCCATGTTAAAAAGGAGTCTGCATTGTCTCACGGGAATCCAATCGGCGGGCAGTTCGGCTAACATAACATAATAAAACGGGATCTTTCTAAATAACGATGAACTGTTTCTTATAACATGCTAGCTGGATATACCCGAAATTTTGTCATTTTCTCATCATGATGATCTTTCCCCAAAAATCGACCGTTTTCCCTATGACGGGGCGTCCTCAGCGCCGCTGCGCGTCGTCCCCGCTACTGCCGCAAATGGCACACCATGTAAGGATAAGGTGTGTTAAGTACAGCGGTGCTTCGCGCCGCTGTTTTTCCTGCCGCCGGAAAAACCTGAGGGGGTGTTCAAGCACCCCCCACCCGGCCAAGGGTTAACCCTATTTCCGTCAGGCTCCCGGCTACCCCCTATTTCCGGCAGGGGGGGCAATATCGGCCCCCCTAAGATCTCGTAATCTAACCGGCCGATTTTGAAAATTCAAAGTGCTATAGATTCCCCTGACGCTAAACTTTATTTTGAAAAAGAAAATTTCAAAATTTTGATTTTTAAGGAGAAAGTCGTGCAAAATATACAATTTTTGTGCATTTTTTAGATTTTCCATAACCCTTGTCTCTGTTGTACGATTTTCACAAAACTAGTTCAGATTTACAAATAATTGACCCAAAATTGTCATATACTCGAGTTACGCAAAAATTCGAAATTCAATGGCAGTTCCAGGACCAGGACTATGAGGGGAAATATATACAACCTAAAAAGTTTTTGTTACGCGGATTAGAAGCCGTGATATACTGCTTGGCATCTTTGACACATAAATAAATGAAAAAAAGTGAAAAACTCATCAGGGGCGGATGCAGTAAGGTAAAACAGTGGGGTAAAATACATCCCAACAATATGCGAGTGGTATGCATGAGTATATTAGTCCCTCGACTAGTTGAAATTTATTTCTGATAATTTTTACCCTCCCATGGCAGCTCTGGGAAAGGGGGTGACATAGGCGGATCAATGACTCTCGTCGTGGGGGGTGGGGGTGATTGGAAACACATTTTCAATATACAACGATATTGAGTCGCGGCGGTGATACTGGCTGGGAATATGCATTTTGAAAATGTGTAGTGACTGGACACGCCTCTGGTAATCTAGAATTTGGTTATAACTATTTTGAATTTTCATATACCCAATTGTATTCGCCCTGGCACGGCTGTAAGCAGTCTTCTCACTAACGTTTAGTCCTTCTTGATAACATTCCCCCCATTTTGAACTGCTGTAACCGCCCCTGATGAATACAAATAGTGACAATTGTGAATGCACTATCATCTCACATAAAAAATGATATAATAAAACCATATAACTGGTATCAGGATCAGCAGAGACGGCTTCCTTTTACAAAGAACCCATCGCATACGATAATACTTGGTTTGTGGATAGAACCTCCCCAAAAAACCCAGCCATAGCTCCGCCCCTGGTAAATATATAATATTGACAATTTCAGAAAACCTGCCTGTACTAGTTTTAGGAAAAGTCAGGAAGTTTCAAAGTTCTATCGCAAGCCGTTTCGGAGATATTCTTGAAAAACCTTAGGGGGGGCAATATTAGCCCCCCCCTGCCGGAAATAGGGTTAAGCTTGGCAGACATTTGCCAGGTGTAGCAACAATATATAAAGCCTGTATTTGGTTTATTCAGTTTGTGCATTTACAGATGCGATTATTGCCCCCACACAATGTAAGAACGAATCCCGCATGAGGTGGAATTCCTGGCATTATTTCACGATCGAACTTGAATACTTCTATTGTTTCAGCTATGTTTCAGTGATAGATGGTTCGCTTGTCTTGTCGCCCTTTGATTTTGGGAAATTGATCTGATCCGAGAAGCAGCTGGTGTGTGGGACCTTCCCTGTCATTTACGTACCGCCAAAAATGCCAAGGACAGAGCATCGGCTCCGAGAGGGGTTTGTGTCTCTGATAACTCGACGGTGACACGATGACATTCGGCTCAACTGGTGTCAGTTGAGTCGAGCAGGAATGTCACCTTCAAAGCCCTCTGATGTCCATGGAAGTGACTTCAACAACTCCCCGAAAGGAGGTCTATGAAAATGCCCACATTTTCATTGGCGTTGTGGAGTTTGGGATTTTCCAGTAAACTCAGTTCTGGTTTTGTCCCTAAAGAGTTATCTCAGCAGCTCTTGAAAAAAAATTGATACACTCAACAAAGTATAAAAAAGCACAAGAAATGCACCAAAACAATATGATAAAGCATTTTGACATAAATTTCTTCCATTCCCTCTGAAGAGGTAAGGAACGAATTGTCTTTGATGAGGAAGAAACCAAACTATGATACAACAGCATCCATATAAGTGACATTCAGCCACGGTCACTGCCCTTTCTTCTTCTGGAGTGCCCTGATTTTGACCAGTGATTCTCTTCGAGCGTTCGACTACTGTGTGCCACGCACGATAGGATAGAGGCGATAGTCTAAGACGATCAAGTATACTGGGCAGACATTGAGTTTACCGCGATAATGGGCACGCATTAACCCCCCCGGATCGACAGGAGAAGACCTAGACATTTAATTTGCCAGGTTCAACAGAATACTTGAATTTAGAGGGCTTTTGTCGAATTCATTAGTGGGACTGGACTTTGGGGATTTCCACAATAGGTCAACGATGTATAACGTTGAAAGGGGTATAAGGATAGAGATACTGATACGAACTTAACGCAGGGCAAAATTGAGATTAGTTGCAAGCCAACCAGTTACAAGGAAGGGGAGATCGTAGAAAGCCGCTATAATAAAAAAGGGAGATGTAGACGGTCAGAGGTACCTTTCCTATGTGGATTAGTTGGGAGGGAGCACCACAGATTCTACCATTAAAATTTAATACTTGAATAATAATTGATTCAAATAAATTAAACTGGAAACAACAACAACACCAACAAAGGATTTACAATACAACAGCACAACGAACTAAAATAAAGTTTAGCAACAACCAAATTTGACCACCACCCGGATTTCTATTTTTGGCACCTAATTCATTCCCTTTTCATGCATGTCCGGCTCGTTATTTCGTGTGCTGTCATGCTCATTGCAATGTATTGCTGGTTCTCTGTGTGTGCAATCCAGTGCCTGTCCATACGACCTGTCTCCCGAAATATTTGCGACAAAGGTAAGGTGTTCTTTCGGAACTTTATTAACTTCAAACATATGTTATATTAGAATGCAAATTAGTAAAAATACTTCCATCGGCTCCTCCACAGACCCCTACATCACACTACTCACAATTTGTTTTCTAAAAAATAAAACCATCAGGCCACCGGCTCAAAACTAAAAAGGTCTTAAAGATTGTTTGAGGATCTGGATTCTGCTGTTAAGGTCCCAGCTACATCTTATCTTCCACTGGTAGTTCAGTTTACTCGCTATAAGAAATAACAATAATCGCTATAAGTAAAACAAATTCAACCGATTTCAAAATATTTTTACCAATCAACCTACCATTCAATTCTCGCAAATGTGGGCAAGTAGCATTTTTCGGCTACGAGGGGCCTCTCCGGCCACCTTGGAAAAATAGTCGGGGGACCTCTGAAGCCCCCCACCAGTGCGCGTGTTAAAGTACCACCCCGTGATTGGGCGCCAAAGTAAGCGGGGCCTTGTTGCCAGGGTGTTACCATATTCCAAATCCTGGCAGAGAATGTTATCATGTGATCTATCATTCAACCTGCGCCGGGAGCTACGCCTTTGTGATTGGCTGCGCCCGGAAATAAAGCGGGAACCGTGCGTCAAGCAATGGGACGACCGGGAGGTTGAGACAACACTGCTGTCCCAGAAATATGGAAGGTGCATTCAGAAGGTAGCGACAGCTATTGATGCTGCTCCTATTTTCACGAATGATTCTGATAAAGAACTCAATGAATATAATAAATTTTCTTGATAGATAAATTTGCGTATATTTTTTGGCTTTATCTCTGTGTTTAAAGGTGGCATCCTCACTGACTTCCAATTTTGTTTTATCATAGCTAGAATAAAAAGATATACAGTTACTCGGTCATTTGATATTTTGTTCCTATTTTTCTTCGCGTGTGAGTGTAACAGAAGAACTTATAGCTAGAACTGCACAGAAATGTTTCAACCGAGTATCGTATGATAAAATTGAAGCAAGTACCACAGCTTGGGGTTGATCTTTATTTCCATAGGTACCACAATTTCAGATTCTCTACATTTAAAAAGTCACGTTCTTCATGTAACGCACGTTTACTTTGTCTGAGGAGGACCGTCCAAAACGACTCCTTTACACCCGTGGACACACATGAGGCTCCGGTGCGGGTGACGCGCTGGGTCAAGCACTGGCCTAATTTCTTACCCTCACATGACACTCGATCATTACAAAAAAATGGAGGCGTATCCGCCGGGATACCAAAGTCACATTCAGGCGCGGAGGAATTGTGCTGACACAGCACCTTCGTCATCATCATGTTGACTGATGACCGGCGTCGTCGTTTGGCGCCGTTCGGCAGAGCAGGCTTGATGCCAGCTGTCGGATCAGGCGCGTCCGCAGGCGACCAGATTACCTCACACACTCGTCTCAAACCCAGCTTAGCTAAACATAGCTCGATGGCGAACGAGATTCATTTGATCCTTCCACGAATATGGCTGTCGCATTTTGGCCGCCAGGCATGAAGTGCACCGTCCAGTTGCGGGGACTTGGCCCGTCACATTCGTCGACATCACCTATAGTCGGCGCCGCGTCACGAGTCGCCGCGCAGTCGGCGGCTGAGGTCAGTGACGGTGACCCGGGGCGGGGTCAGCTGCCAGCCGCCGGCCACCGCCTGCCGCTCCCGCCGCAGCGCGGCCGCCCGCTGAGCCTCCACCTTCAGCGCGTTGTACGGTTGCGGCTCGATGTACTGATCCGCCTCGCCCTCGGGGAAGAACCGATGTCTTCTGCGGCAGCGGGCCTCGGAGCCGTTAGTCTCTGTGTCTGTGCCGTCTCGGCTGTGGTCTGACCTCCGTCTGCGGCCCACTCCCGTCCCGTTAGTCTCCGTGTCCGTGGTGTCCCGGCTGTGGTCTGACCTCCGTCTGCGGCCCCCTCCCGTCCCGTTGCTCTCCGAGTCTGTGGCGTCCCGGCTGTGACAGCGACTGGGGCGGCGGCCGCGCTGCTGCGGCGGGCAGAACCTCTGCCAGCCCGGCTCCGGGCTGCGCGACTCGGCCCGCTGGGTGTGATGCCAGTCAGCGTCCGCGAGCTCGGCCGTCTCACACAGCGGCGCCAGCAGCGGGGCCGAGCGGCTCTCCCGCAGCGGCCGGCCGCAGAAGGCAGCGTCCACGCCCAGCTGGGCCGGGGCCGGCCGGCGGCGGCCCGGGGTGCCGCTGCCGGAGCGCTGGGTCCTGGCGCCGCTGGACGCAGCCCCCTGCAGCCCGATGGTGTCCAGCCGCGCGTTAGCTGAGACGGAGCGCCGCATGCGGCCGCCGTCCAGCGACTGAGCGCGCGCTGCCACGCTACACAAGCCCAGGCTGAAGGACAGCGAGGGCTTGCGGGTCCTATAGGTGCTCTGCAGGGCTGGACCCTGGCGGACGCTCGGGTCCGGCGGGGCTACCACTGGCTGGGTCTTTGCCTTGCAGATACGGTCCATCACAAGCGCACGGCGCATCTCATTGAATTGGTTCTTGCGCTCTGTCTTGCTCTCGGGAGGTTTGACGCTGGGCAGAGCCTCCTCTTGGGGTAGCGGAGGCACTGGCCAGCGGTCGTGGTTTCTCCTCATGATGACTACCTTGTCTCCGCCTTCGATCTTCCTTTGGCTCTCACATATAAGCCGCGGGTCGGCCAGCACGTGCCTTGGCTCTGGGAAGGTGATGTTGCCGTTGGTGTCTGGTCCGATGACGATGAGGATCTCGCCTCGAAACTCGGCCAAGTACTGATGCCAGCACTCCCAGCTGTGGAAGTAGCAGGTGAAGAGCGCAGAGTCCTCTGGAATGTGGCGCGTCTTCACCTCGTCTATGTAGATGTGTTCAATGAAGGGCTTGACTCCGTAACGTCCCTGCCACCAGGATCGGTCAACTTCGTAGCCGATCACCTGGATGCCTGAAAACCAGAAAAGAGTGTTTTTATTTTACTCCAGCAATGAACAAAGCAAAACGTAGGCCTTAAACTTTGGTAGAGTAATATCAGATTCAGAAAAAAAGATTGGCAGAAATCTATATATTACACCACGTTGATGTTATTGGTGTATGGGCACAGTAGGCTACAGAGCACGGAAACATGTTCATGGAAATAGGCAAATATCTAAATGTTTCAAGCAAATGTATAAAACACTAGGTTTCTGCTTGCGAGAGCCACTGACCGCTGCAGGCGCGCTTGATGAGCCACTCCAGGAAGCCGCATCCGCAGCCGACGCTGACTAGCTTGGTGACGTGAAGTCGCCGGAGCTCGGCGTGAAGAAAGGAGAGGAAGTCGCGGGTGGGCCGCACCCAACACAGCAGCGGGTCGAAGAAGCCCTCGTTTGTGTACATGTTCATTATGTTCTCCCATTCATCTGGAACACATGGGTGACCTAGCTGGGTGACCTGACCTGGTGCCTTTGGTCGCCGTGCGAGATCAGCCCAAAGCGAACTCATTGAGGCCGGCGCCCATCAAGTTGGGAGTCGGCAAGTAAAATATATTTGTGGATTACATATTGTACACATGGAAAAAATATGCGAAGGGCCAATGTGAAGTCTTATATGATGCTGTAGAAAGAAACGGCTTCTCAGAACATTTGAAGTCAAACAAACTATGGCGCTGTTCTTCGACCTCAAAACTGATTCCCTGATGGCGGTTGCCTTTTCCTCCTGCAAAAACCCTGAACCTGCCCCAAAGGTACAGAGGAAGAGGCAAGATAGCAGGCTCATCCTTCCCTTGAGTCCCGAAGAGTGCATTTTTGTGGTAAATTTCCATCATTTTTCTAATTGAGAAGCTTCACGTGAAGGTCCTTATTGTTGCATGGAGGCCATCTTCATCTGTTATTAAATTCTTCCCTCCTCTCCCATAGAAGCTGAAAGGTTATCACACTACTATTTAGCACAGCCTCTTGGCTAGCAGGGCCCCTCGTGTGATTTCCCCACCGGTCCCTCTCTCCTAGGATGAATGTAATGCAGCAAACCAAACCATAATACTAACCCCGGTGCCAGAAATCCAGCGCCCTGCCCCGCAGCTCAATCTTCTTAGCCTTGGCCTCCTCCTCCGCCCGAAATGGTTTCTCTTCCTCCTCACTTTCCTCTTCATCATCGTCTTCAGCTTCCTCCTCCTGCTTTGGAGTCGTCTCTCCCGGATGAGGCGACATCTCCCGCTAATCCGCTGCCCTTCTCGGCCACACTATCTGTAGTAGTATGTCTTTGTTCCTGGTTATATTACAAAATGAACCGGTTCACAGCTTAATACTAATAATAATGACGTGTAGGATGCCGAAGTCAGAATGTTAAACTGCGATTAAAATCAAATTAACTTCACCGTGTTCGTGATAAAGAATGACTAGTTCACTCGACGCCATCCCAGTACTTCACGCTACGGTAGGAAAGAATTTAACGCAGAATCCCGCTCAACTGTGCAAACTTGGGTTCACCTTACAGAAATGATGCAACGACAGCAATTTTTAAGAACGGAAACTGCTGCGCTCCACCTTTAGATCTCAGCGTACACCCACTGTTCTTCCGTCACGCCCCGACACTGCCGCGGGCGCAGCTCCACCCCCAGCGGCGCCGCAGAGCCACTGACGCCCCGCTCTGCCCGTCTGTCTGGCAGATGTACCAGAGCAGGTACCAGCCGGGCGCTGTCGGGGATGTTACGTCACCGCGCCGACCGGCCGGCCACCTCTCAGCACCACCATCGCATAGTTGGCGCCGACCCCAGGGTCTTGACGTAACACTGACAGCTCTGCATTTGAATAATGGGAAGGCCAGGAATGTGAGCTCGAGAGAATCGGGACCGGATATACGGAAAAACAGGGACAAAATATCGGAAATATTCACAGAGCGTGAGTGAATAGTTCCAAGAGTCATCAAGGCTTGGGCTAGTGGTGTGTTGGCTTTTGATGCTTAGTACAAGGTCTCAGATATGGAGCACATTTCTGTCTCATGGCTGTTTCGATAACCCGGAAGCCTGCTGAAAACTTAGAGAAAATATAGTTTTATATCAAAATATTATCCAGTTCACCAGCTCTCTAACGATATATAGCACCAGTGGCGGATCCAGGGGGAGCAAAAAGGCATTTGCCCCTCCCAAACGGAAAAGCTCGGGGCAAAACTATGTTTTTGCCCCCCCGCCCAAAGCGATCGACCTCCTTTTTCCCCCGACTGTTTTTTAGTTCATATGCAAGATTTTGGTGCTTCAACCCTTAACTTCAAACAGAACCAGGTAAGTTCAGTGTAGGTAAATATTGGGGCTTGGATAAGAAAAAAGTATCTCGAGGCCACATTTCTCACCCTGTGACGTTTTTTTTGCTTTTCGCCTCAAATGCCCCAAAATTTTCCGGCAGGTCACATTTAAGCGCATTTTTTCACCTCGCGACGTTTTTACGGCTTTGGTTTGCCCCTCCCAAACCGACCGGCTAGATCCGCCACTGTAGGTATAGCACTAAGGGCTAGAACAAACGGAACTTGTCATAAAACATTTCTGAATCCCAAGAATCATCTAAAATTGTGCTATTTTGCTTAAAACTTGTTTTGCCTAATTAACTTTCACTTGATATTGCAACCATTTTGACAATGTGACCTTGTCTTTTAGGGCATATATTGTTTTGCCCTGGAATTGTGCTTTAGAATGAGCCAATGGGAAGTTATGAGAGAGTTAAAATTGTTGGATTTACAGGTGAGCAGAAGCATCTGGCAGCTCTTTACGAAAACCGTGCAAAACTCCCAGGTTTTTGTAGAAGCTAAAATGAATACATCCAGAAATTTATCCATGAGTTTTTTGCCTCACAATCGCAGACGCAGAATCAATACCATTCTGAATATGTGTATAACTCGTAGGAAAATTTGACGGATTAACAGAAACAAATGGGGAGAATTAAAGTACTCCAGTCAAATTTACGAAAATAAGGCCCGTGTTCCCAATTCCAGCACTATTCTCCAAAACATCCCAGGGCTAAATTGCTAGATGAAATTCTCGGAAGCATGATTTCCTTTGTATGTAAGGCTTAACTTAATTAAATATAAAATAACCATTTATAAACTAAATTTATTTAAAAAAATTAAATTTATTTTTAAAATCAAAATATACAATTTTTTATTTTTATTTAAACCTACATTTACAAAATAATTTAAAATAATTAAAATTTATTACAAAAAATTAAATAATAGTACCAATAAAATATCAACAAAAAGTTTTACCTTAAATATATACTCGCGTCTTACAAAAATAAATGAAAAAATAAAAACATCAGGGCGATTAAGGTAAAAAGAAAAAATACATAAACAATATGAATGTATAATATATTAGTCCCTCGACATAAATTTAATTTCTGATATTTACCCTACAGCTGGAAAGGACATAGGCAATCAAGGACTCGTCTGGTGGGTATTAAACACATTTCAATATAAAGATATTAGTCCGTATACTCGGAATATAATTTTGAAAATTTAGTACAAGCTTGTAATCTAAAATGTTATAACTATTTAATTTTATATACAATTGTATTCACCACGGCTAAGCAGTCTTCACTTACTAACGTTAGTCCTTCTTATAACATTCCCCATTTAATCTTAACCGCCCATGAATACAAATATACAATTTGAATGACTATCACCTCACATAAAAATGATATAATAAAACCATATAACTGGTATCAGGATCAGCAGAGACGGCTTCCTTTTACAAAAACCCATCGCATACGATAATACTTGGTTTGTGGATAGAACCTCCCCAAAACCCAGCCATAGCTCCGCCCCTGGTAAATATATAATCTTGAAAATTTCAAAAACCTGCCTGTACTAGTTTCAGGAAAAGTCAGGAAGTTTCAAAGTTCTATCGCAAGCCGTTTCGGAGATATTCTCGAAAAACTAAGGGCAATATTAGCCCCCTGCCGAAAAGGTTAAGCACTACTATTAAAATTGAATGTATGCTTGATTTGGCAACATAGCAAGAGCAGTGGAAATAAATGAGCCATCCCAGCCCTACGTTGGTGTTTGAACGCCCCTCTCGATCTCGGCACCTGTGCAGTGAAAAAAAACGCCAGCGCTGGTGAATAGCCCATGAAACATGATGACCAAATCATATGGGTCACTTTCCGGTTAAAGTCAATATTGAGGTCATGACAGGTCAAAGAAGGTGGCACGACCGGAAATCCCGACAGGAGTATGAAGTACCCACACTGGGCGATGGATAGGACGGTCCTGTGACATGTGACATGACGAATGAAAAATTTGGATGAATTGGCCTAAATATGTATACCTTAACTACCTTAAAAAGGTAAAACCTTTGTTTTGAGGTGTTTTGGGGCCTTTTGAATTTTAGGTTCCGAGAGACTAAAATATGCTCTTTATCTCAGAGTGTGTCTTGTTGGGGTTTTAACGACGCACCAACTGCCAGGGTCATACGGCGTCGCCAACTCTCACCCTGTTGGAAGGGATTTTGAGGATCAGATCGACTTATTCAGAGGCTCCGCCGGGACATGAACCCGGGACCGGTGGCTTAGAAGACAAGGGTGCTGTCCACTAAGCCACCTCATCCCTCAGAGTGTGTCTTAGGGACCGTTCAAATATGACGTCAGTGACGATCACCAATCTTTAGTACCAATGTTGCAGAAAAACTCGTCTAGACGCGAACGTGCCACTCGTCAGGATCTGATGTTGTATGTCCCTAGATCAAGAACGGAGAGCGGGAAACGCAGATTCGAGAGCCGAGCCCCATCTCTCTATAATAGTTTGCCCTCGGACTTGAGAAAGCTGGACCCAAAGCGGTTCCCGCGGGCGCTGCGCCGCTATATGCTAGGCATTGTAACGTGACGTGATAATGGTGGGTCGAAGTGTGATTGTGCTGGTGCCGTCGGTGCTGAGTGTTTGTTGTATTGCTTCGACTTTTGGCGTTTTAGTATTTTAATTATTATTTGCGCTCTTTTACCTCATCTTGCATGCTTTTAATGACTCTGAACTTAATAGCCACGACCAAACTGTGGATGTCCTACGAAGTATTACAATACAATAAAATACAGTAGGTAGGGGAAAGTGGGGGGGTCATGGACACCGTGGGTAAGACGGACACCCCCTGTTTGGGACGAACTGACAGCGCCGCGACCGGGAAAAGCGTGTAATACGCTTCCTTTTAGCGAGCGTCGGTCGCAGAGCAACGTTGGGTCCGGCAAGCTCTCTAGGTTTTATACAATTTTCATAAAAGCAAAACTGCAACTCATGTGTTATTTTCACAATCGAATTCATAAGGCCATTGCATGGATGTTTCTATAGATACATTATTGGTATTACGTAATATGGCTCTTCAAGATGTTACATTTCTTTTCACCGCACTGTGTTATCGCAATGGCATCCAATTCATGTCCAAGTTTGTTTAGGAAGAGCAAAATGGGGTAAGACGGACACCAAGTGTGGGGCAAGATGGACATGGTGTCCATGTTATCCCACACAAGAGTATATTTAATATTATATGATATAAGCTTAACTAAACAAGTTTATCAAGGGCTTTGGGGTTCAGCGATACATGATAGATACATTATTGGTATTACGTAATATGGCTCTTCAAGATGTTACATTTCTTTTCACCGCACTGTGTTATCGCAATGGCATCAATTCATGTCCAAGTTTGTTTAGGAAGAGCAAAATGGGGTAAGACGGACACCAAGTGTGGGGCAAGATGGACATGGTGTCCATGTTATCCCACAAAAGAGTATATTTAATATTATATGATATAAGCTTAAATAAACAAGTTTATCAAGGGCTTTGGGGTTCAGCGATACACCTGAGTGGAGGTGGTTTTGGCTGATGGTTGGGGGCAGGGGTGTAATTTTCTATCTCTTTGTGGGTGCCCGAGCACCCCAATCCTAATTTGGGCACCACCAATCATGTGCTGAGCACTCCCAATACATGTGCCGCCCCTGGCTTATTACCGCTGCCCTGAACGGTGTCACGCTATCTTACCACTGCCGCCCTGATTCATGCCGACCCTGACAAGTTTTTCCCGTCCCGGGTTTATTACTTCCACCCTATTTGGTTCCACCTCTAACTCATCAATGCTGCCTGGCTTATCACTTTCCCCTGATTTGTTATGCCACATCACTGCCGCCCCCTGATCACTGCCGCCAATAGTTAATCACTACCGCCCCCTTCGTGGATGACTATTGCCACCTTTGGTTCATCACTGATCAGCTGGCTGATCACTGGCACCCCTGGCTTATCACTGGCGCCTTGATTCAAGCCCGCTCTGGCTAATCAAAGCTGTCCCCGTTTTATTTCTCCACCCATATACGTGCTCCTCCTGGTTAGTCACTGTCCTCCCCCCCGAATATCATCATCGCCGCCCCCTGGGTGATAGCTGCCGCCCGCTGACTGAATACTGCCGCCCCCTGGCTGATCACTGCCGTCCCCTGACTGATAACTTCCGCCCCCTGGCGGACAAATGCCGCCCCCTGACCGATAACTGCCGCCCCCTGGCTGATCAATGACGCCCCTGACCGATAACTGCCGCCCCCTGGCTGATCACTGCCGCCCCCTGACTGATAACTGCCACCCCTGGCTAATAACTGCCGCCCCTGACTGATCAATGCCGCCCCTTGGCTGTTAACTTCCGCCCCTGACGATCACTGCTGCCCCTTGGCAAATCACTGTTGCCCCTGACTGATAATTGCCGCTCCCTTACGGATGACTGTCGCCCCCTGGCTGATCTCTTCCGCCCCCTGGCTGATCACTGCCGCCCCCTGACTGACCACTGTCGCCCCCTGGCTGATCACTGCCGCTATCTGGCTGATAACTGCCGCCCCTGACTGATAACTGCCGCCCCCTGGCTGATAACTGCTGCCCCTGGCCGGTCACTGCCGCCGCTGGCTAATTACTGCCGCCCCCTGAATGATAGCTACTGCCCCCTGGTTGATCACTGCCGTCCCCTGGTTCATCACTGACGTCTCCCCGGGCAGTGAGCATCCTGGGGATATCTGGGCAGTGAGCGTTCTGGGGGAGCATCCTTCTGTGGATATCAGTAGTTTCAAGTCATATCTGAGGAACGTTAGCTTTAATGTCATATATTTATCCTAGTAGTCTTTCAAGTTTTACCTAACGTCGAGTTTCATGTTACCTTGTCGCTGAACTTAGTGTGTCGTATGAAATTGACTATGCCTTCGTTCAGTATCTATATTTTATTTTATTTTACTTATTCATTTTATGTATGATATTATCTTCTAATACAATTTTCGCAACCTGACTTGTTTTACCACCTGCCTTGTTGAAACTCGTGCGGAAATTCCCTATTTAAGTATTTTATTTAGTGTTAAGGGCACCGATGATTCTAAATATCGACGCACCCTAAAACCCCGAATATGATGATGGACCGTCTCCCGGCTGATCACTGCCGCCCTAATTCATGCCGCCTCTGGCTCACCAATACTGTCCCCGGCATATTTTGACCCAAATTGCGTACCGCCCCGACTAATTGCTACTCTGCCGCCATCACTGACTGCCGCCTTCAGCCTGATCACTGTCTCCCCGGGTTCATCGCTGCCGCCATGATTAATCACTGCTGTCTTGATTCACGCCGCCTTTGGCTAATCATTACGTCCCTGTTTTTCATTAACCCATGTATGATCGGCCCCTGGTAAGACATGTAATGATTGCTCCCCCTTCGACCCGTTACAGACACTTTCCTTTCTGAATACTCACTGCCGCCCCCGCCTGATCCCTGCCGCCCCTGGTTTATCACTGCCGAGGAGACAAATCGGGCCATGTTCCCCAAAACAGGTCAAACTTAGGCCCTGCTGTCAGTAGGAATCTCCAACACCCTTCCAGAGAGCAAACAGCAGCCCACTATCTTCTAATCGTTATCTGTTTGCCTATTGGAGGAATTCCCCAAACCGAGTAAATGATAGACTGCTGCAGCCGTGCTTTTACTGTTTTAGTGCCAGCCAGGGGTGAAATTTGTATCTCTTTGGGGTGTGCGAGCACCCCCATTAAGATTTGAGCACCCCCAATGCATGTGTCGCACCCCGGCTCAGCATTCATACCGCCTCCGTCTTACCACTGTGATTCATGCCGCACAGGTTCATCACTACCACCCTGATTTACGCCACCATGGTTCATCACTGCCGCCTCCTGCCTACCACTGCCACCCTGATCCGTGCCAACCCTGACTTATCACTGCCGCCCTTATTCAAACAGCACCCGGCTCATCATTGCTGTCAGTGGCTCACCAGTGCTATCCCCGGCTTATCACTGCCACCCTGTTTAATGCCGCCCCCAGCACATCACTACCGCCTATGAATAACATAATATGAACACATAAATATGAACACTACCGCTAATGAATGCCGCCTCCTGACTTATTACTTTCGCTCTAATGTCACTTAAAATCACTTTCGCCCCTAGGGAGCCTTTGGCTCCCTGGGTGCGCCCACTCAGGGGCGGGACAGGGGGAGGCACCGAAATCATTTCCCAAGTTGAGTGGATAAATTGGGTCTATTTACTCTCCATGGGACGGCTTTGATGACAGGGGGCACCATTCTTATGTGAGACTGTTTTTATTTCGCACAGAGGCTCCTACCTTTTTAGTTAGACGGTGTTTAGGCCTGCCTTTTTCTTGGCCGGCCAGGGGCGCCGCCCAAATCCGGGGCGCTTCTCTGGACCGAGCCAAAACCGGGTGTGCGAAAATATACTTTTGCACACACTCATTTTTTTCAGGGTGTGCAACTGCACACCCTGCCCCTCGGAATCCGCTGTTCCTGCCCCAGCTTATCTGTTCCGCCCTGATTCGTGTCCCCGTATTTTATAACTACTACCTACGGCTGACCATTCCTGTCCTCGGCTTATCCACTTTGCCTTGATTCGAGCCGCCCTCGGCTGACCAATACCGATCCCTCCCCATCTTATCACTTCCGCCCTGATTCGTGCCGCCCCTAGTCCATAACTGCCGGCCCCGGGTCTTCGCCCTCTGCCTGGACCTTCTTGAGACAGACTGGAACCAAGTTGACTGGAACCAAGCAGACTGGAACCAAACAGCAGACCGGTACCAAGCAGACTGGAACCAGGCTGAAACTTCACTGAGAAATGGAACGCCTGGTACGAAGTATGGCAGCCCCAAATTGACAAGCAGATACCTCTTAAAACCATATTGTTAAGACATTCACCCGCTCCCTGGTTTAACAACAGCAAACAGCTGAGGGTGCACAGGACGCGGCCGGACCAAGCCAGGGAGGCGAGAGACCGAGACCGTACAGACGTAGATAAACTGAAAGCCTATCGTGAATACAGAAATGCCGTAAAAAAAAGCTCTGCTCCAGGCCAGCTCCGAGTATTTCGCCGACTCTATCCGAAATGATTTCTCCAAAACACGGACCGATATAAGAAGATACTTCCTGGCATCTAAGAAACTAGAGTCCATAGACTGAGCCACTCCATCTAAGCGACCGTGACTGGGCAGACACACTCAACCATCATTTTGTTGAAGCTGGCCTGGATATCGCAGCAGAGCTTCCCGCTGTGCCTCAAGGGGTGACGCTAAGGCCAAGACCTCCGAGAGTTTGCTCTGACGCCTTCCGAGTGCAGCCTGTCACACTACCTGAATTATGGAATACACTGAAACGCATGGGCAGATCACGTGCGTGTGGAAGTGATGGCGTTACAATCCAGATGCTAAGATCAACTATCACAGTTACTGGTCCACATCTTCAAAACTTCATCTACTATTCACTGCGTACTGGCGAGGCACCTCCACAGTGGAAGGAGGCCTCAGTGATCCCACTCTACAAAAAAGGCGACCGCAGTGACTCCGGGAACTTTCGGCCAATTTCCATCCTGATTGTGGTGAGCAAACTGTGCGAGAAGGTAGTATGTTTCCAATCATCGTCCTATCTAGAGAAAAAACAGGTACTGTGCGTAAACCAGCACAGTTTCAGATCGGGACATTCAACTGAAACAGCAATGCTAGAAACTGTTAATTTTATCTGACAGCATGGATCAAGGACACGTCACTGCCTCCTAACGGCTGACACATCACGCGCGTCTGACAGCGTGGAACACTCGCACTTACTCCAGAAGCTAGGGTGGTATGGTATAGACCAACACTGGTTCAAGTACTGGCAGTCAAATAGGACTCAAAAGATCCAGGGAGGCAGAGCTGGGTCACTGCCAGTAACGCATGGCGTGGTCCAGGGCTCACTCCTGGGACCAAAGTTATTTTCGATCTTTACAAATGACCTGGCATCCCACTTGTCTTCGGGCAAGCTTATTATGTACGCGGATGATGCAGTTCCTAGGCTTAGACACTCTGGCAAACATCTGCAACTTAAAACCGAGTGGAAAGTACCCGAAGACTAGCTCACGACTGTTTCACTCAAAATCGGCTCAAAGTAAGCCCCAGCAAAACTGAGCTTCTAGTTTTAAAATCAAGCTGGAACCGGTGTGACCCGAAACCCACTATTAAGTTCGGTAACAGCCTCATCAAACCCACATCACATGCTAAGGTCCTTGGTGTCTTCGTCGACTGAGCCCTGACCTCGGAAAAACAAGCGTCATAAGCAACTCGTCGCTGTTACGGCACCCTAAATAATTGTTGGGGTTTAACGACGCACCCGCTGCCAGGGTCATACGGCGTCGCCAATTCCCATCCTGTTGGAAAGGATTTTGGGGATCAGATCGACTTATTCAGAGGCTTCGCTGGGACTTAAACCCGGGACCGGTGGCTTAGAAGACAAGGATGCTATCCACTAAGCCACCTCATTCCCTTACGGCACCCTCATTAGATTACATCGCTTAAGCTGCAAAATCCCACCAGGGATCAGAAAACTTCTAGTTCAAGCCCTCGTGTTCCCACATATACAGTATGATATGACTGTATGGGGAAGCTGCAATGCCACTCAAAAACATCACATTCCAAAAATTTTTTGAATGTAGGCGCATGCATCGTAAAGGGACTGAGTAAGCGTGAGCACGTGACCTCAGCCCTCCAATCCCTCGGCTGGACGACGTTTCCTGATTTGCTAAAGAAACGTGACATACAAATGATAAAATGACTGATCTCCGACGACTCTGGCAGTGCACTGTCGCGATCAGTTTCGCTTCGCTCCGAAATCTCTAGCTGGAGCACACGCGGGACCGACCGCGATATGCTGGAACTTCCAAGGATGCCAACGGAAAAAGCCAAGCAAAGTTTTCGTTTTAGGGGGGGGGGTTGAAGCATGGAACGGTAGGATGAGAGACAGTTAAGAAGATGTATAGCAGGCATTTAGGAAAGAGGATAGACTAGAAATGAACTCACTTGTTTTTATCTAAAACTGTCATGCTGTGTAAAGTATCGTGTGGTTTGCGAAGGCGCTTACTCCTGTGTGCTTGTGATTGAGGGCTGAAAAGTCATGTATTATGAAGAACTCAATATATATATATATATATATATATATATATATATATATATATATATATATATATATCACTGCCGCCCTCACCTTATCACTTCCACACTGATTCACGCCGCTCCTTGTTCATAGTTATTGCCCCTTGCTTATCCCTGCCCACCCTGGACTTATGACTTTGTCCTGTTTCTCGCCGCCCCGGCCAATCGCTGTCGCCCCCCAGATTATCACTTCCATCCTAATTTGTGCCGTGCTTAGTCCATAACTGTCGCCCTGGGCAGCTATGCAGCACTGATTCTTACCGCCCCTGTGTGCAAGGGTAAAAAATAAAAGGGCGTTAGAGCCAGAATTGTTAAGTCGTGACTCAAAGTCGGAGTCGACTCTGAGTCGACTCAAGTTTTCCTCGAGTGAGAGTTGAGTCGACTCACTTCCACGTTCAGACTGAGTCTGAATCGACTCAACTGCACGACCAGTTGAGTCGAGTCAGAATCAGAGTCAGCCTCTAAGCTGTGATTCGGGAGTTGAGTCGACTCCGCACCCTATTTTCTTAACATATTTGATCAAATTGCTAACATTTGAGTAATTTTCACACCTAATTTTCAAGGATTTGATATTTATATTTGGTAATAATACGTAATTTATCATTTTCATGTCCACACTACACCCATGCCGGGATAAGTCATTTAAATGTAAGTCAACAAACATGAGGTATGTAAAATATAGTTTCAAAAGCACACACATTTGCTATTTATTGTCCATTTAATATTAGCAATAGCATAAGAAATCATACAAAAAATGTGAATTGGCGCAAAATGACTTTATCGATTTTGAGGGTGCACAACATACAAAGTCCTAAGCTAATTCTTATGCAATAATTTTATCTTAGCTGTATCTTTTTTATATTTTCTTCCTTCGGTCGGCTGAAAACAAACTAAAAAGAACTGAGAAATATAAGTGCCATATAGAGGGTACAAAAAACCTTGTTTTGCACATAAACCTTAAAATGGGTCAAAACAGAAACTAAAAGCTTCAATTAGCTGCTTTTTCAAAGCACTTTCTTGAGATGCTTTGGTTTGAGGACATCCCCTGGTAGATAATATAAACACTGACGATACAGCACTGTCCTACTGTCCTCTGTATACGGAAAATAAAACTCAGTCCTATCTCTGACGTTACCTAAGTAATTTTAAAATGTGAAACTGACAGAAAAGTTCACATTAAGTCCCTCACAAACTACCACTCTTTAAATTATGATTATGATTATGATTATGATTATGATTATTTACCACCCACTGCTCCCGTGCGCGCCACGCTAGTCACAAAACTATCATTGTGCGCAATAAAATATTAGCGATTTATAATTTAGTAGTGTGAGGGCAAGATTTATTTTCCTAGACCTTCATATTTTCTTAGGTCTTTTAAGTCACGTGACGTTTAAAGTGCTATTCATCGTCATCTTTTGTGCCATCCGAGGTTATGTTCGCGTGATCCGAGGTTCTTCAGTGCGCTATGTGTAGTCTTTACTACAGCTTTTTCGGGAGGACCTGGGTGAGCGTTCATTGTTTTTATTTTTGAGATGCTAGATAGGGTCGATGCGAAACAACGTAGTTTTTATTTATAAGGTACATTTGTCATAGGATTGTTCAGAATGCTTTGGGGTAGGAATTTCCACCAAAGTGTCATATTTAGTGGAAATTCAGCGGTTTGAGCTGGAGGCGCAAAATGTTATCTGGACCGTGTAGAAAGAATCCAGCACAAGTTTTTGAGGTGGCTTGCGAACCATGTTGACCCAGCCTGCCCATTATTAGATTACGAGGAATTGACGGAAGTTTTATGATGCTCGTACTTTACTGGCTAGGCGTGTACAACATGACATCTTATTCACAAGCAAGGTTTTTAGAGGTCTCATCGCATCATCTCATCTTTTGGAATGTTTCTCGCTTCATGTACTATCTAGAACTACCAGGAATGCTAGTGCAACTTTCTTAGATGTGCCTTTTGGTCGAGTGAACATGGTACAATCATGTGTGTTTGTGCGGGCTCCTCGCGTTGTAAACAACTTTTTAGCTTTCGCACCAGCTTGCGGTATTTTGACGGATCCCATGGAATGACTTAAGAAGTGTATCGCCTCTTTTACGACACCTCACTATAGCCACTATAGACACCTCACTATAGACACAGCTATTATAGGTCATTGACCAGTAGGCCATGTCGTGATCACCACTTTTCACAGGATCTTTGATTACCGGGTGTTTTCTAATGTATTGATGGCCGCTGATCACGATTTTCTGGTCGAAAATGTCGAATTCGAAAAATATTTGCCCGCGCTAGCCGTTTGAAATTCTTCCGGTTTGCCAAAATTTTGATGTTTTGATATCTCACGGACCATAAAATGCAACTAATGTATTGAAGGGCTCCAGAACTTTAAACCATTCAATCTGAACAATTTGAAACATTTTTAACTCCTTGAAATATATATTTACCTGGAAAAGTACCTTGGAAAGACAGGGATGTTTAAGCTAAAAGATGATAATAGATGGCGCGCATGACGCAGCCGTCAGTCAGTGTCCCGCTACGTCGCTTATGACAAGAAGCTATTAGCCAAAGGAGCTGGATATAGGATTTGAGCCTATTATGAATTCGATGAATGAACATTTACCTTCATAAGATGATCCAGATTTCTCTCGCTTGCAGTTTTAAATATAATTAGTAATGGTTGCTTTCAAAGCAGGTCCAATTAGGATGAGCCAGCCATATATAGATTAGGTATCTTAGCATGTAGTCACTGGGAAAAATTTCAAGTATTAAAATGTACGCAAGAGCCAGTCGATTATGTTCAGATTAGTCTTGCTATCACTAGCAAGGAGAATACCGTATTTCGGGAAAAATGAAGCTACGACACCCAGCTTGCCGTCAATACATGCCGTTGTCGGTCGAATTATGATGCTGCGGTTTGAAGAGACTGAGGCCAGGAAGCGGACGAATTTCATGTTTCAATAGCTTCAATATTCTAACCGACCGCTGATGAAGTTACCGAGACTTACAGAAGAGCATCTGTGCCAGCAAGAAACAGGTACAAAGTTCGCTGAGAAATAAGGAAGCTTTATAATTTGAAGGAAACGATCAGAAGGCGCCTACAAAACATGAAGATATTGTAAGCATGGACAAAGCATGACACCATTGTTTGACATATAAAGCAGAGTTTTACCATCAAAGGAATCGGCAAACAGAACATTTCTGGAAGACCAGCGGTGAGCACAGAGGTTGTATATTGGTGGCTTGGATGCAGTCGTGACAGACCATTGGAGACGGCAGCAGCTGCGGCAAGCCACTGCTGCTGTCGTTGTGGCTACCAGGAGTTCTCCGGATGTTGCGTTCTGACGGAGCCAAAGCTGCGTCAGAACGCAACAGCACCATTGACAGCGACCGCTGGTGGTAAATGCAGCAGCGAGCTTCCTATTTGTAGCATCACACCAGCTGCTAACACGCCGCACGCGATCAGGCTCTGGCAGGTATAAATCAATCTCGGAAAGAAAACTTATTTCTAAATGTTACACGGAAGTCGTTTATAGACTTGTCCGGGTGATTGTCATATTATTGTGCTCGAATACGGACGATCCGGCCTCCCGATCAGGCCTTATTGGCGGCAGCAGGAGTGGGTTGCCGCAGCTGCTGCCCTCTCAATGGTCTGTCCGACAGCATCCAAGCCCCCAATATACAACCTCTGTGCTTCTCGTTGGTCTTCCAGAAATGCTCTATTTGCCGATGCCTTTGATGGTAAAGCTCTGCTTTATATGTCAAACAATGTGGTCATGTTTTGTCCGTGCTTACGATACCTTCATGTTTTGTAGACGCCTTCTGATCGCTTCCTTCAGGTTACGGTGCTTCCTTATTTCACAGCGAACTTTGTACTTGTTTCTTGCTGGCACAGATGCTCTTCTGTAAGTCTCGGCAACTTCATCAGCGGTCGTTTCGAATTTTCAAGCTATTGAAACGCGAAATTCGTTCACTTTCCTGGCCTCCATCTCTTCAAGCCGCAGCATCATAATGTGACCGACAACGTCAGCCCCAATCGAGAGCTGGTTAAGCGGCAGCATGCATGTGAATCATGTTAAGCGGCTTGACGGCGGCGCTAGGTGTGGTGTAACTTCATTTTCCCGAAATGCGGTATTCTACTTGCTAGTGATAGCAAGACTAATCTAAATATAATCGACTGGCTCTTGCATACATTTTAATACTTGAAATTGATCCGCAGTGACTACATGCTTAGATACCTAATCTATATAGGCTGGCTAGCTGATCTGAATTAGACTTGCTTGAAAGCAGCCATTACCAATAATATTTAAAACTGCAAGCGAGAGAAATCTAGATCATCTTGTGAAGGTAAATATTCATTCATCGAATTCAAAATAGGCTCAAATCCTATATCCAGCTCCTTTGGCTAATAGCTTCGTGACATAAGCGACGTAGCGGGACAGTGGTTGACGGCTGCGTCATGCGCGCCATCTATTATCATCTTTTTAAGCTCAAACATCCCCGTCTTTCTAAGGTACTTTTCGGGTAAGTATATATTTCAAGGAGTCAAAAAGGTTTGAAATTGTTCAGTTTCAATGGTTTTAAAGTTCTGGGGTCTTTGAATACATCAGTTGCCTTGTATTATCCGTGAGATATGAAAACATCGAAATTTTGGCAAACCGGAAGAATTTCAAACGGCTTGCGCGGGCAAATATTTTCGAATTCGAAACTTTCGACCAGAAAATCGTGATCAGCGGCCATCAATACATTAGAAAACACCCGGTAATCAAAGATCCTGTGAAAAAGTGGTGATCACGACATGGCCTATTGACCAGTTCCATTATCTGCGTTTGTTGTGTTTGAAATGTTTTTTTTGCGGGTTTTAGGAGTAGGCTGTTGGTGATTATATGTTTTTATCTTTCATTGACTTCACCTATAATTGGGTATGTGCCTGTTGCTGATTAATACATATACAGATACAGATATGTTAAAACATTGATACCTCTTCTTTGCGTTTGAAACGTCGCTTATTGCCTCAATTATGACTGCTTATGAAGGACATACCTTCGAAAGGAAAACACCTCGGGCCCTTCATCTCACTCACCTGGCGGCGTTTAGCACCTTTCTTCATTCCTATGCCAGCATAATTTATGTCAGGAATTAATGCATTGCAATCGACGTTTTATTGAAGGAAATGTGCAGTTAGTAAATAGTTAATGATATGTTTAAATGTACTGGAATTTGCATATCATAAAAGTAAATGTGCATTTTTTCATAGGCGTAGGAACGGGTTGGGCCAGGGGCCATGCCCCCCCCAATATTCATGATTTCTAACCATTAACCCTATGGCGTTGACTGGAAAGAAATGACATCAAAATGCCCGCTGGCCCCCCCAATATTCTAGACGTTCCTACGCCTGTGCATTTTGGTTCATACTTGGCCACCATTCTGAGTCGGAGACGACTCCGACTCAACACTTATTTGAATCAGAGTTGAGTCGAATCACTTCTGAATTTGAGCTGAGGCGAGCCAGCTCACTATTTTCAACACAATGATTCGAGTCGGAATCAGAGTCAGCCTTTAAGCCGTGAATCAGAGTTGAGTCGGCTGAAGAAAATTTTGGTCATCAACAAGTCTGGTTAGGGAAAAAATAAAGGGCATGCACGGGTACAGCGGAGTTGGCATATTTATAAATATTTCCAGAATAATACACGCATTGTTTTGAGTGCTATCGGTGTTTTGTTTCTTTTCACGTAGTGATTAACCCGCGCGGGGCTGAGGTCTCCAGCCGAACGCGCGGGGCTGGGGGGTAAATTTTACCCCCCCCTCCGTTATCTCCCGAACTAATGGTCCGATTTGGAAAATTCAAACGCCAATCAAAAGATCTCATCACGAACAACTAAAAACATGTACTTAATTTAAAGTTTGAGGTCAAGGTCAAACTGAGGTCAGCTGTCAAAAGCGTGGTTTTTGAGGTTGCAATGCTACCGAGATCAGGCAATGGAAGCTATGAGCTTCATACTTCATGGAAAGCCTTCACTTGAATGCAGCAAGGTGCTTTGAGACCGTTAGGCTGCTGGCATGACCGGGTCAGGTCAAGATGAGGTCACTAAAGGTCACCATATTTTTGTATCCAAATGTGGTCATGCGATACATGTTTTTGAGCCATTTTGCATGCAGAATTCAGCTATGATGTTCAGAGAATCATATCTGAAATACTCTGGTCTCAACTTGCACAGCCGGGGTCAAGGAAGATCATCAGAGGTCAACTTTTTAAGTTCATACTTTTTGCCAAATGACACATGATTTTGGACCTGTTTTGTCTCAGGAACACTATAAAAGTAGTGTAAAGCGTGTACGAGGTCATCCTGGGTCAAAAAGTCTAATTATAGCTTGTTGATGGGCGATGGCAATGGGCGATGGGCTCTCCAGGCTAAAGTTATAAAGCTAGAGACTCAAAATTTGTCATGCATATGCACTGTATGGTGTTTTACCAAATAAATTCCGATTTTTGAAAAATCTTGAAAATTTTAGAAATTTTGTAACTTTTTCCAAAAAAAATTTTTTTAAAATATTTTTTTCCAAAACCAAAATTTTGAAAATCCGAGACAGCCATTTTGAAGACCACAATAATGCCTATCGTTTGATGCAAGAAAATTGGCAATCGGTTCAGAACTGTAGCTTCAGCAGCTCTTTAAGCATTGCGCGATTTTGGTACAAAAATCGCCTGTAGTGACGTCACATTTTTGCTTATTTCTCGAAAAGTTTTCAACCGATTGTATTTTTATTTGGCAGAAATGTGTAAAATTTATGTAAGACAAGGTACTAAAAATTTTGCGGCGCTGCGCGCCATCGTTTTTGAGATATCGCATAAATTCGCGAGGGGGGTAAAATTTGCCCCCAGCCCCGCGCGGGTTAAATCCTTTGCTTTCATTTCAGTTTCCATCCACTCTGCCATTCCGAAGGAAAAATTTGACCCCTCAAAACTGATATACTTAAATCGTGGATAGATTTACAACTCTGATTTGATTCTTTTATGAGGTAGGTATATGTAGATTCGGGATGTCGCCAAAAAGCAAACATTTTTGTCAAAACTGTATAATACAGCCCAAAAATAACATAGAATATTCCCTGTGCTATAGAAGGCGCTAAAAACGACGAATAACAGATTTGGTGCAATAATGGTGTGCCGCCCCCGCAACGCCGCCGCCCCTATGGGATGCCGCCCCCCACGGGCTGAGCACCCCCAAAGATTTTGGGAAAATTACACCCCTGGGCAGAACCACAGCATGAAGCAAATTGTGAAGTAGAGCTCCATGAGCTTATAAGCGCATAAGCTATATATATATGAGAATATTGTCTTTACGATACATCCTATAGGATACATCGTCAAGGCAATATTCTCTCGAATTGAATCGGTTGAAAAAAACAGTTTATGGATAGAGCACGGCCTGGTGAAATTATGGTAGAAGAAATGTTTAAAGTATCTGTATACATATATTCATACTATAGCACTGCAAGGTAAGCCAAGCTGACGGCATTTCTCTGTGCACCCATAGTCGGAGGACCTGGGGTCCGATTTTGCAGGGGCGGTGGCAGTCAGGGCACGAGCGGAGCTGGCGCTCATCAGCCCTCCGGGACGAACACCTGCTGGGTCTGATAACAATGCAATATGTTATTTTGCAGAAAACCAGTATGTCTTATATCCAATCAAATAATCTCACGAATATTTTAATGAAAACACGTGACACCACACATTTGTTGCGTGATGTCACATTAAACTTCAGCCAAATCGGAAATAAATCAGAAATTTGTTTAACCAGCCTATAGGAAAAGTAACAGAGACCAAAATCCCACAAGGGGACTAGATGGAGTAGCTTTTCCTTTTGATTCGTCATGTTCATAGCTAAGATTGTTATTTCAAAGTGTACCCAGTCTTCGTGTTTTTCGATTAGTTAGGTTCATGTCATAGTGTTATCTTCATCTCCCTTGAAAACGGGGGCGGGATGCTCCCGAAACCGGTCGGGTTTATACTCAGGCTAGTCATTGTGCAGTAATAAACGCTTTACTTAATTTGAAGAATATTTCAGATGTGAAATAGAAAACCAAACAAAATAAAACCAGCGTCAGTATCAGTGTGGAAATGTGTACATTCATAGGCGTAGGAACAGGGGGCAGGGGGCCATGCCCCCATATTCTTGGTTCTTAACCCTTAACCATGGGCGCCGAAAGCGGGGGGGACGGGGGACGCGTCCCCCCTTTTGGCCAACCAGGGGGGACGTCCCCCAAATTTTTGGGTCAATGGTCATTAATGCTGTCAAGTACCGAATTTACTCAAAATTCACCTCCCCGGTCAGCACCAGCCCGGTTCCGTCCCCCCCTGCGAAAATTCCGTGGCGGCGCCCCTGCCCTTAACCCTATGGCGTTGACTGGAAAGAAATTACTTCCAAATGCACCTTGGCCTCCCCAATATTCTGGACGTTCCTACGCTTATGTGTACATTTGAATACATTTGAAAAAAAGCTGCAAAAGTGCGCGACCTCTAAATATCATCGAAATTCATGGAAATTTCGCACAGAAGCTTGTAAGCAGATGAGGTTTGAGGGGGACATCGATATGCGTCGAACTATTGCATTTTGGAACAATGAAACACCCTACTGAGCACCCCTAAAGATTTTGGAAAATTAATCCCTGCCGCGGATGGTCGATTTCCCCTTCCCCCTCCCGAGACTTCGCCCCTCCCCTTTAGCGGAATCCTGGATCCGCCCCTGGTTTGAGCTAGAGGTTCTATCCGTTTTGCGGACCTCCTGCGTCTCTGTGCGGCAGTGTCGGTCGGTGACCTTGAGAAGGCATGCTATCGTCCGTGAACTGATCAGACGTGAGCGGCGGCGCCCGAAGGCTGGTCGGAGGCAGTTCTTAGTGAACCGAGATGTGAAGTAAGAGGTTTTGGGACAGACAGCTGCTAACTCTCGGAAGCCGTGGGAAGAGAAGTTGTGGTCTTCGGTCAGCTCGAATTGAAACTACCCAAGTATGTCGACGAGCGGCGCCCCGCCGACGCCGGTGGTGTTCTCCGTGAACGGCCAACCTCAGAAAGGTAAGCAAAGTCCAGGAACTGGATAATGTATGTGGAGCGATTCGCTCTAATGTTTTTGAACTATGTCACAATAGCGTTTTTTCTGTCTCTCAGTAGAAGCAGGTCTTATCCCTTTTGGCGGGTCCAGGATTGCCAACCGTGGCGGGACCACATGGTTGGGAGGGGCGCCATCCGAGCCAGGCACGCCCATTTTTATAGCCAACCTATCGGGGGAACGACAAATCCTATCCTGAGGGCGCCGATACTCGCATTCAGGTGGCGGAGGGGAGTTGGCGGGTGCGACTTCTCAGGATGGCTTCATCAACGTTTCAGGAGGCGCTGATGGTCGATGGGTGATAAGTGCCCCTTCTGGATCCCACCTATATATTGATATCGTATGCAACTGTTCGGAGGTGTAGACCCAGATGAAATCGTGCAAAGTATTGTTATTTAACCAAATCGGTCAAAATCGGCTTCACGTGGGTGCATCTTGGATGTTTTGGGGTCATGAGTTCATGGCCGGACTGCCGCCGGCTTGTCTCGCAGCATGGTTCTCAGCATTTTAACACGCGCATTGACGGGGGGCGGGTACCCGCCCCCTTGGGTTTTTCGGAGAAAGCATAAAAACGGCGGCGCGTAGCACCGCCTTACTTGACATACCTTTTTCTCCCATCATTTTTAGAAATATTGTGAAAATTTTAAGGTCAAGTCATCTCAGGTCAGGTCACCAGTACAGCTCAAGTGACCTGACCTAAGGAAGTTGAAGATAACATAAGTCGAAATAGGGTGAACTTATCCGATTTAAACTCATATCACCTAATGGGCTCACCGAGTTCTCTAAAATATGTTCCGGTATGTTTTATATGGATGACCTAAGGTCAGGTACGAGGCATGACCTCTCCATTGGAAATACATGGGACAAATTTTTTAGCTGATTAACTTAGTGACGGATGGATAAAGAGCGTTTATTTCAACTGTGTTAGATTTGCTTTGTCTTTGCAGTTCTAATAATATGCATTTTATATAATTTGACCGTGACCTGACTTCAGTTCTGGTCAAATCCTTGATTTGACCTCAGGGCATTTTTTAAGGAAATATCAGTGGGGGGCATTTCTTGTGCTGGCCATTATGTGTCTTCAGGGGATCAACACCCATTGGGGGAGCGTTAATAAGACTTAGAAGTGCTAGTGTTAAAAATTTTGCCCAATTTTTGTGTTTTTCCGTCAGCTAGAGATTAAAGATGGTGCCGAGGGCTGCCAAGTTTTTTCAGCAGAAAAGGGCCAAGCCGGGTTAGAAGCAGGGCCAAAAAGGGACCAAATTATATTTTCACTAAAACAGCCAAACAAATATCACAGAAGTCAGATGTGAGACTAAAATGACCCCTGAAATACAACTAGTATCACTGTTTAAAACTAATTTTTGACAGTTTGATCTTGACTTCACCAATATGTTTTTAGTGAACTGTCCGTTTAACGTTCGTCCCACCGGGAAACAATGATGGCCCCTAAGGTTTTTTTCAAAATAATAGAAACAGATTCAGGTACAGAACAGATTCAGATTCAGATTCAGAACAGGTTCAAAATAACAGAAGTGGAGGTTAGCTGCTAACCCCACAGAGACCTCCCCGTCTCGGAACAGACGGTCGGCCAGTATTTGAAGCACTGCCGAAAGATGTTGATGGCGATGAATTGTTTTCGGAAGTGTTCCTTAAATGTATTGGCACTCAGGCAAGCGTCATCTGAGCTCAGTTGCAGGAGTCCCTCAGCTGTGCCTTCAAGCGCAGCCATCCGCTTCTCCTTTCATGCACTCTCCGACGTAGTGAAAATGCAGAGCTGGACTGGAGGCCCCAGAATCGAAGTTGCCTTCGAAGCCTTAAGCCACAACAAGAAGACTAACACTGCTCCGGTGAAGATATTTGGCACTGATGAACTCTGTCGCACTCCCTGCTCTTCCTTTTCCACATCCTGCCACATCCCTGCACTTCCCGTGCTTGTCTTTATCTCATTCGGCTTCTTAAGCGCGTCTCCAAGCCCCGGCTTCTCCTGGCGTTACGTCAGCTTGTATGGCCCATTAGGTTTCACAGGTCCGTAAAACGGCTGACCTGTAGTGTTCGGTTATTTATTTCTGGCCTGAGAATCCAATGCAAATGCTGAAGATGAGTGCTGTTGGGTTCGGTTGGCACTGTGGGCCGGGTTGGTGTGGCGCGTTCTCGACGTGTGGTGGTGGGCGAGCAAACTCCGAGCGAATTGTGTCTATCTGCTATATGTGTTACTAGAATGTCTGATAGTGTCAAGTGAATGCGAATGTCATCATTTACAGATCTGTATTATGTCGAGTGAATGTGATAAATGCAATGTAGTGTGTAACAATAAACGTGCACGGTACCAAATACGACGGGGTGCAGCACTGTGATGGAGGGGTCTACTTCTCAGCCCATCGTTTTCCCATCCTCGCTAAAAAAATTTACCCCGGGCCACAGTAGGTCAGGTCACCAGGCAAGGTCAACCAAGGTAACCTCACTTCAACTTTTGAGCTCTAGATTAGCTACATTTCTAATCTGATCGATTTGAATACACTTGATGACCCTTCCAGGTTCGAAAAATTGTATATCCGGATTTTTTTATATTTTGAGACCTGCGCTCAGGTCACACGGGGACCTCTCCCATACAAAGAAGCATGGGAAAAGCTGTATTATGATCTAAAAGTCGCAAAAATGGTTGCAAATTCTCAGATTTCTCAGAAAAGTATTCTTGGCTACCCTTTCACGGATACCAGGGTAATATTTTCCCTTTGACCTATCTGAGGTCATCACAGGTCACCAGGGGTAACAAACAGTATTCTGACAATAACTTATAACCTCATCAAGCTAAAGCGCTGAATTAAACGTCATTGTGTATGTCTCATCAATGGCTTCCGTTTGATATACGGCAAGGTCACTTTCTGACCTTTCGTGACCTCAGGTCATGTTAGGTCAAGAGGTACCCTCTGGAGATAAAACAATTGACGGGAGGCCATTTTGCTCCACAGAGCAGAGAAAGCCCTGGCACTCCTATCAAGCGTACTATGGTAAATTTCAATAACTCTAATGGCATGAGAGCTATGCCCAGGTTTCTTAAGTATTGCTTATTTTAGTAGAAATAGCCTATCGTGACCCAACTTGACCTCTGGAGGTCAAACTATTCTCCTGAGCGCCTAAACACGTGAAGTAAAATCATACTGAAGTCACATGAGTTTCGTAATGCACTTTGCAGATTTGCGCTAACCCCCATATTTTCGGAGTTAGAAAGGGACTCATCGATGCCCTCTGTGGGGCCAAGGTGACGCCAGACCCCCGGTGGGGCGCGGGTTGATAGGAGGCAAGGAGTGTCCCTTCAATCCTGCGTGGCTATCAAATGATTTTATCCACATACCCGGAAAATTTGTTAGCATCATCAATTATATTAGTCGCACCCTCCCCGCTAACATTTGATATTTTTCCTGTTTTTGCAACTGTGAGTTTTTTGCTCTTTCAACAGTGGTGGATATAGGATTTTGGTAAGTGGGAGGGAATGGTGGAGCCTCAAAACGCACTTTGCCGTAGACTTTCCACCCAAAATGTGCCTATAGTATAATGAGTTTTAAAGTGGTGTTGAAAATGACCATTATCTGCCAAGTTATCTTTTTGTTTTAGACTTTAATATTTTTATTTTATTTTTTTTAGAAATAGAAAAATAAATGTTTAAGATTGATATGTATACTGGGTGTGTGAATGTGTGTCTTTCTTGTACTGTTAACCGTTCCATATATTTCTGCAGGAAGAAGTGGTCGCTCCTAAAAAGTGTGATAGAATTTTTGAATTTTTGTGCTAAAAAAATGTGTCATAGCTGAGGATGACTTGACGTCGAAAGCTCTTATTATTGTGTCTATTCTTTTAACCTTCGCCCGGGTGGGGGTCTTTTAGACGCCCCTCGGGTTTTTCTAAAGTGACCAAAAAAAACGGCGGCGCGCAGCCCCGCCAAACTTACTCTAGCTGTTCCTTCATTATTTTTACATCTTTCCTAAAAATTTTGGCTCAAGGTCATATCAGGTCAGGTCACCAGGCCAGGTGAAATGACCTCACCAAAAAATTCTTAGGACTGCATAACTAAAAGGAGGGTTAATCGATCAAGTTTAAATTCATACCACATATTGGCCCCACCAGGAGCTACAACATATGTTCCGGGATTTTTATATAGGTGACCTGAGGTCATGTGCAGAGCATGACCTCCCCATTGCAAATGCATGGGAAAAATCACGAAGTGAGCTTTTCTCAGGAAGTTTGGATGGAATCAACTTCAAACATCGGTTACGACTTGCTCTTAGCCCATTTCTGAAGTTGATGCCAACAATTTTTACTTGTGACCTTTGAAAGGTCACCTTAGGTCAAAGAAACATTTTTTGGTTTTTACTTTTATAAATTTTGAATAAACAAAGATATAACTTTTATTTTGTCACCAAAGTGTTTGTATAGTCACTGCAAGTCAAATAACATACATCATGACTATATCAGGTCAAGTTGGGTCAGAAAGTTGACCTGCGTCAGGTCCAATTTTTAAATTTCACCTGGCATGGTAATATTATATATCATTCGATTTGTATTGACGAGAGGATTTCATTGGTGCATCAACTATGGCTGCATCTTGCTTGGTTTGGAAGTTATCAGTGAAAACGTAACGCCCTTATGCATTGGTGGCTAGGACATTCCCAAGAACATTCCCAATATTCAGCGACCTGTAGCTCCCTAGGGTTTGACCTGACCCGAAAATTATTGCCACTGTAATGAAAGAGCAACTCAAGAGCTTTCGAATCGTGTTCATAAAAAAATATTTCTAGCTATCATAGTTTCTGAGATATATTAGGTTTTCTTAGTATACCTCATATTAGCGCTTTTGACCTATTTTGACCTCTGGTGACCTTGGTATTGACCTGGCGAGAAAAAATGACTAAGTATTTTCGATATAATTTTTGAAGAGCTTTCGATTGTCGTTTTGCGCTTTTTCTAGCTCTCTTAGTTTTTGAGATCGTGGGGGTCTTTTTAGCCCCCCCTCCCCACCAGGGCGAAGGTGGCTCATACCCGCCACCGGGGCAAGGGTTAATATTAATTTAGGTCTAAAATAAAAAAATAACTTGGCAGATAATGGTCATTTTCAACACCACTTTAAAACTCATAATGATAATGCTGATGCCAACACTGCTCCGCGTGCTTACTACGGCGCCTATACTATCGCATCCTTCGCGTTCGGTTTTCGGTGGCTGTCATTTTTGGATCGTGTTTTTCACAGAGTTCTCCTCCCACTGGCATAGCATGACAGTGTTTCTGCTGCTCTGATCCTTTATTGGTGTCAGAAAGTCTTATTCAGGCCCGGAAAAGGCCAAGAGAAGCCATATTTATACAAGGGACAATATTTATACAAGGGTCCCGCCTAATCCACGAACAAACTATGAGCGCTGACAACTGACCGCGTGTGAAATGACAGCATCTTGCAATCCCCCGGTCCTGGCTGGGCTTCTGGTCGGATAGAACACGATGTTTGATTGGTTGTAGGCTATCTCCAGCGTTGTGATTAGTTGGTGCTGAGGCTGCTTTGCCGGGATTTCCGGTAACTACGCGCTTTGTTTCGTTTTTGCACGATGAAGTAGACAGCCACTGGTAGAAATTTTTAAGAATTTTTGTGGATTGCCAATTCGGGATGAGGAATAGAACAAAATTGTCATCATCGGGTGGTGTTCTGTTTTATTTTTGTCAGGTGAGGTTGCGTTCGTTCAATTTTAGATCATATGTCTATTTCACTGGGGGCAATTTCCGGGCACTGGGGGCATTTCGGCCGACTGGGGGCAAATGGCCCCCCAGTTAACATGTTAAAAATGGCCTGTCTGACCTACCAAGGTCTTATTATATATGGATATATCTTTCGATTTGGCTTGCTACGAGGATTCATATATATTAAATTGTTTTGCTCTATCTTTACTTGTGCAGATGTAATGACCGAAAACCTGCATTTACATGTTATCCCTATGACAGCATGCTTTGACAGCTAGTGACCTTAAATGTGACCTGACAAGAAAATTACCCGACTATTTTCGATGGAGAAGTGGATGGGCTACCCAACGCCCTTTACTGTTGTTCACTACCTAGCGTGGTTCTTGAGATCTTAGGGGGCGGGTACCCGCGCCCCCGTCAAAGCGAAGGTGGCTCAGACCCCCGTCAATACGCGTGTTAATTTCAATGATGTAGAAGAAAAGGGTGCGTCCAGACGTCTACTGTAGCCATGAACCTTCCCTAAGCGGCCGGGTTTGACCCAGTTTGAGCCGATGTTGGCCATTAGAAACACTGCCTCTCATGATTTTACCCGACTTCCCATCCCCGAACGTGTGATTGAGATCTGCTGTGCAAAGGAATGTCTGTTGTCCTGCATTCACCGAAAGACTATTCGGTCGATAGAACCGTTTGTATTCCACCATGCCACTATGGGCCAGCAGCCTCCAAAACGCGGTCATAAATGCGGTCAAGTAGTCCACTACAAATGCACTGTGCAGCAGGGTTTTATGCAGTGAGACATGCGTGAGGTACCAAGTATATAGGCTGACGTACAGGTCTGCAGTCTCACTGCAGTAACCTTCGAAACGACTTGGATCGATTTCAGATGTGCAGGCCTGCAATTCAGATGTGCAGGTCTGCAATATAACATGCAGACGATGGATAAGGGCTGGATCCACACCAGGTACGTCGGCAAACACTGGCTCACCCGCGAATGCACGTCGAGCCGTGTTGCCGTCGTGAGTGGAGCCTGCTCTCCCCTCTCTTCCTTTTCCGTTCCGGTCCTTGCCTGCCACTTGCGAGTTTTCAAACGGTAGCCGATGTGCACAGAACACTCGAATAAGCGTATACATGCATGCATGGTGCTCAGTTCTAGCTTCAAAAACTGGTTCTGCACTGGTTGTTGCAACACTTCCGCGATATCAGGGGCGTAGCCAGGACTTCGCCCAGGAGGGGGGGTGCGGCGCCCCGAAAAGGGCCCCTTCGACTTGCTTGTTACAGAATAGAGTGCTGAAGAGAGCTTAAGATGGCCCTGTCTGGTATGGAATTTGAAATTTGGCCACAGAGCATAGTGCGGGCGAGCCGTGCTTCGCGCGGCCCGTGTCCTCAGGGGGCCTTTCGGGCTCTCAGGGGGGGCAGCGGTCCCTGCTGCCCCCCCTTTGCTACGCCCCTGCGCGAGATCGCTCATACCTTTGGAAGTGGCTCCACACAAGTGGCAGCGTTGAGTGGAGCTGGTGTCTGTGACAGCACTGATGACTTTCCCATCCACCATAATAGAACAATCGACACTGATAGGTACGTCCCGCTTCTCCGAACGGTTCACTCAACTGACTCCACCCAGTGCAAGTCACAGACTGAACAACGAAACGCCCTTAAGGCCTCATAGCCTCCTCCCACGTTTCAATCTAATTGCCTTCTCAAATTACATCAATGGTGACACTGGAACTGTTTGGTTCATATTGTCATAAAATCTGTTTTATGTGTGTGCCTTATCTCCCCTTCGTACCGCTCTCAAGCGTGCGCTCGACGCTCGCCGCCGCTGCCAACGGACGCCGCCGGGAGGTGAGAGGTCCCACTTAATTCGGTCTAGAAAAGTTTCGCGCACGTATACGCTCCAAGTCTTTGTTGTGAACGGTAAAATAAAGTGTGGTGGTTAAGTCCCAATAAATTTCGGCGCGGATCCAAGCGGATCCCATCGGAAAATATTCCTCTGAAATGTTTTTTTCAAGTTAATTTTTCCGTATAAATTGTTATTTTTCTTTGCCTGGTAAGAAAAAAATGGCAGGATTATGACATTAAACAACGTCACCATGAGAAGCACAAGGTTTCAAACTTTCTAAGAAGTGGTTTATATTAAAAGTTTTTCATCAAAATTGTTGCCTCAAATGGATGCAAAACCGACCATCAAATATATTAAATCTCCGGTTGAACGTCACCAATATCTCACAACCTCTCACTTTAGTAAGCAATACAGCCCAACTGGTGATAGGTGCGAAGCAATAAAAGCCAGATTCGGATTCTGGGGAAAATTCTGTACCAGATGACATTGTTCGCTGGCCCCATTCCACAAAATCATTTTCCGATTAATGGCCGCATTTTGGAGCCCGCGGACCCATAATGCATGCGCGCGGTGGGCGGAGGGCGGAGCAGCAGTGCGAGTCAGGCCGAAATTTACGGAAAGACAGATATCAAGGACGTGGAAGCGGGCGGGAACGCGCCCCCTCCCTCCCCCGTGAAACTGTACCGACACGGGGCATTGCCAGCCCCCCTTCAGTTTCCTGGAGAGGAATTATTTTTAATCGTCTGGAAAATGTATGCCTGCTGGAGACTTGGGATTAAGACAGAGGTCACGTCATGTCTTGCGAACATTTAGCAATATTGCGTGTCTCGCTTTTTCTGTGCAGTTTCCTCTGTCAAAAGTATAAGTATGGAGAATGATATATAATTGCTATATGCGGGTATCTGATTTATGTATATTCCAAGAATTGACTATTTGAATTAGAGACATAACCGAGGAGACATTGTGTGGAAAGTAGGAAATGACTGTCTAGGGGTTGATGTTTCCACCAGGTACTCAAATCCACGATTATATGATGAGCGCCGAAACTTGCGCGTTAACACGCGCATTGCACATCGTTAACTCTTGGTCTCTTGAATTCAGATATCCCCCAATCCTGGAAGCACTCATCATCCACCCTATTGTCAAATCCGGCGACTGCTCCAGCCCGTCTAACTTCAGGCCCAGCTCATCATCATCATTGGTGTTTTTAGGGCGCGCCGACAACAAGGGTCATGCTAAACACTCAGGAAGGAAGTGGAGCGTGCATTCCACCGCCAGCTTTACCACTACATTTCCTCCAACCGCATTCTCTTCTTAGGCACTGTTTCCGCCCTCGTCACTCCACGGAAACCGCGCTGCTCCCTAAAACCGACGACATCCTATCTGCCACCGATAGCGGGAAGGTTTCTCTTTGCCTGATTGACCTCTCGAAATGTTTCGACGTCATCGATCATCAATTTATCCTGCGTAAATTAGCCTTATACAACATAGACACCGCTTAGTTTGAAGCGTACTTGCAAAGTCATACTCAGAGTGTAAGGTTAACTAACATCAGTTCACCGCCACTAGTCAATGCTATGGGTGTGTTCCAAGGTTCTGCAGTCGGGGCCCCTCCTATTTAGCATATTCAAAAACGACATGAACCTTCATGCGAGTGCAGCAAGTGTCTTCTAATACGCAAATGACACTCAGGTGCTGGTATCTGGCAGTAAAAGTGACCTGTTCGGCCTAATTTCTAGAATAGAATCTACTCTAGATTCTCTTGCGGATTGGTTTCGAGAAAATTGCCTCAAAGTAAACACCAACAAAACGCAAGTCATTGTTTTTGGAAGCCGTCAAAATATAGGTACACTTCCGGAATTCAAAGTTAGCTTTTTCGGAGACACGTTAGACTTAACACGCGATGACGGGGGTCTGAGCCACCTTCGCATTGACGGGAGGGGGGTACCCGCCCCCTAAGATCTCGAGAACCACGGTAGGTAGCGAAAAACGGTAAACGGCGTTGGGCTGCCCATCCACTTCTCCATCAAAAACATTTGAACCATTTTTGTCAGGTCACATTTAAGGTCACGAGAGGTCAAAACATGCCCGTCATAGGGATAACATGTAAAATTCAGTTTTTCGGGCATTACATCTGAACAAGTAAAGATAGAGCATTGACGGGGGCGGGTACCCGCCCCCGTCAATGCGCGTGTTAAGTGGTGATGTAAAAAATATCGGTGTAGTCTTTGACAGCCCCCTTTCATGGGACAACCATGTCAATCATCTTGCCTGCCGATGCACGGGTCTACTTACCGGCCTGTTGCACGTGCATCAGCACCCACCGAACTCTGTCGTACAGATCTCGGTAATCACATTGGTACTATCACAGTCAGGTTCTGTCTGTCGTTTAATGGTAATGGTTCAATGAAGAATCTAAAAAAAGTCATCAACTTTGCTAGTTGTGTCATTTTTGGCAAAAGAAAATTCGACCAAGTGTCTTACTTGCTCGAAGAGTCTGGCATAGTAGTCAGCTCGTCAGATGGCCGACCACTCAGTGATGACGTTGGCACACAAGACCCTCCAGTTCAGCGAGCCTAAAAATTTGTCGAGAACTCTGAAACGTGAATCAAACTGTCCGGGAACGCTCAATCAGCCAGGACACGTCTTCCCACTTACTGCGATCGAAGACCAAAACTGGTAAGCGCGGATTTTGCTGTCGCGTCCCGAGTATGCTGAAGCAGCTACCATCCGAGGTCAGAGAGTTTGTTGTGTAGAGGTTTCCGCGCGAACTTAAGCGTCACATGCGTGGCCCGACGCATGTCTCATGCGTGCAACTCAGTCTCCAACTGCTTCCGACCGTGCGATTGTGGCGATCTCAAAATATAGGTATGACTTTGAAGGCCTATCAGTCCAAAACTGTTATACTGATTTTCAAAATTATTTCACCAATCGACGCGCCGTTGAATTCTGTTAAATGTGCCCTATAGTATTGTTTTTCGGCTACGAGCGGTTCTCCGGCCACCAAGGAAAAAAGGCGGGGGGCTTCTGAGGCCCCCTCCAATGCGCGTGTTAATCCATTTTACCCATGCATTTCCAATGGAAAGGTCGTGGCTGATACCTGACCTTAGATCCTGTATATCGAAAACCCGTAACAATATTTTGTAGTATCTGGTGGATCCATGATGTGCTATGAAAAAGTAGTTTAGTAAAAGCCTCACAAGAGCGGCGGAGCGCAGTGCAGCTGTTTCCAGGTTTTCCGCGAAATACCCGAAGGGGCTGCTAGCCTCCCCCTCCGTCAATGCGCGTGTTAAACAAGCTATTAAAGCAGTTCACACGTAAATCCGAAGCGGGCATTGAATAGGCTTTGTATATTCATCCTGGCGATGACATGAATTAATGTGGACTGAACTCCTGCACCGGCAGACCTCGTTGGGTCCCGTCTGAGTCAGTGAAAAAGGCTTCTTAATTAGGCTGGACTGCCTAATTGAGATGCTACCCGACGTCCCAGTGCTGGGTCCTGATGGTAGTCCTGGCCGGGACTGTGCCGGGACCAGCAGAGTTTGCGCTGGGACCGCTGGGCAAGGACAGTGAGGTGTTTTCAGTTGAAGCTTATATCGACCTGGCCCTGCTACAGTACTGTACAGTTCTGTAGATACTCTCTTAGAGTATGCTCATTGCAGCCTCCAGGCCAAAGTTACCCAGCTATAGTTTCCAAACAGAGGTTTTTAAGTCAGAGCACTCAGTTGACAAAACTATGTATATTTATTAGGGAAAAACAAAGTTTTTAGTATATAGTCCATTCATAACAGTCTCTCATGTTGGCATGCCTAGGAAACTAGACTACATTTGCTTCGCTTAAACACGAATATAATCGATCGAGGATCGTTCAGGCTCTGGGGATACCACATTAGTCTATGTATGCATATCGGTCCACTTTAAAATTAAATATTTTAAGACGCTGTTGGAGATTGGGTGAGTTTTCTTTCCCTCTTGATTGTCCTTGGGTTTGTATTAACCTGCGTGCTTGATTCTGGGAAGACACTGTTTCATCGCGGTCTTTGTACCGCGTGCATTGCCCCTATAGGATTAGCTCTGGGTGTACACTGAGAAAAATTTTGACTCCGAAAGAAGAGTTTACTCCCCGGAGCGGCGTAATGTGACCCTGTAAAAATGTCCTATCTTTTTCGGTGTTCATCGACACCGCAGAGGAGAGTCACCAGGACTAAGGGGTCACATGACTCTTTAAAGACGGGTCACTTGACTCGCCAAACAACCATGGAACCCGCCGATTCGGGGTCAGTTGACCCTTCATTTACGTACGTTGTGGCCCTCCAAAACAGGGTCAGGTGACCCTTTATAGGAGGGTCATACAAAATGCCCTAAAAGGATAATTTAAATAAATCGCTTCGAGGACTAGCAGCAAAGAACACACACGTTTGTAGCGTTTTATTACCGTCAGGCAAACAATTTCGATTAATTTACGAAACATACAATAATCCAAGCAAACGTAACACGCGCACCGCTGGGGTCCCTGGCATGACGCACCCCGCTGGGGGCGTTTTCGCCCCTCCTCCGTATCTAATTTCCCACGAAAGCTAAAGAAAACTTACGGGCGGCGTTCGAAAGCTCTTGACAAGACGAAGAGAATGTATACAAAGAATTTTTATGTCAGGTCAATATTGAGGTCAGCATAGGTCAAAGAAGGTTCCATAAGCTTACAAAAGAGCAGTGTACGTTTCTCTCTCTAGATCGCTGGGGGTGTTTTTCGCCCCCCTCCTTATCTCATTTCCCACAAAAGCTAAAGGAAAATTACGGGCGGCGTTCGAAAGCTCTTGACAAGACGAAGAGATTGTATACGAAGAATTTTTATGTCAGGTCAATATTGAGGTGAGCAAAGGTCAAAGAAGGTTCCATAAGCTTACAACAGAGTAGTGTACGTTTCTCTCTCTAGATCTGCCCTCAAGGGAGATAGAGCAAATCTTTATGCATCGCTGGATTCCTCTCATGGCGGCAAATCGAATGATGTATATGACCTTCCTAGGTCAAGTAGTAAAAATGACCTGGACTCGAGCTAGGTCAAGGTCACAGAGTGACGTGGTATGGTCATGTTGCATATCAATCGACTCCCCGTGACAATATAAGAGGAATGAAAGCAAAATGGGAGCTTTATCTCAATTAAGTGAGAAATTATTGGCAAAACAATCAATCTCTGTTCTCGTGACCTGACATGACCTTGAGAGGTCAGATGCTCAAAACTCAACTTTATGGTCATGATCGTGGTAAGAATAGATGGTTTGAGTATTTTCGGTTTTATCTATCCAGTATTTACTGCAAACGAGCCAATTGTATTTTTCCCTATAGACTTACAATGTAGTGACCAAAAATTGACCCCACCTTAGGTCAACAATATTAAAATTCTGAGATAGCAGATTTGTAGACCCTGATAACCTCATCATATTGTAGAAGTTTCAAACTGATTGGTTCGCTGATGTTCCCTTGGCGCTGCTTCAAACTCGTGAATTTAGTTTTCGAGGTCGGGTCACTTGACCTTAAATAGCTCCTTGACCTGACATGACCTTAACTCAAAATTTTTTTCAGATGTGTAAAATTAATCAGGATAAGGCACTGTAAGTTTCGTTGTTCTGCATCTCTTCGTTTTTGCGTTATCTGGGGAAACCAGGAGGGGGCGATTTCGCCCCCTGCGGTGCGCGTGTTAACTATAGTTATCCTGGCCGGGCAACTGAACTACACACTAAGCAATCGCTGGGCAGATCTTGACGGAATCGTAAGTCCCCTGAACAGAATTGTTCTTACCGGGTAAGTGCGCACTTCGAGTGGGGCTGGCCAATGCCGACCGAAAATCACATTATGATCACGTTACAACAGCCTATCACAATGTCAACTTGCCGGAAATACACGCCGTACCCATTGCAGCGAGACAACGTCCAAATACACATCTTCCAGCGGGTCGTTGGCATCTCTCGGCGGGAATGCGCGGTCGCCGCCGAGGGTGGCTGATCTAAGATCAGCTCAGATACCGGTAACGGCCGCGTACGGCACACTCGTTTGGCAAGGGACGGTCACGCAGGGACATAAAAAGTAGCACAAAACGAGTTATTCGTCAAAGTATTCACTCAATTTGAACCATATCACAGCTTCTTAAAAGCTTCTGCTCGGGATCCGTGGTATGAACCCCTCGAACACGGCCTGCCTCTCCACGTACATCCGGCCTTTCCAAATGCAGATACAGTACTGTCGGTTTAAATTTCCACTCCTGGATGAAGTCATCCACACCAGTTTAGCCTTATGAGGTCAGCAATACAGTTTTATGGAAAGCACCAAAGCATAAAACCCCCACCCTAACTCTACCCCCTAACCCTTTTAAACACTGTTCTTCCACAGAACTGGCAGTTTCCATTCCCTCACGCAGGATGGCATGGATCGCCTTCCTGTTCTTCAGACAAAGCCCTCGGCGTCACCCTTGTCCTTGAATACAACCGGCACTAAGAAATCGCTGATGCGTTTGAGACTTCCCGCGCACCACTGATTGAAAACCAGAAGAACTGCGCCCCATATGAACGCCTTCTCAGGATCCGTTGTCAGGACAGCAATCACAGCCTGCCATCGACGTACATCTGGCCGTTCCAGGTGCTGGGTCCATTTTGGTGTTCAGGTTCGGCTTTCCCTTGATGACGTCATTCAGATCAGCGCGGAGAGGCGCACCATGTCCGTGACTGCAGTCTCTGCGGAAATGTAATTGCATCACTCAATTTGTAAAGCAAAGGTGTTGTCGAGAAGGCTCGCACGGTAACATTTTCCTGTTTATAGAAACACATTTAATTATTTTTTGCACCGTAAAATCGAATATCGCGGGATATTCTTCACAAGAAGCCCTGGCAGTTAAGACAATTCATCCAATGTTAGGGTACCAGGGTGGATGAAACCACTGCAGGGTGACAAGGAAACATACAAAATGTTTGTTATATCTTATAACTCAATACAACGAGGTACATTGAGCTGCAAAACGCAAAAGTCTGACGATACCTGGTCCAATGTATCGAAAATCTTGTTCAATATTTAATAGCTCTAAGCAAGCGATTCCTCTAATCGTGGCGAATCAAATGATGTAAAATATGGTACCTTATTTCAAATTGTAAAAAATATCACGACATTGACCTACGTCAGGGTCAAAGGGTGGCCTGGTATGGTCATGTTGCATATTCTACCGGAACCACAGCGGCATGACCTACTTCATGACCTCATTAACCCCATTCAAAGTTCACATCACCATACACATCATTTAAGATGTTTGGCGTGTACCCAGCAAGGTTTCACACTGAAGTTAAGAAATAAAACAGAAGTTCTTGAAACAAAATACAGTTGGAAAAATTATCAAGCTGGGTCAAACTCCACCATAGGTCAAAAATATGATTTTTCGGTAAAGTTCCATACGAATTTTTTCTCATATGAAACTTTCCATGCATTGCCCGATTCGTCCGAGCGATAATTTTAATCACGAGCGAGGCGGACACACCAGTGCAAAGAAATATAACACACTTAGAAACATAATATATCACCGCGCAAGGAATAGTAGATCATGAAAGGCTGCACATTACTCAAGTTCCCTGCTCTAGTCTATATGAGATATCGGTTTTTTCCCGACACTGGTACTCCCAAAAGCGCAAAGTTCGCGTATCTAAGGCACTCACTCAAATCACACGCTCCATTAACACGCGCCCCGCTGGGGTCCCTTGCATGACGCGCCCCCTCCGTATCTCGTTCCCCACGAAAGCTAAAGGAAAATTACGGGCGGCGTTCGAAAGCCCCTGACAAGACGACGAGACTTTACAGGAATAATTTTTATGTCAGGTCAATATTGAGGTCAGCATAGGTCAAAGAAGGCTCCATAGGCTTACAACAGAGCAATGTACGTTTCCCTCTCTATATCTTTCCTCGGGGAAGCTAGAGCAAATCTTTATGCATCATTGGATTCCTCTCGCCGCGGCAAATCAAATGATGTATAATATGACTTTGTTAGGTCAAATAGTCAAAATGACCTGACCTCGACCTAGGTCAGGGTCACAGAGTGATCTGGTATGGCCATGCTGCATATCAATCGACTCCCCGTGACAATATAAATACAATGCAAGCAAAATGGGAGTTTTATCTCAATTCAGTGAGAAGTTATTGGCGAAACAATCCCTCTCTGCTCCCGTGACCTGATATGACCTTTGAGAGGTCAGATGCTCAAAAATAAACTTTGTGGTCAATATCCTAGTAAGAATAGACGGTTTGAGGATTTTCAGCTTTATCTATCCAGTTTTTACTGAGAACGAATCCATTCTATTTTTCACCATAGACTTATAGTGGGGTGACCAAAAAAGTGACCCCACCTTAGGTCAACAATATCAAAATTCCAAGATAGCAGATTTGTAGACCCCAATGACCTTATCATATTGTGGAAGTTTCAAACTGATCGGTTTGCTAATGTTCGCTGGGCGCTGCTTCAAACTCGTAATTTTAGGTTTTGAGGTCGGGTCACTTGACCCTGAATAGCTCCTTGACTTGACATGACCTTAGCTAAAAAATTTGGTCAGATGTGTAAAATCAATCAGGATAAGGTACTGCAATTTTCGTTGTTCTGCGTCTCTTCTTTTTTGAGCTATCTGGGGAAACCAGGAGGGGGCGAATTTCGAACCCCCAGCGGGGCGCGTGTTAACTTGGTAACCCTGCGCCCCATACCCCAACCCAATACACAAATTGACATCAACGATATGCTCACCTCGATCACAGCTAGTGGCAGAGACAGTGTTCGCCAGCAACTTCTGGAACGTGGCCTGAACTTCGCCCGAGCGGACACTTGGCGGACAATCCACCATTCTGTCGATTTTGCTCCAAATCTGTAAAAGAGACAAGACCTGCATGAAGGATGGATATGGAACAGGTATAAATAAACGGTACTTGAGCACTACAAGACTATCGCTGAAGGTAAATAGATCAAGGAAACAATAATGTGATTAGGACAAGTGCGAGAAACACAATTTGTTCAATTAGCATTTGTTACATGGAATCTTTATTTTAATTTAATTTCGTTTTGCTCATTTCTCTTGTTTTCTTTCCCCTGTGCTTTGAAGGTGATGATGGTACCATATGTCATAGTCGGGGAGGTCTCTCTCTTGCTCTCTCTCTCTCTGCTCTCTCTCTCTTGCTCTCTCTTGCTCTCTCTCTCTCTCTCTCTCTCTTGCTCTCTCTCTCTTGCTCTCTCTCTCTCTCTCTCTCTCTCTCTCTCTCTCTCTCTCTCTCTCTCTCTCTCTCTCTCTCTCTCTCTCTCTCTCTCTCTCTCTCTCTCTCTTGCTCTCTCTCACTCTCACAAGATGGGTGAGTAAAAGCCTAGTAACTAAACATTCTAGCCTCCAGTGCAGAAAACTGACAGCTTAGTTCCCACCTAGCTTATCACACTGACATGCTCCTTTGTCTGCCTCAGCCTAGCTGGCTTCACCAAGGTCACCTCAAAACCCATATCTGAGAGCTCATGCTGCCTGAATTTGCAAACATGATGGGACAAATGTGGCATTCTTTTCCAAAGCTTTTAAGGTATTATTTTAGAAGTAGGTAAGCAATTGTTTATCACCTCCTTATAACCATCATCTGACATAATATTATGCGCTGAGAATGAATTTAACACCACATTCGCCCACAAACAATTTTCTCCCATTAAATTTACCACCTATCATACCATATCATACCATGACACTAGCACTTAATGGTAGCGCACAACCAAAGCACAGGATCCCGCAAACATTTGAGTGACACACTTCTTAGTTGTCAGTGAGTGCTCACCTAATTGTAAGAATTAACAATTCTTATACCTCTGGTAGTCTGTATTAATTTGACATTGAAGCAAAAGCTGGCTAATTGGGAATTGCCAGTGTTTTGTTTATGGTGCAGGAGAGACACAGGATTAAGATGTAAATGAGTATTTGTCTTTACTATCACCAGGACTTAATGTACAACATCTAGGGAAAGTGTGTATTGTGCCCTCCTAACTAACTGCACCCCCTTATAACAAAGGTACTAGTGGCAGTTTGTTTAGTGCAACTAAATCCAGTTCTCATCTTTAATCCATACATTTACCCATTGTTTCAATGAATTCATACATAAGAATGTATTTTAATAAGCTAGCAAAATAAATTCAGTACTTCCTTAAATCTGCACGGGTTTATGAACCCGAACAATAAGAATATGGCTGTAACATTCCAAAATTGATAGCTTTAATCTCAAAGCCAGATATTCATTCCATATTCTGAAAGCAAAAATTATAAATTCCCCCTGGTGGTAAATTTTAAGGCAGATGTCTCTTATTTAAATGCTAAAAATAATTGCGCCCTGGTCAAGTGCGCCCTATCCAAATGTATGTTGAAAAATCAAATCCAAGGCCTATACATATGAGTGTAATTTCATTATTTCATGTCATTTTGAATGCAAGAATACCACATTAAAATGCCTTCCAGGCCCCCAGATAAAAAGCTTGGGAGGTAGCCGAGCCCCATTTCCTCCTATACTAATGCTTATTTCTGGTGTGCCATTGACTTACCAGACATGAGGAAGGGCGCATTTAAATCTAAATGCGCCCTCCCCAAGCGCAATTACCCTCACACTTTGGAAAATGTGGCGTTTGCATAGTTTTACTCAAATTGGAATTCACTGTTAGAACATGCTATTTTCAGGCCAGGAATTGCTTTCTCAATAACAAAAAATGATCAAATTTTGTAATTTAATCCACAGTAGCAACATTGAATAGGAGAAATTCATCTAGCAAGTGAGTTCCCTTAGGGGTGCGCAATACACATACTTTCCCCTATGTAGATAACTATTTCAATATGCGAAAAATTAAGAACACAAAATGGTTGGAGATGAGCCTACACAATGTGACTGTTCCAAGTATGACTTACCTGGTAAATATTGATGGTAGCATCCGTCTTTGTATGTCTCTATTCCAGAGAAGTTGAAGTAAAAATACCACATCAACATCATTTTTCTCTCATAAGAATATCAGGGTCAAGACTAATAGAAAAACCTACAAATCCCATCATACGTCACTCTATCTCAGCAAAATCACCTATTGATAAGCATCTGGACTCCGACCGCAGTTTAAAATGCAAAATAATTGAATGAAAACACTAAATACCACTATCACTTATACAATATACACGCCGCCAACGCTGCACTATTACCACACAGCATTAAATAATGAGCGCGGCGAAATTTGACGCAGCACGTGCAGCGTCCTTTTTCACTCAGCTCTCGCCAGGGTCACTTTGATCGCGGTTCCAGAGTCAGCTGACTCCACGATCGAGCGAGGCGCAGGCTGTCCTTGGCCGACTCATCATCTGACCCCGCGCTCAAATTCGTTCATGCTGGGAGGTTCATTGGACTCTTGCTGAACGACTCAACCTAATTTTGAGAGTCAGCGAATACGAGAGTTCAGAGTCACCACAATGCAGGAAATTTAGGAGAGTCAAAATTTTTCTCAGTGTATGAAGCAGCTTAGACAGTATATTTGCAGAGAAGCTTTAAATTCTAAGTATTACTATTCACACAAAGCGTCGTAAAACTATATGGTGTTGACCATCATTGGTGGTCTGTCCACTGTGTTATTGAGAACAAACAGCTGGCTGCAGTGATGCTAATCCGTAAAACACGCCACATTCGCTGTCCCTTCTATTCGGGTGTTCGCGCGACAAGAACAGCCAGTGCTTCGTAACACCACAAGAGTGGATCGGTTGGTGTTTTTACCCGCGCCTCGCCGGGGTCCGGTGCCAACTTCGCCCGGTCGGGGAGCGATGCTTCCCCTCCTCTAACTCCGAAGGTATGAGGGCCAGTGCAAATTTGAGAAGTGCGTTAGAAAGCTTATCTATATTTGGGATCAATCTACTTTTAGAACTTTAGCGCTTAGGTCAGTGGTTTGACTCCCACAGTTCAAGTTAGACCGAGTCAGTCAAATCATTTCCATTAAAAGTTGTGATGCTAGAAATAATTGACTGGGGCCAGCTTCCGTTCAGTAATAACTATCGAGGTTTGAAAAAAATTATGTGGAAATGTTTCCATTTTATGCGCTAATGAAGCCATTATTGCGTTATTTCCCCGTTGTCTTGAAACTGGTTTATAATAAGGAACGAGAACCGGCCCCGCTGGTGAATACTCTGATAGTTAACCGATTACGTATCCAGATTCTTGATATTTTCCAATTGTATAATCACGTGGTGACAGCACTTATCAAGAACAGGGTATCGTCATAGCATAACGCTAATTTATGTTACTGTTACTGTTTAACTTGACCAGCCTGCAATATGCTGATTGAGCCTGATGCGCACGGCGTGACTTATCGCAGTAGATGTGTAAGTGTGGTACTGATACGGGCAATGCCATCACCACACTTGACATTGCCTATCGCGTCTTGTGTTCGCCTAGCCTTGGACCTCGACACCTCAGCTGCCTTTCCCAGTCCTCAAATAAACAATCCTGCGTTTGCATTCCTCTCACCCTCGGTCATGGTAGTGATTCTTTCCTTCGAGCATGACCACACGAGAGCAATCAGCACTGCGTAACAGGTACACGAAGAATCACACCAGAGCGCCAGACAAGTCCATGTCTTGCAATCACACTAGAGCGCAACCCCTCTGCTCCGCCGCACATTGGCTCTAAATGCCTCCGTCCGTGGCCAATATTACTTTTCGTGGAAAGCTCCTTCGCAATACCGCAAATTCCATCCAATTTTTGGAACAAAAGAGCTCATTTGACAGATAATTAAACAGCGCACAAAAATAGCATTCGAAATATAGGTTTTATTTTACATGGGCGTAATCAGGACAGGGAAAAGAGGGGCATTTGGAGCAACTCAATCCAGCCCAAGATGCCCGTAATATATTATGCAGATATTGTCAACGCGCCATGAAATGAGGTCGAATTGTAGTTTGAAACACTGCAAACAATATACATGTCATCATCTATAAACAACGATACAGCAATCCTGGTCTGCCATAAATTCATAAGCGTCACCATGAATAACAAAACGGAAGGCATCAGGAATGTGTATTTGAGCTTGGTTTTTATTTCTGAGCCGGCTTTTTGGTATAACTGTAACACCTTTGCTGCATGAGAATATTCTATTATAACCGGCATTCGAGTGATTATTAACAACCGCACTGGAGAGGGGTCCCACACTAACGCGCAAAGGATGGGGGCTGGTAGGCCCCCTGAGATATCGGGAGCTAAGAGGCTTAAAAAATGCCGATGGGAGATGGGTGAGGGCTATGGTGATCTACATCATAACTTATTTTCATTGACCTAGGTCTATACTGTCAAGGTCAAACGGGGTCATAAAGGTCAAATATTGGCCATGCTTGGGACCTGTTGGGAAATGCCCTGGTTATGCGGGAAAAGGATGGGAGTAAGCTAAAGCCGGACCAGGTTCATAGAGGTCGTGTCGCGAAGAAACTTTCCATCAATCTTGAGGTCAAGGTCATTCAAAGTCATTGACCTATCACGTCACAATATGGTACACTCCCTATAGTGCACACTTTAAGTAACGCTATAGCAAACCTTGGGCGGGAAATGAGGATTGGCCTTTGCCCATGATCTTTAACGTTGACCTTTGACCTTGACCTTGCAACTGGATTACCTTAACTATGATGTCATAGCATAATATACCTACGTCAGACCGGGTGACATCAGCTGCCCGGAAGCATCGGGCCAATGAGTTTGAAATTGCTGATATGACCTTGAACTTTGACCTTGACCTTCACGTAAGGTGACCTTGACATATCATACGGTTTATATGGCGCTGTGACGTCCGTACTCTGTCTCCAATGCAAGCAAACTGTTTCGACTGCGCGATCGTGGCGATCTCAAAATGCAGGTCTGACTTTAGAAGCCTATAAGTCTAAAACATTTCGACTAATTTTCAAAATTATTTCACTATTCGACGCGCTGTTAAATTCTCTCAATTGTGGGCGATTACCGTGTTTTGGTTAAGAGCGGTTCTCCGATCATCCCGGGAAAATAGTTGGGGAGTATCCAAGGCCCCTCCAGTGCACGTGTTAACGCGCAGAGTAGAAGAATGGGGTAGAATCTATCCTTCCCTTGTGTTTCATCAAGGCATATCAAAATATCAGTCCTGGAAAGTCAGTCCGTTCCCTCCCCCCATCCACTACATATGATATCGCGGTATCGCCAACTATGGGTCGTAGGTCACCTGAGCAGCTCGAGCGTCATCTCGCGTCGGCCCGTGACAATGGGAACGACGAGGAAATTCGATTCCCGGATTGGATGCCTAGGACACCTCTCGGAACTCAGATGGTTACGGCGACCGAGTTCACCTGGATGAAAAAGTCCGACTGGTATTCACTATACACGGTTTGACTTGTGATATGCAGCAAAACAGGATTGTTAGGTATCGTTTTTGCTGTCTCGGCATTGCTTGAAAGTACTATAGTAAATGTCGGAATCCCGGGATCACGAGAGGCTTAATCCCGGGATTCGGCCTTTTGAAAATAGCGGGATCCCAATCCCGAAATTGACATACCTAGCAGGCACATTTCCCATGTAATAAATGTTTCGTTGTTGGCAGTCCCTCTGGGTATTTAGATAACAGTCAACACAGCAGTCAATACACAAATTTAGTCTGTTATAGTGTTTTGAAATTTTATAAACTAGTTTCAGCACTTCTAGGCATTTCTTATAGCATCGTTCTCTGATTGTCCACTCATATCGCGCATTCTGGGCTGATCCATGCCTCCATTCGGTAACCCATGGCGTTACGTTAGCACCGCAGCGGCTTGGTTGGAGCCACAACCTGAGTTATTATATGCCATCTGATGCACGGGGCTGCAAGTGGACGCAAGATATTTTGACTTGCCCTTGTAGAGCACATCCTGTGGAAATCGTTTGATAGTAGTTTTATGCTGGACCGATGCTGGCCAAGTCTCAACTCCATATATTTGTATTTGTAAATCGAGCAGTTTTTGAGATATGTAGCATGCTCAGAGAATGGTCTATAAAATAGTTGTAAAAACTATTTTTGCATTATTTTATACCATAAAACCATTGAAAAGGACTCACACAACAGTATTATTGCCATACTTTGACCCTTTCTTTCTTTTATGGTCGATTTTAAGCATGATGAAATGTACGTAGTTTTCGTGGCAGATCTCTGGTCCGCGGGTGGCGCCCTGGGTGCTTACTTCAAGCAACTCTGCAAAGACTTCCAGCGCACGGTTTGTGCTTTCTATGCCTGTTTCAAGTGCAGTGAAGAATTCCCTAATCAGCATATGTGCTCAAAAACTGATTTTGAAAAAGTTGCATTTTCGTAATATTGGCCACGTCTGGAGGCATTTAGGGTCTATGTGCGCCGTAGCGCCGCGGGTGCGCAGTTCGCCGCTGCGCCGTCCCGCTCGCCCGTCCCCCATCACTGCCGTCGGAGCCGGAGCCGCCGTCGCGCGGTCGCCGCGGATGGTCCGCTAACGTTATCGTCGCCCCCGCTAATGTCACCCGGCCCTTCACTGGGAAATAGGGAACAGTCAGCTGTCTAATAGGGAAAACGTATACTCTCTGGCGACACCTGCGTAGCGCCGTCCCTTATCGCTACTGCCGTCCTGCGTTCCCGCTCTAAATCCGTAACCCACAGAGCGTTCCCTTTGTGCGAGAGTAGCTCCAGCCATGTAAGGGGGAGGGTGCTCGCTACCCCCTCCCTCGGCAGGTCGCTCGTGATTAGGCAAGGGGTTGGATGATACGTCCATGAAGTTAGCGACGGATTCGCATTCGGATTCAGCGACGGATTCGCCCGAAATGGCGTCTCCTGCGATTTCGCTCAAATTCACACCATAGGCTCCCCGTGCCCTCAGCAACTCACCCCTAAAGTGATTTTCTGTCACATTCACAGTTCACACGCTAGAGGTGAAAAAGTGAAATTCACCCGAAACGGCGTCTCCTGCGATTTCGCTCAAATTCACACCATAGGCTCCCCGTGCCCTCAGCAACTCACCCCTAAAGTGATTTTCTGTCACATTCACCCGTTCACCCGCTAGAGGTGAAAAGTGATATTCACCCAAAGTGGCGTCTCCTGCGATTTCGCTCAAATTCACACCATAGGCTCCCCGTGCCCTCAGCAACTCACCCCTAAAGTGATTTTCTGTCACATTCACCTGTTCACCCTAGAGGTTAAAAAGTGAAATTCACCCAAAGTGGCGTCTCCTGCGATTTCGCTGAAATTCACACCATAGGCTCCCCGTGCACTCAGAAACTCACCCCTAAATTGATTTTCCGTCACACTCACCCGTTCACCCGCTAGAGGTAAAAGGTGATATGAGTTTTTGAGTGCACGGGGAGCCAATGGTGTGAATTTGAGCGAAATCGCAGGACACGCCACTTTGGGTGAATTTCACTTTTCACCTCTAGCGGGTGAACAGGTGAATGTGACGGAAAACCACTTAAGCTGTGATTTGCTAAGGGCAAGGGGAGCCTATGGTGTGAATTTGATCGAAATCGCAGGAGACGCCACTTTGGGTGAATTTCACTTTAACCTCTAGCGGGTGAACGGGTGAGTGTGACGAAAAATCACTAAGGTGTGAGTTACTGACGGCAAGGGAAGCCTATGGTGTGAATTTGAGCGAAATCGCAGGAGACCCGTTTCGGGTGAATTCACTTTTCACCTCTAGCGGGTGAACGGGTGAAGGTGACAGAAAGTCACTTAGGGGTGAGTTGCTGAGGGCATGGGGAGCCTATGGTGTGAATTTGAGCGAAATCGCAGGAGACGCCGTTTCGGGTGAATTTCACTTTTCACTTCTAGCGGGTGAACGGGTGAATGTGACAGAAAATCACTTTAGGGGTGAGTTGCTGAGGGCACGGGGAGCCTATGGTGTGAATTTGAGCGAAATCGCAGGAGACGCCATTTCGGGCGAATCCGTCGCTGAATCCGACGCTGAAGGTGCCGGTTCGCTTGAATTTCACTTTTTCACTTTTAGCGGGTGAACGGGAGATTGTGACGGAAAATCACTTTAGCTGTGAGTTTCTGAGGGTACGGGGAGCCAATGGTGTGAATTTGAGCGAAATCGGAGGAGACGCCATCTCGGGCGAATCCGTCGCTGAATCCGACGCTAAAGACGCCGGTTAGGGAGAATTTCACCTTTTTACCTCTAGCGGGTGAACGGGTGAGTGTGACGGAAAATCACTTTAGGGGTGAGTTTCTGAGTGCACGGGGAGCCAATGGTGTGAATTTGAGCGAAATCGCAGGAGACGCCACTTTGGGTGAATTTCACTTTTTCACCTCTAGCGGGTGAACGGGTGAGTGTGACAAAAATCACTTTAGGTGTGAGTTACTGAGGGCAAGGAGCCTACGGTGTAATTTGAGCGAAATCGCAGGAGACGCCGTTTCGGGTGAATTTCACTTTTTCACCTCTAGCGGGTGAATGGGTGAATGTGACAGAAAGTCACTTTAGGGGTGAGTTGCTGAGGGCACGGGGAGCCTATGGTGTGAGTTTGAGCGAAATCGCAGGAGACGCCGTTTCGGGTGAATTTCACTTTTCACCTCTAGCGGGTGAACGGGTGAATGTGCCAGAAAATCACTTTAGGGGTGAGTTGCTGAGGGCACGGGAGCCTATGGTGTGAATTTGAGCGAAATCGCAGGAGACGCCATTTCGGGCGAATCCGTCGCTGAATACGAATGCGAATCCGTCGCTAACTTCATGGACGTTTGGAGGATGGAGAGGACTGATGCTGTGATCTCCGTTGTATGTGTGCCTATCGGCTGGTGACAATAATAAACGTGTACGGTTCCAAATTTCACGGCTTTCTCCATTGTGTTAAAGCAATAGCATCTCACGTCAACAGTTTGACCTCGAGAGGTCAGGAATCCTCCGGTATTTTTATGCATATTATGTTTGTAAATACCTGCGACCCTCTAAAGCATCTGATGACCTCGCATACGTCACAGGGAAAATATTCCCTGTGGAATCTTCGAAAGGGTGGAAATCAACGTGTTCCTGAACTTGATAAGCCTTGGTATTCGTTTTTGTGACTTTAACATCATTGCGTCGATTTTCTTCCTTTGGTTTCAATGGGGAGGTCCCCACTGGAGCTGACCCCAGATCACCGAAGGAAAAATGCCGGACATACATTTTGTAGACCATGGAAGTGTTCCGAAGTGTAGGAGGTTTTCAGTCAATCAGTTTAAGGTATAGGTATGGTAGACCTCGAAAGTTGAAGTGAGGTCACCTTGTTTAACCTGACCTACTGACCTGACCTGTCAAGACCTAATAATCCTTAATTTTTTCCAGAAGCTGCAAATAGCATCAGCTGACAGATATACCAAGTACGGCTGTGCTCCGCGTTGACGTTTTTCTGCTATCCTTGAAAACCTTAGGGGCCCTCGATGCCTTCGGCGGGCGAGGGTTATTTCCATTCATGCATGTGTTGAGGCTGTCTAAGTCATGCTTACGCCTGGATTAAAGACATTCTGCCATTCCATTCTAGGGACTGTTTTTGCAAGGCCCTCGATTTGTTTATATGAATAGACGGATGTTCACCGACCCGGACCACATTAGCTGCTTGGCCTCGCATAGCCACCGGTGCAGCCCCAGCCACTCTGTGTTAGAGGTTCGTGAGTGAACATCAATCCTTCAATTATGGGTGCAGTTGTCATCGGCGTCGGCAGAGGGGGGGGGTGGAGTAAGAGAACAAATCCTTCTCTTACCGCAGCACGACAGGCCATCCAGAGAAAATTATGGCAATGAAGAACATAAAGGAAAATTATAGTCCTCTGGCAGGCAAAATATTGCCCAAACAATTTGATACAATGTGTTTGGTGTTTATATTCCCTGCTATGCGCATTGAGTCTGCGGACCGAAGGGAGGGGATGACCAGCTGCCTCACCACCTTTGGACCCGTCCTTGTTTTTTGGTGAGAGCAAGGCCCCATATACGGAGAGGATACGGGAAGATCTACTGGACTGACTGGTCCTCGTTGTCTCCATGATATAAAGTCGTATACCCGTCGATCTGTCCATTGCTGCTGTGGGAAAAGCTGGTTGGAGTGCAAAGCATGCTCTCTACCGGCAGTGATGTTTCGGAGTATGACGTCACTCTCTGCCGGCAGTGGTGTGCCGGAGTATGACGTCACTCTCTGCCGGCAGTGGTGTGCCGGAGTATGACGTCACTCTCTTCCGGCAGTGGTGTGCTGGAGTATGACGTCACTCCGCCGGCAGTGGTGTGCTGGAGTATGACGTCACTTTCTGCCGGCAGTGGTGTGCTGGAGTATGACGTCCCTCCGTCGGCAGTGGTGTGCTGGAGTATGACGTCACTTTCTGCCGGCAGTGGTGTCCTGGAGTATGACGTCACTTTCCGCCGGCAGTGGTGTGCTGGAGTATGACGTCACTTTCTGCCGGCAGTGATGTTTCGGAGTATGACGTCCCTCCGCCGGCAGTGGTGTGCTGGAGTATGACGTCACCCCCTGCCGGTAGTGGTGTGCTGCGCCCCGGAGGATGACGCCCTGCCTTTTAACGGCATCACGGCCAGCACGTCCCTGGCCGACTACCTGCGTAACCAGCTGCGACTGACCGGCACCAAGACCATGTGCCGGGAGGGGATGTGCGGCCTCTGTGTGGTAACGGTGACGGCCGCCAACCCCGCCACGGGCGCTCCGGAGAGCCGGGCCGTTAACTCGTGTCTGGTGCCGCTGCTGGCCTGCCAGGGCTGGCAGGTCCAGGTGAGAGAGAGGGGTGTTAACTCGTGTCTGGTGCCGCTGCTGGCCTGCCAGGGCTGGCAGGTCCAGGTGAGAGAGAGGGGTGTTAACTCGTGTCTGGTGCCGCTGCTGGGATGCCAGGGCTGGCAGGTCCAGATGAGAGAGACGGGCTGGGGCAACTGCCAGCTCCTCAGCACGACCGCACCAAAGAAGCCCCGGCACAGTCAGTCTCCTGAAAATATTTGTTTTGGATGAACTGAATCGTAGGGATCTGAATCCAGTCTTTGTGGGATTGCACAAGGACCATGGTTGATTTTAAACCACGTAAAGAACTTGTATAGATATTGTTTTTAAGAACTTGTTTATGTATGGTGTTGAACTTGTGTTATATAAGAACTTGTGTATACTGTATTGTTATTGTGGCAGCATTTCCGAGCGATGCTTGATTTGAGGTATATTCTGGGTGGCTAGGATATTGCCTCTCTAGTGAAGTATTCTGACCCCCTGTCCACGGTAGACGGTGGAGGGGACGGCCTACACTGACCCCCTGTCCACGGTAGACGGTGGAGGGACGGCCTACACTGACCCCCTGTCCACGGCAGACGGTGGAGGGGACGGCCTACACTGACCCCCTGTCCACGGCAGACGGTGGAGGGGATCGGTAGCACGCGGGACGGCCTACACCCGGTGCAGTCGCGTCTGGCGCACGGCCACGGCTCTCAGTGCGGATTCTGCAGCCCTGGAATGGCCATGGCCATGTACAGGTAGGTCTAGCCGGTTCCATAAACTTGCATACCCTGTTGGTAAATAAAGCATGTAAAGGATTCAAGATGCAAAGTTCCGCCCATTACAAGGTGCAAAACCCAGCAACTGCCTTGTACGCTTTTGTATTCGTGGAGAGTGAGTTTCGGATTTACGTGATTAAAGAAATGGGAATCCAGAGCTTTCTTCTTTGCCTAACAATATTGGATGTCGGAATTTAGGGGCCTGTAAAGGTTAACATTCCCTCTAAATGGCGAAGGAATAGTGTATTTATTGGTATTGGCAAGAAGTTACAAGGCAAATTTTGGGTGACTCCTAATCAACTTCACTGCTTCGCGCGTTCAAGGTGGTAGTCAATGCTTAACCTTGTCGAAATCCCATATAGTTGTTGGGTAAACATCGGCTAATAATTATTTCAGATCCACCCCTGGGTATGTTCCTTTTACCCAAAGCCGTATTCCTAGCACGGTGGGGTTGGAGACAGTGCAGATGCCACAGCCTGAGTATGCTGAAGTCGCCGCTGTTCTGCAGTCAGCTGCGCGGAGGGGAGCCGGTGTCGCCGGAGAGCGTGGACAGGGCGCTGGACGGACACCTGTGCCGCTGCACCGGCTACAGACCCATCCTGGACGCCTTCCGCTCTCTGGCTGGCGACGCGGAGGCGGTGCAGGACATCGAGGTGAGGGAAGCCGCCGGCCCTCTGTCCATTGTCCGAGTACACTGAGGCGGTGCAGGACATCGAGGTGAGGGGCTGTCGGCCCCTGTCCACTGTCGGAGTACACTGAAGCGGTACAGGACATCGAGGTGAGGGGGCTGTCGGCCCTCTGTTCATTGTCCGAGTACACTGAGGCGGTGCAGGACATCGAGGTGAGGGAGCTGTCGGCCCTCTGTCCACTGTCGGAGTACACTGAGGCGGTGCAGGACATCGAGGTGAGGGGAGCCGTCGGCCCTCTGTCCACTGTCCGAGTACACTGAGGCGGTACAGGACATCGAGGTGAGAGGGAGCCGCCGGCCCTCTGTCCACTGTCCGAGTACACTGAGGCGGTGCAGGACATCGAGGTGAGGGGGAGCCGCCGGCCCTCTGTCCACTGTCCGAGTACACTGAGGCGGTGCAGGACATCGAGGTGAGGGGAGCCGCCGGCCCTCTGTCCACTGTCCGAGTACACTGAGGCGGTGCAGGACATCGAGGTGAGGGGGGAGGCCGCCGGCCCTCTGTCCACTGTCCGAGTACACTGAGGCGGTACAGGACATCGAGGTGAGGGGAGCCGTCGGCCCTCTGTCCACTGTCCGAGTACACTGAGGCGGTGCAGGACATCGAGGTGAGGGGAGCCGCCGGCCCTCTGTCCACTGTCCGAGTACACTGAGGCGGTGCAGGACATCGAGGTGAGGGGGGCCGCCGGCCCTCTGTCCACTGTCCGAGTACACTGAGGCGGTACAGGACATCGAGGTGAGGGGAGCCGCCGGCCCTCTGTCCACTGTCCGAGTACACTGAGGCGGTGCAGGACATCGAGGTGAGGGGAGCCGCCGGCCCTCTGTCCACTGTCCGAGTACACTGAGGCGGTACAGGACATCGAGGTGAGGGGAGCCGCCGGCCCTCTGTCCACTGTCCGAGTACACTGAGGCGGTACAGGACATCGAGGTGAGGGGGAGCCGCCGGCCCTCTGTCCACTGTCCGAGTACACTGAGGCGGTGCAGGACATCGAGGTGAGGGGAGCCGCCGGCCCTCTGTCCACTGTCCGAGTACACTGAGGCGGTGCAGGACATCGAGGTGAGGGGGAGCCGCCGGCCCTCTGTCCACTGTCCGAGTACACTGAGGCGGTGCAGGACATCGAGGTGAGGGGGAGCCGCCGGCCCTCTGTCCACTGTCCGAGTACACTGAGGCGGTGCAGGACATCGAGGTGAGGGGGAGCCGCCGGCCCTCTGTCCACTGTCCGAGTACACTGAGGCGGTGCAGGACATCGAGGTGAGGGGAGCCGCCGGCCCTCTGTCCACTGTCCGAGTACACTGAGGCGGTGCAGGACATCGAGGTGAGGGGAGCCGCCGGCCCTCTGTCCACTGTCCGAGTACACTGAGGCGGTGCAGGACATCGAGGTGAGGGGAGCTGCCGGCCCTCTGTCCACTGTCCGAGTACACTGAGGCGGTGCAGGACATCGAGGTGAGGGGAGCCGCCGGCCCTCTGTCCACTGTCCGAGTACACTGAGGCGGTGCAGGACATCGAGGTGAGGGGAGCCGCCGGCCCTCTGTCCACTGTCCGAGTACACTGAGGCGGTGCAGGACATCGAGGTGAGGGGAGCCGCCGGCCCTCTGTCCACTGTCCGAGTACACTGAGGCGGTGCAGGACATCGAGGTGAGGGGAGCTGCCGGCCCTCTGTCCACTGTCCGAGTACACTGAGGCGGTGCAGGACATCGAGGTGAGGGGACCGCCGGCCCTCTGTCCACTGTCCGAGTACACTGAGGCGGTGCAGGACATCGAGGTGAGGGGAGCCGCCGGCCCTCTGTCCACTGTCCGAGTACACTGAGGCGGTGCAGGACATCGAGGTGAGGGGAGCCGCCGGCCCTCTGTCCACTGTCCGAGTACACTGAGGCGGTGCAGGACATCGAGGTGAGGGGGAGCCGCCGGCCCTCTGTCCACTGTCCGAGTACACTGAGGCGGTGCAGGACATCGAGGTGAGGGGAGCCGCCGGCCCTCTGTCCACTGTCCGAGTACACTGAGGCGGTGCAGGACATCGAGGTGAGGGGAAGCCGCCGGCCCTCTGTCCACTGTCCGAGTACACTGAGGCGGTGCAGGACATCGAGGTGAGGGGAGGCCGCCGGCCCTCTGTCCACTGTCCGAGTACACTGAGGCGGTGCAGGACATCGAGGTGAGGGGGAGCCGCCGGCCCTCTGTCCACTGTCCGAGTACACTGAGGCGGTGCAGGACATCGAGGTGAGGGGGAGCCGCCGGCCCTCTGTCCACTGTCCGAGTACACTGAGGCGGTGCAGGACATCGAGGTGAGGGGGAGCCGCCGGCCCTCTGTCCACTGTCCGAGTACACTGAGGCGGTGCAGGACATCGAGGTGAGGGGAGCCGCCGGCCCTCTGTCCACTGTCCGAGTACACTGAGGCGGTGCAGGACATCGAGGTGAGGGGAGCCGCCGGCCCTCTGTCCACTGTCCGAGTACACTGAGGCGGTGCAGGACATCGAGGTGAGGGGGGCCGCCGGCCCTCTGTCCACTGTCCGAGTACACTGAGGCGGTGCAGGACATCGAGGTGAGGGGAGCCGCCGGCCCTCTGTCCACTGTCCGAGTACACTGAGGCGGTGCAGGACATCGAGGTGAGGGGAGCCGCCGGCCCTCTGTCCACTGTCCGAGTACACTGAGGCGGTGCAGGACATCGAGGTGAGGGGAGCCGCCGGCCCTCTGTCCACTGTCCGAGTACACTGAGGCGGTGCAGGACATCGAGGTGAGGGGGGGCCGCCGGCCCTCTGTCCACTGTCCGAGTACACTGAGGCGGTGCAGGACATCGAGGTGAGGGGAGCCGCCGGCCCTCTGTCCACTGTCCGAGTACACTGAGGCGGTGCAGGACATCGAGGTGAGGGGGAGCCGCCGGCCCTCTGTCCACTGTCCGAGTACACTGAGGCGGTGCAGGACATCGAGGTGAGGGGGAGCCGCCGGCCCTCTGTCCACTGTCCGAGTACACTGAGGCGGTGCAGGACATCGAGGTGAGGGGGAGCCGCCGGCCCTCTGTCCACTGTCCGAGTACACTGAGGCGGTGCAGGACATCGAGGTGAGGGGGAGCCGCCGGCCCTCTGTCCACTGTCCGAGTACACTGAGGCGGTGCAGGACATCGAGGTGAGGGGAGCCGCCGGCCCTCTGTCCACTGTCCGAGTACACTGAGGCGGTGCAGGACATCGAGGTGAGGGGAGCCGCCGGCCCTCTGTCCACTGTCCGAGTACACTGAGGCGGTGCAGGACATCGAGGTGAGGGGAGCCGCCGGCCCTCTGTCCACTGTCCGAGTACACTGAGGCGGTGCAGGACATCGAGGTGAGGGGGAGCCGCCGGCCCTCTGTCCACTGTCCGAGTACACTGAGGCGGTGCAGGACATCGAGGTGAGGGGGAGCCGCCGGCCCTCTGTCCACTGTCCGAGTACACTGAGGCGGTGCAGGACATCGAGGTGAGGGGGGCCGCCGGCCCTCTGTCCACTGTCCGAGTACACTGAGGCGGTGCAGGACATCGAGGTGAGGGGGAGCCGCCGGCCCTCTGTCCACTGTCCGAGTACACTGAGGCGGTGCAGGACATCGAGGTGAGGGGAGCCGCCGGCCCTCTGTCCACTGTCCGAGTACACTGAGGCGGTGCAGGACATCGAGGTGAGGGGAGCCGCCGGCCCTCTGTCCACTGTCCGAGTACACTGAGGCGGTGCAGGACATCGAGGTGAGGGGGAGCCGCCGGCCCTCTGTCCACTGTCCGAGTACACTGAGGCGGTGCAGGACATCGAGGTGAGGGGGAGCCGCCGGCCCTCTGTCCACTGTCCGAGTACACTGAGGCGGTGCAGGACATCGAGGTGAGGGGAGCCGCCGGCCCTCTGTCCACTGTCCGAGTACACTGAGGCGGTGCAGGACATCGAGGTGAGGGGGAGCCGCCGGCCCTCTGTCCACTGTCCGAGTACACTGAGGCGGTGCAGGACATCGAGGTGAGGGGAGCCGCCGGCCCTCTGTCCACTGTCCGAGTACACTGAGGCGGTGCAGGACATCGAGGTGAGGGGAGCCGCCGGCCCTCTGTCCACTGTCCGAGTACACTGAGGCGGTGCAGGACATCGAGGTGAGGGGGAGCCGCCGGCCCTCTGTCCACTGTCCGAGTACACTGAGGCGGTGCAGGACATCGAGGTGAGGGGGAGCCGCCGGCCCTCTGTCCACTGTCCGAGTACACTGAGGCGGTGCAGGACATCGAGGTGAGGGGGAGCCGCCGGCCCTCTGTCCACTGTCCGAGTACACTGAGGCGGTGCAGGACATCGAGGTGAGGGGGAGCCGCCGGCCCTCTGTCCACTGTCCGAGTACACTGAGGCGGTGCAGGACATCGAGGTGAGGGGGAGCCGCCGGCCCTCTGTCCACTGTCCGAGTACACTGAGGCGGTGCAGGACATCGAGGTGAGGGGGAGCCGCCGGCCCTCTGTCCACTGTCCGAGTACACTGAGGCGGTGCAGGACATCGAGGTGAGGGGAAGCCGCCGGCCCTCTGTCCACTGTCCGAGTACACTGAGGCGGTGCAGGACATCGAGGTGAGGGGAGGCCGCCGGCCCTCTGTCCACTGTCCGAGTACACTGAGGCGGTGCAGGACATCGAGGTGAGGGGGGCCGCCGGCCCTCTGTCCACTGTCCGAGTACACTGAGGCGGTGCAGGACATCGAGGTGAGGGGAGCCGCCGGCCCTCTGTCCACTGTCCGAGTACACTGAGGCGGTGCAGGACATCGAGGTGAGGGGAGCCGCCGGCCCTCTGTCCACTGTCCGAGTACACTGAGGCGGTGCAGGACATCGAGGTGAGGGGAGCCGCCGGCCCTCTGTCCACTGTCCGAGTACACTGAGGCGGTGCAGGACATCGAGGTGAGGGGAGCCGCCGGCCCTCTGTCCACTGTCCGAGTACACTGAGGCGGTGCAGGACATCGAGGTGAGGGGGAGCCGCCGGCCCTCTGTCCACTGTCCGAGTACACTGAGGCGGTGCAGGACATCGAGGTGAGGGGAGCCGCCGGCCCTCTGTCCACTGTCCGAGTACACTGAGGCGGTGCAGGACATCGAGGTGAGGGGAGCCGCCGGCCCTCTGTCCACTGTCCGAGTACACTGAGGCGGTGCAGGACATCGAGGTGAGGGGAGCCGCCGGCCCTCTGTCCACTGTCCGAGTACACTGAGGCGGTGCAGGACATCGAGGTGAGGGGGAGGCCGCCGGCCCTCTGTCCACTGTCCGAGTACACTGAGGCGGTGCAGGACATCGAGGTGAGGGGAGCCGCCGGCCCTCTGTCCACTGTCCGAGTACACTGAGGCGGTGCAGGACATCGAGGTGAGGGGGAGCCGCCGGCCCTCTGTCCACTGTCCGAGTACACTGAGGCGGTGCAGGACATCGAGGTGAGGGGGAGCCGCCGGCCCTCTGTCCACTGTCCGAGTACACTGAGGCGGTGCAGGACATCGAGGTGAGGGGAGCCGCCGGCCCTCTGTCCACTGTCCGAGTACACTGAGGCGGTGCAGGACATCGAGGTGAGGGGAGCCGCCGGCCCTCTGTCCACTGTCCGAGTACACTGAGGCGGTGCAGGACATCGAGGTGAGGGGAGCCGCCGGCCCTCTGTCCACTGTCCGAGTACACTGAGGCGGTGCAGGACATCGAGGTGAGGGGGAGCCGCCGGCCCTCTGTCCACTGTCCGAGTACACTGAGGCGGTGCAGGACATCGAGGTGAGGGGGAGCCGCCGGCCCTCTGTCCACTGTCCGAGTACACTGAGGCGGTGCAGGACATCGAGGTGAGGGGAGCCGCCGGCCCTCTGTCCACTGTCCGAGTACACTGAGGCGGTGCAGGACATCGAGGTGAGGGGAGCCGCCGGCCCTCTGTCCACTGTCCGAGTACACTGAGGCGGTGCAGGACATCGAGGTGAGGGGGGCCGCCGGCCCTCTGTCCACTGTCCGAGTACACTGAGGCGGTGCAGGACATCGAGGTGAGGGGAGCCGCCGGCCCTCTGTCCACTGTCCGAGTACACTGAGGCGGTGCAGGACATCGAGGTGAGGGGAGCCGCCGGCCCTCTGTCCACTGTCCGAGTACACTGAGGCGGTGCAGGACATCGAGGTGAGGGGAGCCGCCGGCCCTCTGTCCACTGTCCGAGTACACTGAGGCGGTGCAGGACATCGAGGTGAGGGGAGGCCGCCGGCCCTCTGTCCACTGTCCGAGTACACTGAGGCGGTGCAGGACATCGAGGTGAGGGGAGCCGCCGGCCCTCTGTCCACTGTCCGAGTACACTGAGGCGGTGCAGGACATCGAGGTGAGGGGGGCCGCCGGCCCTCTGTCCACTGTCCGAGTACACTGAGGCGGTGCAGGACATCGAGGTGAGGGGGAGCCGCCGGCCCTCTGTCCACTGTCCGAGTACACTGAGGCGGTGCAGGACATCGAGGTGAGGGGGAGCCGCCGGCCCTCTGTCCACTGTCCGAGTACACTGAGGCGGTGCAGGACATCGAGGTGAGGGGGAGCCGCCGGCCCTCTGTCCACTGTCCGAGTACACTGAGGCGGTGCAGGACATCGAGGTGAGGGGAGCCGCCGGCCCTCTGTCCACTGTCCGAGTACACTGAGGCGGTGCAGGACATCGAGGTGAGGGGAGGCCGCCGGCCCTCTGTCCACTGTCCGAGTACACTGAGGCGGTGCAGGACATCGAGGTGAGGGGGGGCCGCCGGCCCTCTGTCCACTGTCCGAGTACACTGAGGCGGTGCAGGACATCGAGGTGAGGGGAGCCGCCGGCCCTCTGTCCACTGTCCGAGTACACTGAGGCGGTGCAGGACATCGAGGTGAGGGGAGCCGCCGGCCCTCTGTCCACTGTCCGAGTACACTGAGGCGGTGCAGGACATCGAGGTGAGGGGGGCCGCCGGCCCTCTGTCCACTGTCCGAGTACACTGAGGCGGTGCAGGACATCGAGGTGAGGGGGGCCGCCGGCCCTCTGTCCACTGTCCGAGTACACTGAGGCGGTGCAGGACATCGAGGTGAGGGGGGGCCGCCGGCCCTCTGTCCACTGTCCGAGTACACTGAGGCGGTGCAGGACATCGAGGTGAGGGGAGCCGCCGGCCCTCTGTCCACTGTCCGAGTACACTGAGGCGGTGCAGGACATCGAGGTGAGGGGGAGCCGCCGGCCCTCTGTCCACTGTCCGAGTACACTGAGGCGGTGCAGGACATCGAGGTGAGGGGGGCCGCCGGCCCTCTGTCCACTGTCCGAGTACACTGAGGCGGTGCAGGACATCGAGGTGAGGGGAGCCGCCGGCCCTCTGTCCACTGTCCGAGTACACTGAGGCGGTGCAGGACATCGAGGTGAGGGGAGCCGCCGGCCCTCTGTCCACTGTCCGAGTACACTGAGGCGGTGCAGGACATCGAGGTGAGGGGGGCCGCCGGCCCTCTGTCCACTGTCCGAGTACACTGAGGCGGTGCAGGACATCGAGGTGAGGGGGGCCGCCGGCCCTCTGTCCACTGTCCGAGTACACTGAGGCGGTGCAGGACATCGAGGTGAGGGGGGGGGCCGCCGGCCCTCTGTCCACTGTCCGAGTACACTGAGGCGGTGCAGGACATCGAGGTGAGGGGGGCCGCCGGCCCTCTGTCCACTGTCCGAGTACACTGAGGCGGTGCAGGACATCGAGGTGAGGGGGGGGGCCGCCGGCCCTCTGTCCACTGTCCGAGTACACTGAGGCGGTGCAGGACATCGAGGTGAGGGGGGGCCGCCGGCCCTCTGTCCACTGTCCGAGTACACTGAGGCGGTGCAGGACATCGAGGTGAGGGGAGCCGCCGGCCCTCTGTCCACTGTCCGAGTACACTGAGGCGGTGCAGGACATCGAGGTGAGGGGGCCGCCGGCCCTCTGTCCACTGTCCGAGTACACTGAGGCGGTGCAGGACATCGAGGTGAGGGGGGGCCGCCGGCCCTCTGTCCACTGTCCGAGTACACTGAGGCGGTGCAGGACATCGAGGTGAGGGGGGCCGCCGGCCCTCTGTCCACTGTCCGAGTACACTGAGGCGGTGCAGGACATCGAGGTGAGGGGAGCCGCCGGCCCTCTGTCCACTGTCCGAGTACACTGAGGCGGTGCAGGACATCGAGGTGAGGGGGAGCCGCCGGCCCTCTGTCCACTGTCCGAGTACACTGAGGCGGTGCAGGACATCGAGGTGAGGGGGCCGCCGGCCCTCTGTCCACTGTCCGAGTACACTGAGGCGGTGCAGGACATCGAGGTGAGGGGAGCCGCCGGCCCTCTGTCCACTGTCCGAGTACACTGAGGCGGTGCAGGACATCGAGGTGAGGGGGGGCCGCCGGCCCTCTGTCCACTGTCCGAGTACACTGAGGCGGTGCAGGACATCGAGGTGAGGGGGGCCGCCGGCCCTCTGTCCACTGTCCGAGTACACTGAGGCGGTGCAGGACATCGAGGTGAGGGGAGCCGCCGGCCCTCTGTCCACTGTCCGAGTACACTGAGGCGGTGCAGGACATCGAGGTGAGGGGGGCCGCCGGCCCTCTGTCCACTGTCCGAGTACACTGAGGCGGTGCAGGACATCGAGGTGAGGGGGGCCGCCGGCCCTCTGTCCACTGTCCGAGTACACTGAGGCGGTGCAGGACATCGAGGTGAGGGGAGCCGCCGGCCCTCTGTCCACTGTCCGAGTACACTGAGGCGGTGCAGGACATCGAGGTGAGGGGAGCCGCCGGCCCTCTGTCCACTGTCCGAGTACACTGAGGCGGTGCAGGACATCGAGGTGAGGGGAGCCGCCGGCCCTCTGTCCACTGTCCGAGTACACTGAGGCGGTGCAGGACATCGAGGTGAGGGGAGCCGCCGGCCCTCTGTCCACTGTCCGAGTACACTGAGGCGGTGCAGGACATCGAGGTGAGGGGAGCCGCCGGCCCTCTGTCCACTGTCCGAGTACACTGAGGCGGTGCAGGACATCGAGGTGAGGGGAGCCGCCGGCCCTCTGTCCACTGTCCGAGTACACTGAGGCGGTGCAGGCATCGAGGTGAGGGGGCCGCCGGCCCTCTGTCCACTGTTGAGTACACTGAGGCGGTGCAGGACATCGAGGTGAGGGGGCCGCCGGCCCTCTGTCCACTGTCCAGTACACTGAGGCGGTGCAGGACATCGAGGTGAGGGGGCCGCCGGCCCTCTGTCCACTGTTCCGAGTACACTGAGGCGGTGCAGGACATCGAGGTGAGGGGGCCGCCGGCCCTCTGTCCACTGTCCGAGTACACTGAGGCGGTGCAGGACATCGAGGTGAGGGGGCCGCCGGCCCTCTGTCCACTGTCCGAGTACACTGAGGCGGTGCAGGACATCGAGGTGAGGGGGGCCGCCGGCCCTCTGTCCACTGTCCGAGTACACTGAGGCGGTGCAGGACATCGAGGTGAGGGGGCCGCCGGCCCTCTGTCCACTGTCCGAGTACACTGAGGCGGTGCAGGACATCGAGGTGAGGGGGCCGCCGGCCCTCTGTCCACTGTCCGAGTACACTGAGGCGGTGCAGGACATCGAGGTGAGGGGGCCGCCGGCCCTCTGTCCACTGTCCGAGTACACTGAGGCGGTGCAGGACATCGAGGTGAGGGGAGGCCGCCGGCCCTCTGTCCACTGTCCGAGTACACTGAGGCGGTGCAGGACATCGAGGTGAGGGGGCCGCCGGCCCTCTGTCCACTGTTCCGAGTACACTGAGGCGGTGCAGGACATCGAGGTGAGGGGGGCCGCCGGCCCTCTGTCCACTGTCCGAGTACACTGAGGCGGTGCAGGACATCGAGGTGAGGGGGCCGCCGGCCCTCTGTCCACTGTCCGAGTACACTGAGGCGGTGCAGGACATCGAGGTGAGGAGGGGGCCGCCGGCCCTCTGTTCACTGTCCGAGTACACTGAGGCGGTGCAGGACATCGAGGTGAGGGGGGCCGCCGGCCCTCTGTCCACTGTCCGAGTACACTGAGGCGGTGCAGGACATCGAGGTGAGGGGGCCGCCGGCCCTCTGTCCACTGTCCGAGTACACTGAGGCGGTGCAGGACATCGAGGTGAGGGGAGGGGGCCGCCGGCCCTCTGTCCACTGTCCGAGTACACTGAGGCGGTGCAGGACATCGAGGTGAGGGGGGCGCCGGCCCTCTGTCCACTGTCCGAGTACACTGAGGCGGTACAGGACATGGAGGTGAGGGGAGGGGCCGCCGGCCCTCTGTCCACTGTCCGAGTACGCTGAGGCGGTACAGGACATGGAGGTGAGGGGGTGGGGGCGCCGATGCTGTAACTGCAGCTCCCCTTCATCAGCAGGAAAGGCCAGGGCGCCAGGGAAATACCTGTCCGTAAACGGAGGGTGTGTGTATCAAAATTTGAAAGTAAGTGCTGATGCCACTCGTGCTTATTTCACAGCTCAGCGTTGGGCACAAATCGACAGCCTATCACACGATTAAGACATCTTGTTTATCTATCGAATTATTGTTTTTCTCTACGCGGGGAGAAACATGGAGTGGGGAACCCATACGTCTAACTTGTGATGGTAGTCAATGAACAGTGGTAGGACCTGGCTAACCTTGTCGCGGAGTTGGAGACTCTAGTCCCATGTTCTGCAGTCAGTACCAATTGAGACCCCCTGACGCTACCACGTGCCGGTTCTAAACCCCACAGTATATTGGCAAGCGTATTATTTTTGTTTTGATAACTGTTATACTAATGATAACTCTTCAAAACATCCCGATTGGTTCCCTGATTCGAAGCTGTTCTCTCCTGGTGAAGGATGGGTTCGGCTGCCGACTGACTGCTGCGGCGACTGCTGCCCGCAGGAGACGACTGCGTCCTGCCGGCCGGGCCCAGCCTGTGTCGACTGTCCGCGGCTGGCCCTCGCCGCCGGTACCTCCCTCTGGCGCCACCCGCGCTCCCTGGCGGAGACGCTGGCCGACATCAAGCAGCTGACAGCGCGCGGGGGTCGTCTGCAGCTGGTGGCGGGGAACACGGCCAGCGGTGAGCTCGACCACTGATTGTTGCGAGGAGTGCAGAGGGGCCTTTGAATCGACGCGATCAACGGTATACCCAGCTATGTTTCTAGCCTCTAAACCAAGTACTGGGGAGGCTGTAGATGACACTACAGTCTGGTTTTTAACCACATTTCTCGTCCGCCCTCAGGAGTAATAGACAAGTACGAGGACCCGCCAAGCAGCTACATCTCCCTTCTCAACGTTCCCGAACTGCGCGCGATCTCGCGGCCCAGTGCAGTCGATCCTTCTGCCGCGGCCGAGTTCGGCGCCGCTGTCCCTCTTTCGGAGCTGATTCGCGAACTGCAGCTTCTGAGTTCTGCCGCTGGATACCACCACTGCGGCGAGATGGCGCGCCATCTACAGCAGGTGGCCAACACACCTGTACGGAACGCGGCCACGTGGGCCGGTAACCTGATGCTGCGGCACCGGCACCGGGAGTTCGGCTCGGACGTCTTCCTGCTGCTGGTGGCGGCGGCGGCCCGGCTGCGCCTGGGTGAGCGTAGCTCCCGCCCCCGCCCCCGCCCCCGTCCCGCCCCCCCCGCCCCGCCCCAGACCATGCTCCGGGCAACATCTTTTACAGCAATGACAGTTACTGCGCTGGGCGGTCCGGACTCCTCGGCCCCTAGTCCGCTGCCTTGCTTTTATAGTCGCTAAATGAATATCTTGTGCGCTATATGGATGGTCAAAATTAAGGCTGAGTAGTCTCAAGTCTAGAACCGCCTTCTTAGCATGATTGATGATTTCTGGCGTAAGCCTACGTAGTACTTGCACGGCATTAGTTCCGGTGTTGGGTCTCACATATAATAAGTATGCATCGCGGTGTCCCTACCAGCCCCTCCCCCTTGAGTCAGGAAGATGTTGCGAGCGATGTATTTTCCATAAAAAAACTTAAAGTGATACCTGTGCCAGCTGGACAACGCTCCAACCAATCATGTTGTCGTTCCAGCAACTGGGACGGGCATGGAGGAAATGTCCGTCGAAGAGATGTACGAGACATCGATGGACGGCAAAGTGATAGTGTCTATGACCCTGCCTCCTATCGATCAAGACCATCACGTCTTCAGGGCTTACAAAGTAATGCCGCAAGCAGGATATTAAACACGGTTCAAGCTTCCGTGTGACATTGCTGTTTTCGTCGTCACCTCTTAGATTGTCTCAGTCGGGTAATGTTAATAAATTGCATATGTATTTGTTTCATGAAGGTAGATGGTATTGCATAACCCAGACTCTCGCACATATTTGTTTTCCTCATAACATATTTGCCAAACTATGAAACTATGCGCTGGAAACAAAACGGCCATTACAGACAACCTTGGTAGGAGCCAAGATACCTGGTATGAGCGTTACCGTCAATAGTTTTGATTTTAGTTGCTCGTGATCGGTTGAGCCCGGATCTCCGCCGGCGACAGGTGGCTCCCCGGGCCTCCAGCGCGCATGCGTACGTCAGCGCCGTGTTCTCTCTGACCATGGACGAAGAGACTACGGAGGTAATCGGAAAGGCAACACTGCTGTATGGAGGCATCAGCGACACCTTCGTGAGTTGGCACTGGCCCCTTCGTGAGTCGGCACTGACGCCTTCGTGATTTGGCACTGACGCCTTCGTGAGTTGGCACTAACGCCTTCGTGATTTGGCACTGACGCCCTTCGTGATTTGGCACTGAACCCTTCGTGAGTTGGCACTGACGTCTTCGTGAGTTGGCACTGACGCCTTCATGAGTTGGCACTGACACCTTCGTGAGTTGGCACTGACGCCTCCGTGAGTTGGCACTGACGCCTCCGTGAATTTGCACTGACCCCTTTGTGAGTTGACACCGACACTTTCGCGAGTTGACACGGTCGTACGAACTTTAAGACGGACTCAACTTATCATGCTGATGAGGCCGTCGTAATCTGTACTTTGATAATATTCAACTCGTCAGAATGTTTTCTCGGTAGCTGACAGTGTAGGAAAGTCGCTGTTGATTCTGTAATCGTTTTACCAATGCCTCAAATTGTCATCACTAATACGTGCTGTGCGGCAGAGCCGCGCCTCCGACACGGAGCGCTACCTGACGGGGCGCCGGCTGTCGGCGCCGGACACGATGCAGGAGGCGCTGGCAGTGCTGGGTGCCGAGGTGGCGCCACAGTCGGACCCGGAGCTAGCTTCCGTGCAGTACCGCCGCTCTCTGGCCGTCCACCTGTTCTACAAGGTCAGTGTCTCCGGTGGCAACCCACGTCGGTAGTGTCAGTATCGACAACTGACATCTACCGACGGGTCGGGAAATGCCATGTGGGGGGAATGGAGGTCATCGCGGAGAAAATGTACAAATGTTTGCTGAGAAAGTCGCATCACTGTGCTGTATTTCATATCATGCCATTAAAAATGGTTATTGGCACTTTAATACGGGAGCACTTTACATAATCCAAGGGAGCAGCACGACCCGCTCCGCTCCGTGCTCGGTCCACACCGCCGACGCCCCAGGTCAGCTCTGGTCCGACGGTGCACCGCCGACGCTCCAGGTCAGCTCTGGTCCGGCGGCGCACCGCTGACGCCCCAAGTCAGGGGCGTAGCCAAAGGGGGCGGCAGGGGCAGCCGCCCCTCCCTGAGGCGAAGGGCCCTCTGAGACACGAGCCGCGCAAGCGCGGCTCGCCCCACTATGCCTGTGGCCAAATTGGCATTTTATACCAGACAGGACCCTCTTAAGCCCTCTTCAGCACTCTATTCTGTAACAAGGAGGGCCCTTCCCATCAGGGCCCTTTGTCTGTCGCAGGGCCCTTTCAGGCGTCCGCCCCTCCCTGAGCGAAATCCTGGCTACGCCCCTGCCCCAGGTCACACTGGCCAGTGGCAGATTCAGGCACATTACGACAGTTATGAAAACACAAAATCACACTATATCGTTCTAAACCACGGCTGGATTGATGTACCACAACTGTAAGATGTATGCTGCTGGAGAGACAGATGAGAGAGCTGCAGTGATCGTATTTCTTTTATGTATGATTTTATGTGTGATTTTACTCTGTATGAATTATTTTATCTGTCTTTTATCCCAAGTTTTTATCTTATCTTAAGTGTTGCCTTCTTTTAATGACTGACGTGGAAACATGAAAAGCCACCCCATTGTTTTTAACTCGTGTGGATTGTTTCTTAATATACTGAACTGAACTGATTCGAATAAATCACGTTTTCGTTATTAACACCCGCACTGGAGGGGGTCTGGCACTAACGCGCACTGGAGGGGCCTGGCAGGCCCCCTAAGATGTCGGAAACTAAGAGGCATAGACAAACGAAATTTGAGAGGTGGGTGGGGGTTATGATGATCTACATCATGACTAATTTTTATAGACCTAGGTCATTATCTTCAAGGTCAAACGAGGTCATAAAGGTCAAAACTTGGCCATGCTTGGGATTGACCGGTAAATGCCGTGATTATGCGGGAAAATGGCGGGAATAAGCTAAAGGCGGACCAGGGTCATATAGAGAAGGTCTCAAAGAGCCTTTCCTTCAATTTTGGGGTCAAGGTCATTCAAGGTCATTGACCTGTAAGGTCACAATATAGTATACTACTTATAATGTACACTTTGAGTAACACTATAGCCACTGTTTGGCGGGAAATGAGGATTGACTTTTGCAAATGACCTTTGACCTTGCCCTTTGACCTTGACCTTGGTATTGGGGTACTTTATCGATGACGTCATAGCATATTGTACGTCAGACCGGGTAACGTCATTTGACCGGAAGCACTGTGGTCAGTGACCTTGAAAGTGCAGATATGACCTTGACCTGTGACCTTTGACCTTGACCTTGACCTTCATGTGAGGTGACCTTGACATATAATCCCGGTTATATGGTGTTATGACTTCACCACTCGGTCTCCAATGCAAGCTAGCTGGTCCGACCGCGCGATTACGGCGATCTCAAAATGCAGGTCTGACTTCAAAAGCCTATAAGTCAAAAACTTTTTGACCGATTTTCAAAAATATTTCACCAATCGACGCGCTATTAAATTCTGTTTAATGTGACAAAGTATCGTGTTTCGGCTACGAGCGGTTCTCCGGCCACCTCGGAAAAACAGGTGGGGGGGCCTCCGAGGCCCCCTCCAGTGCGCGTGTTAAGTGATGTCAAAAACTGTGAAAATGATTTTATTTTTTGTTGGTAAATTCAAATGTTTGTATGCTAACCAGTGCACATGCTTCATGAATTCAATATGCGTGCATTGGGTGGTTTAAGAAGGCAGGTACAGTGGTACATAACTTACGTGGTGTTGATTATAGCTAGATAAAAAATCATAAGAATGCTGAAAACTTCTACAGAGTGCACATATTTCCTACTTTATACAGCCTGCATGTTCAGATCACTAACGTGGCTACATATTAATGTTCTGAAATTTTTGTGCGGGTGGAACAAATAGGTATAGAGGTAATTTGGTACTGATTCCCCTGAAGCCAGAAAAGGTTTCTTGAATCTATTTTTAAACGGACTGTAAACCAATTGTTCTTGCTTACAAATACATGCAAAAGGGCCTAGATTTAAAGTCATGCACTCCATATTTTCGTTTTCACCCAGGCCGTGGACCTGGAGGGCTCAGTTCAACCATGACTCCTCTGGAGACCAACATGTTCCCAAATGATATCCCAAGCGCTTATGGGTTATTGCATCGAGTTGGATCAAGCTCGCAAGCGAGTATTAACAATGTTTTTCATGGGTAATTTAAAGACAAATGCAAGCGACGGTGTGATCGATCATCTATATCCCAGGTTCCCCTCCGATCAGATCTAACCATGTGCTAGTATCCAGAAGCGGCGAAGTCTGACGCAGCGGCGGCGGCGTCGGTAGATGGCACTGCAGGCGCTGGGGGAGCGGGTGCCGGCGCCGCTTCGGTCAGGAGCCTCTCAGCTGAAGAGGCCGCCCATGACAGGGTGTCAGGCGTACTCCACCGACCGCGCGCTCTGGCCCGTCAACCAACCGGTGGTCAAACTGGAGGCCGAGATTCAGAGCTCGGGTCAGCTCTCTTGCTCTCTCTCTCTCTCTCTCTCTCTCTCTCTCTCTCTCTCTCTCTCTCTCTCTCTCTCTCTCTCTCTCTCTCTCTCTCTCTCTCTCTATCTCTATCTCTATCTCTATCTCTATCTCTATCTCTATCTCTATCTCTATCTCTATCTCTATCTCTATCTCTATCTCTATCTCTATCTCTATCTCTATCTCTATCTCTATCTCTATCTCTATCTCTATCTCTTTCTCTTTCTCTTTCTCTTTCTCTTTCTCTTTCTCTATCTCTATCTCTCTCTTTGTGGCTGGGATGTGCTGTATCAGGTGTGGGTTGTGGCCGGGATGTGCTGTATCAGGTGTGGGTTGTGGCCGGGATGTGCTGTATCAGGTGTGGGTTGTGGCCAGGAAGTGCTGTATCAGGTGCGGGTTTGGCCGGGATGTGCTGTATCAGGTGCGGGTTGTGGCCGGGATGTGCTGTATCAGGTTTGGGTTGTGGCCGGGATGTATTGTATCAGGTGCGGGTTGTGGCCGGGATGTGCTGTATCAGGTGCGGGCCGTGATTGGCTATGGCCGACATGTATCCGTTCTGGTGCGGGTTGTGGCCGGGATGTGCTGTATCAGGTGCGGGTTGTGGCCGGGATGTGCTGTATCAGGTGCGGGTTGTGGCCGGGATGTGCTGTATCAGGTGCGGGCCGTGATTGGCTATGGCCGACATGTATCCGATCTGGTGCGGGTTGTGGCCGGGATGTGCTGTATCAGGTGCGGGTTGTGGCCGGGATGTGCTGTATCAGGTGCGGGTTGTGGCCGGGATGTGCTGTATCAGGTGTGGGTTGTGGCCGGGATGTGCTGTATCAGGTGTGGGTTGTGGCCGGGATGTGCTGTATCAGGTGCGGGTTGTGGCCGGAATGTGCTGTATCAGGTACGGGTTGTGGCCGGGATGTGCTGTGTCAGTTGCGGGTTGTGGCCGACAGGTGAGGTTCGTTTCACTGACGACCAGCCGCTGGAGCCGGGCGAGCTGCACGCCGCGTTCGTACTGACCAGCTGCGCCAACGCCACCATTGCTGAAGTGGACGCTGCCGAGGCCCTCGTGAGCACCCACCGCCGGCCTGGTCCCTGATACTTACAATTTACTGCCTGAAGCTCATCATGCTGTTAGAGAGTTTGTTGAATGTTTGGCAAGAGAAGACCTATTTTTTTAAGGAGGAAATGTCGGTTGTTCATATTATGCTGAACTAACTCAATTGATTAAGAAACTGAACTTACTGAACCTGATTGGCATCATTATGGGGTGTTTGGCATTGCTAGGGTTGTGACATTTCTTATTTATTTTATCGCTTCAACGAATATGGAGACATCCGTTAGGGGCTTGGTGGTAAACGAAAATTATTCATGTTTCATGTTTTCATGTTTCAGTGGACTGTTCCTATCTCGAAAGCGTAACGTATCTTAGTGAAACTCCCAAGTACCCAAACCCCAGACACCCGTCTAGTTTGTGAAAAGTTCCTGTACGTCCTGATGTGGCCTCACCCCTCCCCCCCCATGCAGGCAATGACTGGTGTGCAAGACTTTATAACGGCCTCTGATGTCATCGGAAAGAACGGCTACTACGCCGGCGGGGAGTTCATGGAGACCTTCGGACTCAGCAAGGAGGCGGTGCAAAAGCACCTGGTTAGTGGCCAGCCGCGGCGTGATGTCTCTGGCCTGGGTCTGATTCGGTGGCAGCTGGTCTCAGCTCCCCAAGACTTTTCATTTCTTGTGTGGCTTTATAAATGATGATTTTACATAAATGTTGTCTGAGACTGTATGTTCATAGTGTAAAAAAATGGTAAGCAAGGATAAGTGCCTCTTGACAACAGCCTGAGGAACTTGAAAGCTTATGTTAAAATAGTACTGTTACAAAAGGAAAGCACACAGTTAACTAACTGGAGGAAGTCATTAACAAAGGTGCACCCAGTTCAGGCATCGATCAGTGGGGGCTGGGTGCGGGCATCAGTAACAGTCTGGGTGGCACAGAACCGTCAGTATCAATGTGAGTGGCACAGTACCGTCAGTATCAATGTGAGTGGCACAGTACCGTCAGTATCAATGTGAGTGGCACAGTACCGTCAGTATCAATGTGAGTGGCACAGTACCGTCAGTATCAATGTGAGTGGCACAGTACCGTCAGTATCAATGTGGGTGGCACAGTACCGTCAGTATCAATGTGAGTGGCACAGTACCGTCAGTATCAATGTGAGTGGCACAGTACCGTCAGTATCAATGTGAGTGGCACAGTACCGTCAGTATCAATGTGAGTGGCACAGTACCGTAGTAACGGAATCTGGGTGGCACAGTATAGTCACTTTAGTCAGTAGTTCTGTCTCACTGCCTCTGTCCTCCCCGTCTGCAGCTGTTCGCCGAGCGACGGGCGGAGTTCTGCGGCGAGGCGGTGGGTCTGGTGGTGGCGGAGAGCCGTGAGCTGGCCGCCCGCGCCGCCCGCCGCGTCCGCGTCAGTTACGCCGACGCCGCGCCGCCGACCACCGAGCTGCGACAGGCGCTGCGGCAGCAGCCGGATGGCCGACAGCAGAGCAGGTTCTTCGGCGCCAACCTCAACACTGGGGATCCGGACGGTAGGGAGATGCACCATCCGGCACGGGGGCAGCTGGCGCGCCCTGTGGCGGGCCTCCTCGCCGCGTGTTATGTTGATATGGGTGTTGTGCGGAGTTTTGCTGGACTGCGGGTGATTTTGTTCAAACCCGGATTGGCGGATCTGGCGGCTCTCAGATTTCCACCCATTTTTCCGTATCCACAGGTAGTTTAGCCAGTTCTCTGAGCACTATTACAGAATTATTGCATTACCTAACCTTCTCTTTATATATATATATATATATATATATATATATATATATATATATATATATATACAAATTGGTGTAGTGGTTAGCACGCCGGGCAGGGAAATCCGGAGACCTGGGTTCGAGTCCCAGCTTAGGAGCAATTTTCTAAACCTGCAAAATTATAATAGCCAATAAATGATATATATATAAATATATATATATATATATATATATATATATATATATATATATATATATATATATATATATATGTGTGTGTGTATATATATATATATATATATATATATATATATAAGATTTGAGAACCCTAGATGAACTATAAATATATTAAGATATATATATATATATATATATATATAAAGACACATCAGTCAACATGCAGACCAGTTTCGATATATTACAATATCAGTGATATAAATGAAAAACCTACATATGGAGCAGAGCAGTAGACAAGAAGGCCAAAGGCGCAGTTTTACGGATAATTGCTAAAAATGTAAGACACTAACAAACACACACACACATATATGTTCAAGGTACTTGCTACACAAAGATTTGGAGAGGGAAAGCCGAAGACATTGAGTTAAACCTAGGTTTATTTTTAGATATATAAAGAGACTCGAGAATTTTTAAATCTACTCCTGTACCACACCTATCCAGAATTTTGAAATCATCAATGGTGACCGGGGTATCACATTGATGTGAATGTTCGCGAATCGCAGACGGATCTTGATTCGCCAACATTCGGTTAGTCCGGTCGGACATACCTAAGTGTTGTTTTATCCTGCAGTGTAATGAACGATGGGTGGAACCAACGTACCCAAGGATGAGGTGTTCTGAAGGACGATCTTTGGATTGAGATATGGGTAATATTTAGAAAGAAGGGACAATAACTCTTTCTTAAGTTTTAGAGACTGCTGACCAAAATACGGAATAACAAAATATTTCTCAAGTTTCTTAACTGTACATGCCTTCGGAGATAAATCGTACTTCTTACTCAAGAAATCCTTGACTGAACAATCAAAAAGATGAACGTGAAAACCATTGTTTTTAAAGAAGCGCTTTAAAAGTCGAGTTCCCTGTGGAAAAGTTGGAATGATGAGCTAATACTAAATGCCCTATAGATAGCCGTTAAGGTGATGGAACGTTTTACAGCAAGGGGTATAAAGCTAAAAAAGCTAGTTCCTAGGCCAGTGAATGTAGGCTTCCGAATGTAGGCTTCCGAATGAATGTATACTGATATTTCAAGCCTAGAGCCGACCCTCCTAACGCATACGTCAAGGAATGGCAGTTTACCACTCTGTTCGACTTCTTTTGTAAACTTAATATTTGGATGTTGAACATTAAGAAAACTAAGAAATTTATCAGCATGTGATCTATGACGGAATATTACAAAAGTATCATCAATGAACCTCTTATACGTTACTGGGCGGAAGTCGGCTGGACAGTTATTCAACCATTTTTTCTCATGAAAACATAAAAAATGTCAGCAAAGCTGGGGCCTAAGGGAAGACCCATGCCTACCCCATCGACCTGCTTATAGAGAAGATTGTTAAAAATGAAGTAGGAGTTCAAAACGGCCACTTCAAGAAGTGAGCGAAAGTACTTGGCAGTAATCCCTGCTATGTCTACGCAATTATTTCTGAAAAGTTCGCTGATAGTTATTTCAATATTTTCTCTCACCGGGATGTTAGTAAACAAATTTTCAACATCAAAGCTAGTCATAACCATGTCAGAAGTGAGTTCAAGCCCACTCAAAGCACGTACTAACTATTAAAAATTCTCGAGTCTCTTTACATATCTAAAAAATAAAACTAGGTTGAACTCAATGTCTTCGGCTATCCCTCTCCAAATATTTGTATAGCAAGTACCTTGAACATATATGTGTGTGTGTGTTTGTTAGTGTCTTACATTTTTAGCAATTATCCGTAAAACTGCGCCTTTGGCCTTCTTGTCTACTGCTCTGCTCCATATGTAGGTTTTTCATTTATTACACTGATGATGATATTGTAATATATCGAAACCGGTCTGCATGTTGACTTATGTGTCTTCATTAATTGTTAAGTTCATATATATATATATATATATGTATATCTGGGCAAAATATTTTCATTTAAGCATATTCCATTGAAGATTGTTGCGTTCTTTGCTTTCACCAGTTTCTTTTGAAGTCTTAGTATTTTGTTGATCGTTAATTTAATATTGGACGGAATTGAGTTGATGAGCTCACCAAAGTTCATAAAGTCAAAATAAATCGACGTTTCGAATCTATTAGTTGATTCATTATTCAAGATAACATGCACAAAAACTGTCGCCGGTCGATTGAGTTCCAAGATAAATACATCGCATTTGGAAAACATTGAGCACATTGCGAGGCGTGTGACTGGCAGAATTAACACTTACAGTACGAAGATCCATTTTGCTATTGTTACGTTAAACACTATCATTGTTACATATACCAGTTAGCAATCATTTTGCACACATCATTCAATACAGTTCCAGAACTAAATGAAACAGATACCAGTTTAGGAGTCAATTTGACATCATCAACAATACAACCTGCCTAATTCCCCCATAATGTCATGGATGTGTGTGTGTGCTAATCTGTGCATTGATGGATGGTTTATGTCTGTGGATGTAAAGTGCTTCTTTAATGAAGAGTCTGTATGGATCGTTGTGAGTGTCTATGATGAATGTGTTTTCTGCTAGCATTTTGTGTGTGACTTGTGTGTTGTGTGTGTTGGCCATGTGATCCTTGGGTCCCCCTTCTTTGGCGTGTATGGTGAGGCGTCGTGATAGGGAGATCCATATCACGACGGCTCACCATACACGCCAAAGAAGGGTGACCCAAGGATCACATGGCCAACACACACAACACACAAGTCACACACAAAATGCTAGCAGAAAACACATTCATCATTGACACTCACAACGATCCATACAGACTCTTCATTAAAGAAGCACTTTACATCCACAGACATAAACCATCCATCAATGCACAGATTAGCACACACACACACACACACGTCCATGGCATTATGGGGGAATTAGGCAGATTGTATTGTTGATGATGTCAAATTGACTCCTAAACTTGTATCTGTTTCATTTAGTTCTGGAACTGTATTGAATGATGTGTGCAAAATGATTGCTAACTGGTATATGTAATAATGATAGTGTTTAACGTAACAATAGCAAAATGGATCTTCGTACTGTAAGTGTTAATTCTGCCAGTCACACGCCTCGCAATGTGCTCAATGTTTTCCAAATGCGATGTATTTATCTTGGAACTCAATCGACCGGCGACAGTTTTTGTACATGTTATCTTGAATAATGAATCAACTAATAGATTCGAAACGTCGATTTATTGTGACTTTATGAACTTTGGTGAGCTCATCAACTCAATTCCGTCCAATATTAAATTAACGATCAACAAAATACTAATATATATATATATATATATATATATATATATATATATATATATATATATATATATATATATATATATATATATATATATATATATATATATATATATTAAATATATTTATAGTTCATCTAGGGTTCTCAAATATTTTAGAGACAGAATAAATGGTGGATATGATCATTTGAAATACCTTGTCTCCCACATACGTATTACTATTCAGGTAGTTAAATCTAACGATCCTAAAACCGTTGTTTATTTATTTTAATTTCCTCGTATGTATGTACATAAAGATTTGACGAAAACATCGTAAATACATAGACGTAAAGGTGGATGGCAACATGGGATAAATATATTGGGATTGTGTTTGCTTTATATTACAGCTTTATAATATTATAGTATAATATTATATATATATATATATATATATATATATATATATATATATATATATATATATATATATATATGTGTGTGTATTACAGCTTATTATATAATATTATACAGCTTTGCTCTATTATATACAGCAAGAGCTGCTCTCCCTCCTTCTACCCTTTGTGCTGGAGATAAGCGTTAGTGCCTCGTTCCTGAATGGCAGGAGCCTCGAAAGAAAAGGCCTGTTCCCCGCCGAAACTTGGTACGTTGGTTTGTTTGCTTTTATTCAGGACGTTTGGTTTGTTTGCTTTATTCAGGGCATAGTGTCGAATCTATTATATAGCCCTTCGTCGATATCTTTTGTTACATTGTGTGCACTGATATTTCTACACTCTACTCACTTCTACACGATTCGGCATAAATTAACTTCTTAAACGCCATAAAGGGGCCTTAAAGAGGGTGCGTGGCTCCTTGTCTGTACCAATTTGCTTGTTAAGCGCACGGCCCCAGGTTCAAGACAAGCGGGTGCCCCGAGCCCATTTGGCTGAAGGTATGGTCTTCCATTCCTCCTCAAACAGAGTGAGAGTTGGCGATGCCATGGGACTGTACCAGTATGCGGCGACAAACCTCAGTCGTCAGCGTCCTCGCCTCCCCGCTCCAGCAGTGACGGCTCCTTCCCGGCAGGCGTAGTCTTGTCCTCACCTCCCTCTCCATCAGTGACGGCTCCCTCCCCGGCAGGCGTGACCTTGTCCTCCTCCCCGCTACAGCAGTGACGGCTCCTCCCCGGCAGGCGTGACCTTGTTCCCGCCTCCCCGCTCCAGCAGTGACGGCTCCTCCCCGGCAGGCGTGACCTTGTCCCCGCCTCCCCGCTCCAGCAGTGACGGCCCCTCCCCGGCAGGCGCGCTGGCGGCGGCTCCGCGTCGGCTGTCGGGCGGGTTCACCATGGGCGGCCAGTACCACCACTACATGGAGCCACAGTCGGTACGGGTTGTGCCGCGAGAAGATGGACAGCTGGACATCTGCTCCGCCGCCCAGTACATGAAGGATGTGGCCGGCCTCGCATCCAGCGTTACCGGAATACCTGTTCACAAGTGAGCCGGCTGCCTTCACCGGAGGGAGGCTCCGAATCTGACGGCGACTAGCAAACCGATAACGAATCTACGCTACGCCAGGGATACTGGGGTTGTCCGTGACCTAGCTGTTTGAGCTGCTCGTAAACAAATCGCTTGCCAATATCAAAACTGAGGTCTTTCATGGGACAATGTCTGGTAAAATTGCAAAGCACCTCTAGCATACGTAAGTTGTTTTATCAGGCACTCACGTTTTGAAAAGGAGCCGACTTTTTCTTTGGTTCTGGTACATCCAGTGCTAAGAAAAAAGTGTTTGCTCCGCGAAGTTTGCACGTACCCGTGTCGTGAGGCGCCCTCGGGGTGGTGTGCTGTGCTGGTCGGCAGGATTAATGTGCAGGTGGGGCGGCTGGGCGGTGGTTTTGGCGGGAAGGACACGGCCGCGGCGGCGGTGGCGGCGGCCGCCTCCCTGGCTGCCGTCCGCTGCCGCCGGCCCGTCCGACTGGTGCTCGACATGGAGACCTGCATGCTCCTGTGTGGCCAGCGGTTCCCACACCTGATGGAGTACCAGGTGGGACCAGGATGCAGGGTGGACCGCCTAGGGTGGGACACTGTCTCGGTCGGTTGTGTTAGAACTGTCGAGAACAAGTCAACCACATGCACACAGGTAGGGGTGGTTTTTCGACCGTAGTTTGGCGATGAGTTGGCGCTGTTCGTATGTCCGGGAGGAGGGCTGGCGCCGTGCGTATGTCCGGGAGGAGGGCTGGCGCCGTGCGTATGTCCGGGAGGAAGGCTGGCGCCGTGCGTATGTCCGGTAGAAGGGCTGGCACCGTGTGCGATGTCCGGGGAAGGCTGGCGCGGTGCGTATGTCCGGGAGGAAGGCTGGCCCGTGCGTATGTCCGGGGAGGAGGGCTGGCGCCGTGCGTATGTCCGGGAGGAAAGCGGGCGCGGTGCGTATGTCCGGGAGGAGGGCTGGCACCGTGTGTATGTCTGGGGAAGGCTGGCGCGTTACGTATGTCCGAGGCGCTGACGTTTCCTGAACCAGGGGCCTAGCTATGTTAGTTTTCAAACGAAGGTGTAAAAGAATGTATTGCGTTATCTAGTCCTGGTGCAGTTAGCTTATTAAAATGTGTTTGTTCGTGTGCCTTTTTAGGATTCGTTAGGAAACGTTTTTTAAACGCTTATAAAAATATCTGCATTGGTCGGGCTCGTCGATGATGATACCTTACCAGTGAACAATTTATCTGGCGTTCATGGCCTCATACTCTGGCTCTGCCCTGTAACCCTCTACTATGTGCTTCTTTACTTTTGTCGTTTAACACGCGCATTGACGGGGGTCTGAGCCACTTTCGCCTTGAAGAGGGGGTGGGTGCCCGCCCCCTAAGATCTCGAGAACCGTGCTAGGTAGCGAAAAACGGTAAAGGGCGTTGGGTAACCCATCCACTTCTCCATCGACATTATTTGGACCATTTTTTGTCAGGTCACATTTTAGGTCACTAGAGGTCAAAACATGCCGTAATAGGGATAACATGTAAATAAAGTTTTTCGGCCTTTACATCTGAACAAATAAAGATAGAGCAAAACGATTTGAACTCTATGAATCCTCGCAGCAAGCCGAATCGAATGATATATAATATGACCTTGCTAGGTCAAATCAAAGGATTTGACCTGACCCGAGGTCAGGTCAAGGTCAAATTAGGCAAAATGCATATCATTAGAACCGCAATGACGAGGCAAATATAATGCAGTTAAAATAAACGCTCTATATCTTTTCATTACTAAGTTATTCAGTTAAAATAACTAAGCCATCCAATTTAAACGTTTAAAGGAGGTATATATATGTGTTTCCGTAAGGTGAAGTGCAGCGTTTTTCCTGTTATTTTAAATTTTTAACCTGCACAATTTACATCTTATTATCTTACAGTGTCTCATGTTGACTGCCATTCATCCGATGTTGACTTCGACTTCAGCTATAATTGGGTGCATACCTGTTGCTAATGATGCTCAATAAACAATAAACAATAAACAAAACCATTTTTCCCATGTATTTCCAATGGTGAGATCATGGCTCGTACCTGACCTTAGGTCATCAATATAAAAAAATACCGGAACATATTTTAGAGAACTTTAGGGCCATTATGTGATATGAGTTTCAATCGGATAAGTTTACCCTGTTCCGACTTATGTTATCTTTAACTTTTTTGAGATTAGGTCACTTGACCTGTACTGGTGACCTCAACCTTCAAATTTTGACACAAGTTGTAAAAATAATGGGGAAAAAGGTATGCCAAGTACGGCGGTGCTACGCGCCACTGTTTTTATGCCATCTCCGAAAAAACCGAGGGGGCCGGTACCCGCCCCCCGTCAATGCGCGCGTGAATCTCCTTGTCGTAAGCTATCTGGATATTATGAGCGTGTCAGTCTCCTGTCTAATGTGGACTTTAGTCGACTGCGCCCTGGTACTGAGCGCCGGTGAGCCATCAGCATACCACCTGAGCCTACAGAGCGGTACTCTGCCGATAGGTGGGCTTCAACGACCGGGGCCAGGTGCTGGCGCTGCAGCTGGTGGTGGTAACAGAACAGGGCGCTTTCCCAGTGGTGCACGGCGCCATAGAGCACTTTGCTCTGCTGGGCGTCATCAAGAACGCCTACCGAGCGGAAAACTGGCGCGTCACCCCTGGCATCGTCACCACTCACCTGCCGCCCAACATGTCGACACGCGCACCCGGTACAGGTCGCCCGCCTCATCCCCGTAGTCTTATCCCCCGACGCCTCAGTTCCCTCACTCGGTATAGGTCTCATCATAAGTGTCGCTACCGGCAAAAAAGTGGGAGGGGGCAGGCAAACTTCAACCTGATGCTGACAAAAAACTTTCAACATCAGGACCAAAAACTGTTCGAATTTGGGCTCCCCGTTGCCTTCCGTAGCGGCTGGATATAAGAATGTCCGGTTTTCTCTCATTTTGACTGAGATCAGGAAATTTTTGGCCAAAAAGTGGGGGGCCAGGCCCCCCTGCCCCCCCTTTCCGACGCGTATGGGTCTCATGGCCTCGTCCCTGTAGTCTCACATCCCGGTGTCCCAGTTCACTCACTCGGTACTGGTCCCCAAACCTCACCTCTATAATCTCACACCAAAATGTTCCTGCACGTATGTACGCTCGGTGCTCGTGTGTGTTTATTGTTCACTGGCATCCGCCTCCAGCTAGCTCACGTTATGGGCCCATTGCCAGCGTGGCCATCTATGAAACCTTTGTGTCGTACGAAAGTCTTGTGGGAAAACTGAGCGTTGGCAAATTGTTGGATGGTATGGTTCTTTTTATGCCTATGTGACTTCTTTATTGCTATCCAAAATGCAGTTGGTCCGTTTTAAGACGTACTCTTGATTTTTCATTGTCCATGCGTCGAAGCCGTTTAGGTTCACCTAACATGTCGATCTTAAACAGCCTGTCGATGTGTTGGAACACGTCCTAACCTGTCGATCTCGGGTAGGGTGCGTGAATGCCATCACCACCATAGAGGTGATAATGGACCATATCGCACACGAACTCAGCATGGATCCGTGGGAAGTGAGGCGGGCCAATTTCGCTTGCGACATCTCCCCCGAGAACAGGTGAGTTTCTGGGGGTCCTCTACCATACCCATACTGGTCAAGTGTCCGTGTTCTGGTCAATGTTAAAGGAACGGAGTTGCCAACTTGAAGCCCCTACGCCTGTGTCAATATGTTAAAGAACCCTAACGAAATGACATCAACCATCCCCTGTCGGGTTAGAGCATCTGAGATCACTGATCACGGCTGAGCTCCTGCAGGATTACGTATTGTACAAGCGCTTGAGTCATGTCCCTCCCGAGCGCGCGCCCTAATCACCAGCTATTTTGTTCGGTCTCCATCCAGCGAGTATTTCCTACCTTTCCTAATAATGCGTATCCTTCCCTCTGCTAGAAGAACGGTTGAATTGACACCACGTGAATTGTGGGCTTCATTGCTGTTAGTCGTCTGCGTATAATGTTCTATTTAAAAATGCAAGTGATAGCTGATATCTTCCAATAGCAGTTAGTTAAGGGCGTTTTATGAGGCGTTCTGTGCAAAGCACCTTTGCCCGCCTCTAAAGTGTGGGGGAGAATTTTCCGGGAGGGGTGTTTACTTTAATGTCGCAGAACAAAGGGACGAATCTTATTTCAAGGAATGGGTCGCGAAGTGTAGCAACACTTGCGAGGGAAGGGGATTGCTACGGCAGAGATGCCGAGCCTGGGGCACAGGTAGGATTTAAAAGGGTACGTGAAGAGTCTTGCCAGCGTAAAGATTAGTTTTTGAATTTTGTTCCTTGTTATCGAATAACCGTTTGCTTACGTTACTCGAGTTCCTCCATTGAAAAAGAATAATTTTGGGTTATTAGAAATACCCGCAAGCACCATGACGTGATGCCGCGGGTCTTTATCCTGCAACCAGGAGGTGGGGTTACAGCACCCTCTCTGGCTGGGTAGCCGCCGCATAGAGGAAGAGAGAAGGGTAATAGAACAGATAGAGTGTTAGGGAGGGGTGTGAGTTGGTTAGTTGGTTAGCAAATATGAACGGATGGTTAGGTGCCAATAGCAAATATATAGCCCATTATATGCATTATGCTGATGTGCACATTTTCTGTCTCCTGATCTCAAATATTAACGGTAGTGGGTGGGTCTGGAAAGTGTAATGGTTTAATTAATCATCGCCACTATATGTCGTCGGAGGCGGAAGTGAGCAAGGTGGGTACGAAGTGGGGCTGGCCGCCAAATCCTGCCTCTGGTTGTGCTCTGATTCGCGATACTACACACACAGAATGCGTCAGCCCGATGGGAGCGCGCGTACTAACCAACTTCACCACCAGGACCTCTACCAAGCTCACAAAGGCAGGAACCGTTAAATAACCTTTGGCCCAGCGGCACTAGGTCGTAGTGATGTACAGTGATGTACGCCGCCGTATGACGTCACGCCCAGTGTGTCAGTGAAGAGCCGCAGGGGGAGGGGGCGGCGTGTTTCACGGCGGCGGCGCGGTGTGTGTCGGTAGGCTGAAGGCCGAGGCTGGCTCCGACGCCGACGTCCTGGGGCGAATGGTGGACGAGATGTTCGACAGTGCCGACATTGTACGCAGACAGGACGCCATCCAAACTTTCAACCGGGTAACAGAGAGAGAGAGAGAGAGAGAGAGAGAGAGAGAGAGAGAGAGAGAGAGAGAGAGAGAGAGAGAGAGAGAGAGAGAGAGAGAGAGAGAGAGAGAGAGAGAGAGAGAGAGAGAGAGAGAGAGAGAGAGAGAGAGAGAGAGAGAGAGAGAGAAACTATTACAAGATTGGTTAACACTGCTTATTTTCGCTGCATTTGGGGCATCCAGTCAACCAGATGTTGAGGGGCCCTAGAACCCCAGCCATGACGATGAAGCAGCTTTTGAAACGGCATATGGTTGTAGAATAAGGGCCTAGGGAGTTGATATATTCATCCGGGTGAAGCTATGGCAGAGCTGGTTAATGCGAATGCTACGCATGTGGTGATGAGGTCCTCACTTGTTGGCGGTGTGTTTGCGCAGGTGAACAGGTGGCGTAAGCGGGGGGTGGCGCTGCAGCCGATGTCGTACCTGGTCAGCCCCATCTTCAAAATGCCGTGCCTGGTCTCGATTTACGATGAGGACGGCACGGTGGCGGTTTCCTCCGGAGGAATGGAGATGGGGCAGGGTCTCAACACCAAGGTAACTGCCACTGCATCACCGCCAGCGATAGGAGCATGGCTGTTAGACTGGATTTGTAATGATTGGTTATTTAGTAGCTAATGTATGGATATTTGCTGCTCATGGCTGGACCGATACAATACTTTTGATATGAACCGAGGTGGTCACCATGTTGGTGTAGGTTCCGAGACGCGTTCGTAGCGTGTGTTGAAGAAGAGGTTTTTGGGCGCTGTAGCAACAGTAACTAGGCAATGTCTGAACCATCGTTATGGTAGTTTCTCAGGTGCTGATAATGTCGTGGTCAATATCGCATACACAACCGTCCAGACTAGCTTCAAACGCCACCACTCTGTCTGGCACCGTTTGTGTTATACATGTCAAATCCCGCTTGGGTCAGATATGCTAAAGCGTGCTTGAAATCGGCTGATGCCCTGTCACCAAGAAGATCCGCCATCGGCTGTCCAAGGAGGAACCGATTCCGGACTCTGTGTAGCAGTGCACAAGCTTCAGTATCCGACAGGACATGCTTAACGCTTTGCCGTTCGCCGCATTGGGAGCATGTGCTCGGGGAAACCAAGCAGATGGTGACCGTCAGTGATGTATCTACATACATGTGGCTAATGCGGAGCCAAGTCAATCATACCTCCTCCCATCTATTTTGTCGACTGCTCGATTCCCAGCCGCCTACTGTTCCGCTGAGGTACTCCAACGCGCACTCAGACTCCGGTTCCCATCCCGCCTCTCACTCTAAATACAGGGAGTCGTTAATAAGGCACTTCACTAACGACGTGCACGGAGGAGCGAGCTCATAGAAGTACGAGGGGACTGCGTGGTGCAGTGTGGGGAAGTGATGACGTGACAGATTGTTGGAGGTGAGTCAACAGGACCCAACATCGTGAAAACGGTGTTTTGAAGAAAAAACGGCGAACCATATTAGGGTTTGGGAGAGCAAATGCCTTGCAAAAACCGAGCAGGCAAAACCAAAACAACAAGAGGCAAATGCCTTGTAGGCCCTCACCCTCCACTAGATCCACCCCTAGATTGAGGATTTTATCGCTCGATCATGAGAGGCTCCCGTCCCCTTTTCCATCTCCTTTTGTGATGTGATTATTTTCAATCTTCATAACAGTTGTTCTGTTTCTAACTGAGAGTTCCATCCTGACGGCGATGCAACTGTATTTCGCGTCCCTTCACCAGGTTGCGCAGACGGTGGCTCGGGAGCTGGGTGTGCCGCTCCAGTTTATCTCCGTGAAGCCCAACAATTCCCTGGTAAATCCCAACGGCCACCCCACCGGCGGCAGCATTAGTAGCGAAACTTCCAGCTTTGCGGCCCAGCGCGCCTGCAGGTCAGAGGCGCGCCACCCGCTGTCCCATCGCTTTGTCTTGGTGCCAACTCATAAAGTGGTCGAAGCCCCCTAAACCCAAAATACTTACATCATTACTGTGTCATCCACCACCCGATACAGGAGGGGCAGGGGAGGGGGGCAGGGAGTGCTGAACGACTGGTGGCAGGGAATTCTGGTAACGCAGGGAGCTGTGTGCTAATCTGGCTGTGAGTTGAGTGTCAGGTCTGGTACAGTGGGAGAGCTGTGTACAGATCTGACTGTGAGTTGAGTGCCAGGTCTGGTACAGTAGGGAGCTGTGTACAGATCTGGCTGTGAGTTGAGTGTCAGGTCTGGTACAGTGGGGAGCTGTGTACGGGTCTGGCTGTGAGTTGAGTGCCAGGTCTGGTACAGTGGCGAGCTGTGTACAGGTCTGGCTGTGAGTTGAGTGCCAGGTCTGGTACAGTGGCGGAGCTGTGTACAGGTCTGGCTGTGAGTTGAGTGTCAGGTCTGGTACAGTGGAGAGCTGTGTACAGGTCTGGCTGTGAGTTGAGTGTCAGGTCTGGTACAGTGGAGAGCTGTGTACAGATCTGGCTGTGAGTTGAGTGTCAGGTCTGGTACAGTGGGGAGCTGTGTACAGATCTGGCTGTGAGTTGAGTGTCAGGTCTGGTACAGTGGAGAGCTGTGTACAGATCTGGCTGTGAGTTGAGTGTCAGGTCTGGTACAGTGGAGAGCTGTGTACAGATCTGGCTGTGAGTTGAGTGTCAGGTCTGGTACAGTGGGGAGCTGTGTACAGATCTGGCTGTGAGCTGAGTGTCAGGTCTGGTACAGTGGGGAGCTGTGTACAGATCTGGCTGTGAGTTGAGTGTCAGGTCTGGTACAGTGGAGAGCTGTGTACAGATCTGGCTGTGAGTTGAGTGCCAGGTCTGGTACAGTAGGGAGCTGTGTACAGATCTGACTGTGAGTTGAGTGTCAGGTCTGGTACAGTAGGGAGCTCTGAACGGCAGGGAGTTGCTGTCGCGCCTGCAGCCGTACCGCAAAAATGCGGACGGCAGCGCCAGGGACTGGCTGCAGACGGTGCGGGCCGCCTCCAACGCCGCCATCAACCTCACGGCGCACTCCTGGTGAGACAGCCGACATCTTCAGAGGACATTCCTAGTACCGGCTGTGTTCCTCACTGTTACGCAAGTAACGAAATGTTGCCTCCCCTCTCGTAATTATTGTCTATAAGTAGATGAAGGTTAGCGAGGGGGTCAGGTGTTGAGCCACTTGTTTCAGCTGCAGCACCTCCGGATCCGGCTGCATGGAGGGACAGTTAGTTCCTGTACTATAGAGGATTTATTTTCAAAATGGCAGAAGTGGTAAATCCGCGAATGGTGCGAGGGTTAATGTTTTCTTAATGGTTTGGTTCTTGCGGATGACTTTAGAGATGAATAAACTCTAAAGGCTCTCCGAAAGGGGTTCTTACTGCTCGGACCTGCAGTGGGCGGCTCTTTCTCAAAATGGGGGATGCGTGGCTTAGCTGTAGAGCACCTCCCTTCTGGGCCGCAGATCCCGGGTTCATATGTCTCTGAATAAGTTGATATGATTCCCCAAATCCACAGCAGCGTGAGTGTTGGCGGCGCTGTCTAACCCGGGCAGTAAGTGCGTGGTTAAAGCCCAGCAATTATTTGTGTATTTTTTCAATGAAATTGCATCAATCACTTTGCTTGAACATGTGTTACTTCGCCGTCTAAATGAAAGCTTCAAAGACATTTTTTGGTTTGGTGCGTTTCACGTGTAGTAACGCGAATGTGTTGATGGATTGACGGTCGGTTTCAGGAAAGAGCCGGACATCGAGTGCGGCTCCTACAAAGTGTGGGGTCTGGCTGCTGCCGAGGTGGAGCTGGACGTGCTGACCGGCGAGTACCGGTTCGACCGGGTCGACCTGTACGAGGACGCCGGCCAGCCGCTCTCCCCCGCCGTCGACGTCGGCCAGGTGGAGGGTGCGTTCGTGTTCGGCATGGGCCTGCACCTGACGGAGAGGCACCGCGTGCACCCGGAGACGGCTCACCGCATCACCAGCCGCTGCTGGGTGAGAGCGCTGCGTCCCTTGTGTCTGTGTTCGTGAGAGTGCTGGTGCTGCTGGTGCTGTTGGAGCCTCGTGTCTGTGAGAGTGCTGCTGCTGCTGCCACTGCTGCTACACCCTACTCGTGCCTGTGTTCGTGAGAGTTCAGACACCGTTGCTGGTGCTGTTGCTCTCACGTATGTGTCTTTGAGTGTGCCGCGCTACTGCTACCCCTCCCACACCCTTGTCTGTGAGAGTGCTGCCTCTACTGTCCCCCTCCTCTCCCACCCTTGTCTGTGAGTGTGCTGCCTCTACTGTCCCCCTCCTCTCCCACCCTTGTCTGTGAGAGTGCTGCCTCTACTGCCCCCTCCTCTCCCGCACTCATCTGTGAGTGTGCTGCCTCTACTGTCCCCCTCCTCTCCCACCCTTGTCTGTGAGAGTGCTGCCTCTACTGTCCCCCTCCTCTCCCACCCTTGTCTGTGAGAGTGCTGCCGCTACTGTCCCCTCCTCTCCCGCACTCATCTGTGAGTGTGCTGCCTCTACTGTCCCCCTCCTCTCCCACACCCTTGTCTGTGAGAGTGCTTCCTCTACTGTCCCCCTCCTCTCCCACCCTTGTCTGTGAGAGTGCTGCCGCTACTGTCCCCCTCCTCTCCCCACCCTTGTCTGTGAGAGTGCTGCCGCTACTGTCCCCTCCTCTCCCGCACTCATCTGTGAGTGTGCTGCCTCTACTGTCCCCCTCCTCTCCCACCCTTGTCTGTGAGAGTGCTGCCTCTACTGTCCCCCTCCTCTCCCGCCCTCATCTGTGAGTGTGCTGCCTCTACTGTCCCCCTCCTCTCCCACCCTTGTCTGTAAGAGTGCTGCCTCTACTGTCCCCTCCTCTCCCACACCCTTGTCTGTGAGAGTGCTGCCGCTACTGTCCCCCTCCTCTCCCCACCCTGGTCTGTGAGAGTGCTGCCGCTACTGTCCCCTCCTCTCCCGCACTCATCTGTGAGTGTGCTGCCTCTACTGTTCCCCTCCTCTCCCACCCTTGTCTGTGAGAGTGCTGCCTCTACTGTCCCCCTCCTCTCCCACCCTGGTCTGTGAGAGTGCTGCCTCTACTGTCCCCCTCCTCTCCCACCCTTGTCTGTGAGAGTGCTTCCTCTACTGTCCCCCTCCTCTCCCACCCTTGTCTGTGAGAGTGCTGCCGCTACTGTCCCCCTCCTCTCCCACCCTTGTCTGTGAGAGTGCTGCCGCTACTGTCCCCTCCTCTCCCGCACTCATCTGTGAGTGTGCTGCCTCTACTGTCCCCCTCCTCTCCCACACCCTTGTCTGTGAGAGTGCTGCCTCTACTGTCCCCCTCCTCTCCCACCCTTGTCTGTGAGAGTGCTGCCGCTACTGTCCCCCTCCTCTCCCACCCTTGTCTGTGAGAGTGCTGCCGCTACTGTCCCCCCTCCTCTCCCACCCTTGTCTGTGAGAGTGCCGCTGCTACTGTCCCCTCCTCTCCCGCACTCATCTGTGAGAGTGCTGCCGCTACTGTCCCCCTCCTCTCCCACACCCTTGTCTGTGAGAGTGCTGCCGCTACTGTCCCCCTCCTCTCCCACACCCTTGTCTGTGAGAGTGCTGCCGCTACTGTCCCCTCCTCTCCCGCACTCATCTGTGAGTGTGCTGCCTCTACTGTCCCCCTCCTCTCCCGCCCTCATCTGTGAGTGTGCTGCCTCTACTGTCCCCCTCCTCTCCCACCCTTGTCTGTAAGAGTGCTGCCTCTACTGTCCCCTCCTCTCCCACACCCTTGTCTGTGAGAGTGCTGCCGCTACTGTCCCCCTCCTCTCCCACCCTGGTCTGTGAGAGTGCTGCCGCTACTGTCCCCTCCTCTCCCGCACTCATCTGTGAGAGTGCTGCCTCTACTGTCCCCCTCCTCTCCCACCCTTGTCTGTGAGAGTGCTGCCGCTACTGTCCCCTCCTCTCCCGCACTCATCTGTGAGTGTGCTGCCTCTACTGTCCCCCTCCTCTCCCACACCCTTGTCTGTGAGAGTGCTTCCTCTACTGTCCCCCTCCTCTCCCACCCTTGTCTGTGAGTGTGCTGCCTCTACTGTCCCCCTCCTCTCCCACACCCTTGTCTGTGAGAGTGCTTCCTCTACTGTCCCCCTCCTCTCCCACCCTTGTCTGTGAGAGTGCTGCCGCTACTGTCCCCCTCCTCTCCCACCCTTGTCTGTGAGAGTGCCGCTGCTACTGTCCCCTCCTCTCCCGCACTCATCTGTGAGTGTGCTGCCTCTACTGTCCCCCCTCCTCTCCCACACCCTTGTCTGTGAGAGTGCTTCCTCTACTGTCCCCCTCCTCTCCCACCCTTGTCTGTGAGAGTGCTGCCGCTACTGTCCCCCTCCTCTCCCACCCTTGTCTGTGAGAGTGCTGCCGCTACTGTCCCCTCCTCTCCCGCACTCATCTGTGAGTGTGCTGCCTCCTACTGTCCCCCTCCTCTCCCACACCCTTGTCTGTGAGAGTGCTGCCTCTACTGTCCCCCTCCTCTCCCACCCTTGTCTGTGAGAGTGCTGCCGCTACTGTCCCCCTCCTCTCCCACCCTTGTCTGTGAGAGTGCTGCCGCTACTGTCCCCCTCCTCTCCCACCCTTGTCTGTGAGAGTGCCGCTGCTACTGTCCCCTCCTCTCCCGCACTCATCTGTGAGAGTGCTGCCTCTACTGTCCCCCTCCTCTCCCACCCTTGTCTGTGAGAGTGCTTCCTCTACTGTCCCCCTCCTCTCCCACCCTTGTCTGTGAGAGTGCTGCCGCTACTGTCCCCCTCCTCTCCCACACCCTTGTCTGTGAGAGTGCTGCCGCTACTGTCCCCCTCCTCTCCCACACCCTTGTCTGTGAGAGTGCTGCCGCTACTGTCCCCCTCCTCTCCCACACCCTTGTCTGTGAGAGTGCTGCCTCTACTGTCCCCCTCCTCTCCCACCCTTGTCTGTGAGAGTGCTGCCGCTACTGTCCCCTCCTCTCCCGCACTCATCTGTGAGTGTGCTGCCTCTACTGTCCCCCTCCTCTCCCACACCCTTGTCTGTGAGAGTGCTGCCGCTACTGTCCCCCTCCTCTCCCACCCTTGTCTGTGAGAGTGCCGCTGCTACTGTCCCCCTCCTCTCCCACCCTCGTCTGTGAGTGTGCTTCCGCCGCTGTTCCCCGTCTCCCACTCCCCGGATCTGTGAGTGTGCTGCTGTTACTGCTATCCCCAGTCCCTCCACCCGAGGGTTGCGTTTGCCTGCTGTGTTGGAAAGCAGAATATGAAACTAGTAATTGCCATACATTGGCAGTAAATAGATCCAATGAAATCACAGCGTTCATGTTATTTCCTTTATTATTGGTAGTGGGTGTAGTCTATCTATATCTTCCCATCCAAGACCACAGTGCAGCATAAATGATTGCTGACCTCTCCGGCCATACCCTCGAGCTAAATATGTATGGCGCGAAGGCCCTCTATTTGTGCTAATGTGTTTTCCACAATTGGCGTGTTATACTAACAACAAACTCATGTTCTCAGAACTACTTTATTCCAACGCACAAAGACATTCCAAGAGACTTCAGGGTCAAGCTGCTGAACAACAACAAGAATCCTCCCGGCATCTTCAACTCAAAAGGTCAGTGCGTGGCTTTAGGCTCAAAATGATCCGCATGTGGACCAGATATATGGTGTCCCAGGATCAAATCCAAATTTTCAGCGCACAGAAAAATCCAGGATTTCGTATTGGGGGATTCACTTGGTGGGGGTAGGTGGCGCCATCCAAACAAGGGGCGCCACTTCTGGGGGACGAAACCTATAAAGTGGGCGCCAAGTTCGATCACGGGGGCAGAGCGCTGATACTCGCATCAGGGGGGAGGGGGGCGATGGGCTTGGGAAGGAAGTGACCTTTCAGAGGGGCTCCATTTTCCTTTCAAGGGGGAGGAGCCCAGGATGGATCGGGGAAGGGGGTAAGTGCCCCATTTGGCCCTCCCCATTGGGTCTGCCTATGCCTATGGTTCAGCCTACGATTATGAGCCTCTTTTTGTTTTGCTGCCACGGAGATTGAGATGATTGTGTGCACTCGGTCGTCCAAAAGACGGGGTCTTTTTCCTCAGCTCAGTCATCTCTGTGCCTCCCTCTGCCCCCTCAAACTTACGTCTGCCACCAGGGTCTCCCTGGCGCCTCCCTTTACCACCAGGGTGTCTCTGACGCCGGCATCTACCACCAGAGTGTCCTTGATACCTCTTCTTCCGCAGCCACGGGTGAGCCGGCGATGTGTCTGGCCAGCTCGTGTTTGAACGCCCTGAGACGGGCGGTGGCGGCGGCGCGTCGGGACCTCGGGGACACTGCTTGGGTCACGCTTGGTGAGTTCACTCCCTCCCAGCTTATAAGAGTGTGGGGAATGTACTGCAGAATTGTGAGGCAGCTGTATCTGATCGGTGTTGTGCCATGGAGTAAGTAGTAGCCTTTTGTGGGTAGTGGCGGATCCAGGGGGGCAAAAAGGCAATTGCCCCCAAACGGAAAAGCCCGGGGCAAAACTATGTTTTTGCCCCCTCCCAAGCGATCGACCTCCTTTTTCCCCCGACTCCTTTTTAGCTTGTAAGCAAGATTTTGGTGCTTCAACTCTCAACTTCACAGAATTAGTGAAGTTCAGTGTAAATATTGGAGCTTGGATAGGAAAAAAAGTATCTTGAGTTCATATTTTTCACCCCGTGTCGTTTTTTTTTTTGCTTTTCGTCTCCAGTTCCCAAAATCCTACTGAAAAGGCATATTGTAACGCAATTTTTCACTGCGCGACGTTTTTTTGCTTTTTGCTTTTTGCTTTTCGACTTTGGTTTGCCCCTCCCAAACCACCCGGCTAGATCCGCCACTGTTTGTGGGTAAGATGAAAGGTGTGGGCAGTGCTTAGACGGGCAGCAACCAAACGTGTTTAAAAAGTTTATTTGCCGATATACCTACGGGAAGGATATTTAGAGAATCAATTGAGTCTATTCCAGCTGATACCAGAAGCCAAGGAGTAGAGCTCGGGTTCAAAGCTTGTTGATTTCCTTGTTAACGTGTGATTTGGTTCCCTTCCGACGAAGAGAGCTAGCGACGCCAGATGGCCTTGGCGGTTGGTGCGCTGATAAGCCAAACATTATTACCGGATACAGAGGCGTTGGATCGGCATTGCTGGAGCTGCCGGCTGCCTGTCCCGGCGTCAAGGACGTTCCTCAGATGAAATGTTTCTAGTGTAGGGCGCTGTGGTGCTCTAACGCCAGTGATGCGGGCTCCACAGACTCTCCGGCCACTCCGGAGGTGGTGCTGGCTGCCTGTGGCACGCCGTCAGAGGCTCTGCTGGTCTGCTGAGCAGCTGCCTGTGGCACACCGTCTGAGGCTCTGCTGGTCTGCTGAGCAGACGACAACGCTGCTGCTGACAATGAACGGCCAAACTAACTACAATGGATTGTGGTCGGCGTTTCGCCGTGACCACCTTAGGATAATTCATGTCAGAATACCATATTTCAATCTCCGTTTTTTTCAGTGACAGTTTCACTAAGTTTTACCTAGCGCGGTATATTGCATGCGTAACAATGCCAGTACTGTAGTGTTGGGATGGGCTTGGAATAATGGCCGGGGTGCTAATTAGTACAGCTGTCGACCATTAGTATTGGCGGGTCCGGTCGCGGTGCACACGGCTGCTGCCCGAGGGAGTGACTGAGACAGGCGCGGGTTGGCAAGGCACCTGCCGTATACACCTGTCGACTATTAGTATTGGCGGGTCCGGTCGCGGTGCACACGGCTGCTGCCTGAGGAGTGACTGAGACAGGCGCGGGTTGGCAAGGCACCTGCCGTATACACCTGTCGACTATTAGTATTGGCGGGTCCGGTCGCGGTGCACACGGCTGCTGCCTGAGGGAGTGACTGAGACAGGCGTGGGTTAGCAAGGCACCCGCCGTATCATCCGTAACGAAGAGCCCCAATAGGAATCAGCTCTTTATTTGCTTGAAATATTCGTTGATTCGCCACTATACTTCTGTGCGCAGCAGGGTTAAGCTTCCGACGACGGCTCCTGTTAAGGGGAATGTGACACCTCGGTACAGCTGTGGACTGGAGTGGCTTAACGGACATTCTCTATTGAAAATAATTAATTTGGTATTGTTTCTGCTTAAAACATGGCTAGAAGCCCAATATCATGCATTCATTGATTTTATTTTATTTGGCTAGAGGTGAAAAGTCTATATTGCCGTGTCCTTATGATCTGGTAACGTTTCGTCCAGATTGAAGTTTTTTTATTTGTGCCATAAATGAATACCCTACAAGTGAGGCGTTTTCAGCCAAAAGAGGTTATAATAATCCGAAGTGACTCCTGTCAATTTGTTTTTTGTCGTGACATATTAAAACATGTTTTGCGTTTCAAACTAGTGGTTTAAGAAAGTTATAGGCATTTACAGTCGCCAATACCAAAGTCACGTTTAGCACGTAGGTTTTAAAGATTGTCATGACGTCACTTTCCTAAGCTCACCTCATACTATGGAATCACCCGGGGAGGACGGATAGATAAGGGGTTGATTTGTTTACCCATTTCCGCGAACGTTAAGTTCTGTGACACAAGTGAAATATTTATAAAGTGGATTCTCGGCATCCTGTATCACGTGGTTATCTCAAGAAAATGTCGGGAAATATCACTATGAAGGTGTCATATTCCCTTTAAGATGTATAGTCATTAAGCTAGGAACAACTGTCAGGGCGTAGCCAGGATTTCGCTCAGGAGGGGCGGCGCCACGAAAGGGCCCCTGCGACAGTGCAAAAGGGCCCTGATGGGTACAAAGAGCTCTGCTTGTTACAGAATTGAGTGCTGAAGAGGGCTTAAGACGGCCCTATCTGGTATAAAATACCAAGTTTTGCCTCAGAGCATAGTGCGGGCGAGCCGCACTTCGCGCGGCTCGTGTCTCCAGGGGGCCCTTCGGGCCCCTCAGGAGGGCGGCTGTCACTGCCGCCCCCTTGGCTACGCCCCTGGCAACTGTTGTCCTGTTACAGTATCTAACTGTGGTAGCTTGTATTTTACAATGGCATGAGGGGCGATACTAACGTGCATGCCTTGTTATGTGGTAATGTTGACTGGTAGCTCTCATTTTACAGTGATTGGGTGAGTAATTTGCTGTATAATATACAGATATATCTATCAGTTATCACCGCGCCACTACCGTGCTCTTCCTCCAAACCACCTTTCACGAAGGTTTCAAACTCAGTGGCGCAGAACACTGTATTTCATCTTTATGCTTAGTCGCATCATCGACAGTCGTCAGTTCGACTCACATCGACACAGTCCCTCGCAGGGATGACGGATTCCGGGGGCACGGTGTGCAGTTGCACACCCTGAAACGATTGAGTGTGTGCAAAAGTATATTTTTGCACACCCGGTTTTAGCTTGGTCCAGGGAGGTGCCCCCCACCCCGGATTTCGGCGGCGCCCCCCCAGGATTTGGACGGCGCCCCTGGCCGGTCAAGGGAAAATCAGGCCTAAACACCGCCTACCTAAAGAGGTAGGGCCCTCGGTGTGAAGTAAAGACACTTTCACGTATGAACGGCGCCCCCTGACATCAAAGCCGCCCCATGGACAGCAAATGGGCTCAATGTATCCACTCAACGCATGGAAATCAGGTCGGTGCCCCCTCACCCTGAGTGGGCGCCCCTTGGGGGTCGAAGGCCCCCTCCGGAGGAAGGCACCTCTTTCGGGAAATCTTGCACACCCGCTCGAAAATGGAATCTGCCGTCCCTGGTCCTTCGCAGGGTGAGGTCATGACTGGCCGCCCTAGGGAACAATCACACGCACTGTAAGCTATGGTTACACAGCAACACAGACCACGTCACTCGAATGCAGTGATAGTGTAATTCAGGCTTTAGCCCAAACCACTCCCAACACAAAACATTAAGCGGAAGCGGCAGGGGCGCAGCCAGAGCTTTGGTATGCAGGGCACGCCACCTTTGAGGGGCACCTCGAGAGAAAAAGGGCATCTTTAACGTAACCTAGAAGACTTACAATATCTTAGTTTATGTCAACTTGTGGGCACCTTTGGTCCAAGAAAAATTAAAATCAAGCATTGACGGAGAAAAAACTCGGTTAAAATGTAAGACGTATTGCCGAAATCTCAAGAAAGTAGTCAAACATAACTGTTTTGGATAGATCTAAGGATAAGTCAGCCAACTCATGGAAGTACTCAACATGATAAAATCAGCGGAGCCCGTGATATTTGTCACTATGTGCAAGCTAAGAAATATTGGAGTAAAAAATGCATTTGTTATGCCCACTAGTTTTGCCTGTACAACTACCAATAATTGCTAATGCCGAGTAAGCCCTGGTTAAACGCAAATTAAGTGCCCCGGTTCCCACAAGAGCCATGGGAGGAGGAGTGTCATTGTGACATTGGAAGAGTAATTTTTGCTGCCGGAATGATTTGGTATATGCCTTTGTAACGCGTTTATTAATTTCCATATTTTCTTGGATCGTTCGGTCCCAGTAGGAGTAAAAAAGGTTAACAGGCCGGTGGTTTGGATGGGCATGGTGTGACAGGGCTGAAAATTGTGAACAACTAGTTTTGTTTTCTTTTAAATGAACTAGTGGAAATCCTGGTTTAGGGGGCTGCTCTGAGATCAGAGGCACATGCCTTCTTATCACCCCTCTCCAGAATCCACCAGTATAATAGGCAATTTATATAGTCAGGGGTGCCTAGGTATCTAAAGCAGTTTTAGCGATGGCTCATTCCTTGTTAGCTCCATTTTACAGGGGGAGTTTCCATTATGTTCCTATTCCCTATCTATTCAAAACCAGCTCAGGGGCCCCCTAGTGAGGATCGGAGCCCTCCAGAGAAGCTGCACCCCCTCTCCCTAGTTGTGTCCCTAGGGATAAGATTAGCTCAGTGGCCCTCCGAGATGATGGCATTGTGCTCTTACTCTCTGTCTATGTGCAAGACTAGCTCAGGGGACCCCCGATGTGGATCAGGCCCCCCTCCCGAGCAGCTCATGAACCCAGGGACTAGACTAGCTCAGTGGTCCCCCACAGATGGAGGTCATCAGAATAGCTCAATGGGCTCCAGATAGGCTCCTAGGGCCTTGAACCAGCTCAAGGAGTCTCAGACCAATTAAAGGCGCCAGATCATCCCAAGTGGGTCGCAGGCCAACTTAAGGGGCTCTCAAAAGCTCAGCGCTCAGACTAGCTCAATCAAGGTACCCCCAGGGCCCATACCGGGTCAGGGTACCACCAGGACCCAGATCCGCTCTTGGGCCCCAGATCAGCTCTTGGGTCCCATATCAGTTCAGGGGCTCAAAGTCAGGTTAGGGGCTAGACCAAGCCAGGGGCACTTAATCAGCTCAGGAGCCCTTTATCAGCCGATATCCATCACCAACTCGGGCTCAACCAGTTCAGCAGCTCCAGAGCTGCTCAGGGGACACTAGATCGGCCCGTAGGGCACCAGATCAGCTTAGGGGATAAGGGATCAGCTCAGTGGTCCCCGACCAGCTCGGGGCCCAGATCAACTTGGGGGTACCAGACCAGGTCAGGAGGCACTTAATCAGCCCAGGAGCACCATACCAGCTCAGGGACCCTCATCAGTTTTGATCTGCCCAGCTCACCTCAGGGCTCCAGAGCTGCTCTGAAAATTACGTAATCAATTCAGGAGGCCCAGATCAGCTTACAGGGCACTAGATTACCTCAGGGGGGCACCAGACTAGCTCAAAGGACATCAGATGGATTCAGAAGGCACGATGATCGTTCAGGAGGCATAAGATCGACTCAGGGGCATTAGCTCAGCTTAGGGGGCAACATATCTTCCCAGGGGGCACCGGATGATCAGCTCGGGGGTCTAGATCAGCTCCTAGCCCCCAGACCAGAGCAGGGGTCTAGATCAGCTCAAGGAGCACCATATCAACTCAGGGGACAAGGGATCAGCTCAGTGGGCCCCGACAAGCTCGAGGTCTAGATCAGCTCAGGGGGTACCAGATCAAGTCGGGAGTCACTTAATCAGCTCAGAAACTCCATTCAAGCTCATAGGCTCTCATCATCCTCGGTGGGCCCAGCTCAGGGCCTCAGAGTTGCTTATGAAATTACGTTATCAACTCAGGAGGCCTATATCGGCTTACAGAGCTCTGGTTAGCTCAGGGGGCACCAGACTAGCTCAAAGGACATCAGATGGGCTCAGAAGGCATGATAGTGGTTCAGGAGGCACAATATCGACTCAGGGGGCATTAGTTCAGCTCAGAAGGCAAAATATATGCTCAGGAGGACCAGATCGATCAGCTCGGGGGCCCAAATAAGCTGCTAGAGCCAAGAGCAGGGGCCTATATCAGCTCAAGGAGCAACATATCAGCTCAGGGGACACAAGATCGGCTCAGAGCTGCCTAGACCAACTCAGGGGCACCAGATCTTCTAGGGAGACAAGAATCAGCTCAGGGGGCATCTGCTCGGCTCAAGAGGCACCATATTGTCTCAGGGGACAGCAGTTCAACTCCGGGAGGCATTGGATCAGCTCTGGGGGCCTGGATCAGCTCAAGGGACACTAAAGCAGCTGATCTGGTACCAGACAAGCTCGGAGACTCAGACTAACACTAAATTTCCAGCGGCACAGCCCAAATGGGGCACACCGCCTAGAGATCAAAGGGCACTCCGGCACCGATGGGGGCACGTACCCCCCGTACCCCCATCCCCTTGGCTGCGCCCCTGAGAAGCAGTTTCGAATAATTGGTAGCGACACCCATCTCTGGAAAATACATCGAGCACGGCAAACAGAGACCACTTGCCGTATCACTCTGCCGCAGGGGCGAACGTAGACCCGAGTTTTTTTGGGGGGATGGGGGGCAAACCCATATCTGTCTCTCCTCGGGGGAGGTCGGAGCGAAATTTTTTTTGCTCTACAGACCTAGTGCAAACACCTTTTTTCCATACACGTCGGAAAAGGGGGGCCAGGGGGCCTGGCCCCCCACTTTTTTGACAAAAATTTCCTGATCTCAGTCAAAATGAGAGAAAACCGGACATTCTTATATCCAGCCGCTGCGGGAGGCAACAAAGAGCCCAACATTCGAACAGTTTTTGGTCCTGACATTGAAAGTTTTCTGTCAGCATCAGTGGCGTAGCCAGGATTCGGCCAAGGGGGGTCCGACTACTGTCGGGGGCCCCCCCAGGCCGGGGGCCCCTTAGTAGTCGGGGCCCATCTCCTATATGTGTCGTATAATATTTTGACATTATAACATTTGCACGACGGAAATTTTTATATCCCTTCTAAGTGTTTGTTATTATTTTGTTGATAGTTTGATTTTTCTCGATCCGACCAAGGTTTGGTAAATTTAGGTCACCAAATATTAAGGCTGGCCCATACCTATATGACAGCGTGGCTATAATAACAGTATTGTGGCACATTTCGGGAAATCAAATGTTGCTGCGTGCATGATGTTAAACCTGACTTTACCTCAATTCATTCTGGTAATCAGGTATGAAGTTATTGAAGGTCGGTCGTTTTGAGTACGAAGAAATGGTCTTCTACGGAAAATGATTACCAATTTTTCCGGTTGTCAAATTCATGAACTCTTTAATCAGAAAGTTTCCAAAGAAATGGCAAAAATTTATAAAAATACATGGGATATGGTGGATGGTGGTGTGTTCCGGACATCATATAACGTCTGTTCCGGGGAAGGATCCTGATGAATTCACCACAGTTACTTTCTTACCCTTGCTATTTTGTAAATGAGCAAATTACCAAAACAATAGGCTTCTGATATAACTATTGCGTTGGATTACTCTGTCATTGTTATTTTAAGCCTTCCATACCTATTTTTCTTTTTGGGATTATGCTCAACAATGTTTGTCATTTTCCTTGTTTCTCTGGTTTCCTACGAAAATATTTGAAAGTTGCTTATTTCAGAATATTTAGGACGGTAGTAATTGGGACTAAGCTAATAGATTGAAAACCAGCTGAAGTTCCAAATTCCCTGTTCGATTTGCTATTATGGATGTTAAAATTAGATTAATTTTTGCATTTCCTTCAGTAATGGTGCCTCATCGACATGTTTCAATTTGTCCTTTTTGGTACGCAATGGGAAAATATAAATTTTCGAAAATATGATTTTCGAAAATCTTCTTTGAGCCTAGGATCTCAAGCGATATCTCTGGATTCTATTCTAAACTCTAAAAGAAATTGAAAGGAAAAAGGACGTTCAATAAAAGGATATATGAGTGTGCCCCAGATGCTATGTAAAACCTATTCCATGGACGGTCCTACTGATGAAACCGCTCACTTACTCCTCCCCAGCCATTGTTTGGAGATCCCGGGGGCTTGGGGAGATGAGTACTTCCTTGGACTTTAAGTCTGATAGGCTTTGTACAGGGCTTGTATTGCTATGCCAGTGTTAAGCCATCCAGGACCATCACCCACCACCCCCCTGACCCCTGGGTTGAGCAGAGATATCAAGGGGCCTAGCACTTGACAGGATGCCGAAACCAGTATCTGGGACCCCTGAAAACAACACTTTTCCCGCAAATCAGTACTTACGTCCCCCAAAACCAGCATTTGGGGGTACCATGAGACTACCTACTGGAACTCCCTGGAACTTACTCTCGTGGGGCCTTGAGGATAAATTTAAGGGGAGGAAGGAGAGCAGAGAAATCACAAGGTTAATTTCCGGCCCCTCTCCCGATTAGATCCCAGGGAGTCTCTGATACTGATTCACGGCGCCTCTTACCAAAATTGTGGACTCCTGAGAATCTCTCGGGGCTCCCTAGATTAGTTATCGGCAGCACCTATGGGCCTATTTATCGGCCCCCAAGATTTGCTCTGGGGGAGGGGGGCTGCGACTGACTCTCGGGGCCATCCAGATTAGCCCTTGGGGGTCCCCTGAGGCTATCTCTGGGGAGGGGGCGGGGGGCTGGGAATGACTTCCGACAGCCCTCTGAGACTAACCCTGGGGCGCCCCCTGAGGCTAACACTCGAGGAGGGAGGCGTGGAAGCACCCCTGAGACTGAGTATTTGGCACGGCACTCCTGAGACTGTCTCTCGGAAGACCAGATTAACCCTCAGAGGCCTAAGGCTAACTCGGGGCCGTGAGACCAAAATTCAGGAGCACCTCTGGGAATTACTCTCAAAGCTCCAAAATTAGCTCTTGGACGAACCGGAGACTAGCTCCCGGGAGCACTCTAAGACTAACTTTTAGGTGCTCCCTGAGATTGACTCAGGGCCTCTTATGCAACAACTAGGGGAGGGGGCACAGCCTCAGGCTAAATCTCGAGGGTTCCCAAGATTACCCCTCGGGGGTCTCCTGAGATCAGCACTCTGCGGATCAAATGAAACTAACTCTCGGACCTCCAGATTAACTCTCGGGGCCACCTGAAAGTAAATATTGACTCCTGAGAGAGACGCCCGCAAGACTATGGGACCGAATATAGGGGGTGGGGGGGCTTATCGATGCACCAACTGCCAAGGTCATATGGCGAATATAGGGGGTCCTCTAAGACTGACTCTCGGGGTCCCCTTGACCGACTCCTGGGGTTCTCTGAGACTGATTTTAATGTAGCCCCCTGAAATAGACTGTCGCAGGGCCCTGAGAACCACTCTCTGGGGGAACCTGGGACGAGTTCGGCCCCTGAGACCGACTTTCGGGGTCCACTGAGACCAACTCTCAGGGCCCCTCTGAAATATACCTTGACTTGAAATTTTATACTTGAGACCGAATCTCAGGGCGGGGCCCTGAGGCCGACCCGGGACATCCTAAGAACGAATCTTCAGGGGCTTCTGAGACTGATTCTGGGGCCCCTGTGATCAGAGAATGCTTTGCAGTGGTTCAGATTGGCCCAAAGGGGGTGCTCGGACTCCTACAACTCCTTGGCTACGCCACTGCATCCACACATTCGGGGGCCCGCCGAGATCAGCACTTGGAGGCCCCTGAAAGCATTGCTTTCCCCCGATACCAATACTTCGGAGCCCCTGGATACTGATGCGCGGGGCTAATAAGACCAAACTCGGGGTTCCACTTAGATCAGGTTCGGGAGGCACCCCTAGGTCCATGCTTGCGCTTTTCTCAGGAGTAACTCGACACTGTTGTTCGGGGGCCCCAGATCAACATTCGGAACCCCCCCCAGACTAATGCTCGATACTCTGGAGCCCTTCGATACCAATGCTCGGGGACCCTGAGCCCAAGCCTGGGCCCCTGAGACCAACCTCTGGGTCCCATGGGGCCAATTCTCGTGCCTCGCTTATAAGTCCCCTCGATATCGATAGTCGGGGGGCACCCCGAGATCAATATTGCCCCCCCTCCCCCCACTTCCCGAGATCAATGTTCGCTGCTCCGGAGCCATCGATACCAATGCTCGGGGGATCCCTAAGACCAGCTCTGGAGCCCCCTTAGACCAAGATCGAAAGGCCTGTGAGACAAAGCTCGGAAGGCCCGTGAGACAAAGCTCGGAAGGCCCGTGAGACCAAGCTCGCGCCCCTTATGCAAAGTTTGGGGCCCCCTGAGACCAAGTTCGGGGCCCCTGAGACCAAGCTTGGGGGTCCCCTGGTACCAAACTCGGAGGGCCCCGTGACACCAAACTCAGGGCCCCTGAGACTAAGATCGAAAGGCCCGTGAGACTAAAGCTCGGGGGGGACCTGAGACCAAGCTCAGGGGCCCTTGAGACCGAGCTCAGGGGCCCATGAGATCAATGTTCGGTACTCTGGAGCCTTCAATACCGATGATCGGGGGCCCCCTGAGACCAAGCTCGGAAGGTCCCTGAGACCAAGCTCGGGGGCCCCTGAGACCGAGCTCGGAGGCCCCCTGAGACCAAACTCGGAGGGCCCCCTGAGACCAAGATAGAAAGGCCCTGAGGCTAAGCTCGGGGGTGCTTGAGACCAAGCTAGGGGGACCCTGAGACCAAGATCGAAAGGCCCGTGAGACTAAAGCTCGGGGGCCCCTGATACCAAGCTCAGGGCCCCTGAGACCAAGCTTGGGGGACCTGATACCACGCTCTTGAAGCCCCCTGAGACCAAGCTTGGGGGTCCCCTGGTACCAAACTCGGAGGGCCCCGTGACACCAAACTCAGGGCCCCTGAGACTAAGATCGAAAGGCCCGTGAGACTAAAGCTCGGGGGGGACCTGAGACCAAGCTCGGGGGCCTTTGAGACCGAGCTCAGGGGGCCCATGAGATCAATGTTCGGTACTCTGGAGCCTTCAATACCGATGATCAGGGCCCCCCTGAGACCAAGCTCGGAAGGTCCCTGAGACCAAGCTCAGGGGCCCCTGAGACCGAGCTCGGAGGCCCCCTGAGACCAAACTCGGAGGGCCCCCTGAGACCAAGATAGAAAGGCCCTGAGGCTAAGCTCGGGGGTGCTTGAGACCAAGCTAGGGGGACCCTGAGACCAAGATCGAAAGGCCCGTGAGACTAAAGCTCAGGGGCCCCTGAGACCAAGCTCAGGGCCCCTGAGACCAAGCTTGGGGACCTGATACCACGCTCTTGAAGCCCCCTGAGACCAAGCTTGGGGTTCCCCTGGTACCAAACTCGGAGGGCCCCGTGACACCAAACTCAGGGCCCCTGAGACTAAGATCGAAAGGCCCGTGAGACTAAAGCTCGGGGGGACCTGAGACCAAGCTCGGGGGGCCTTTGAGACCGAGCTCAGGGGGCCCATGAGATCAATGTTCGGTACTCTGGAGCCTTCAATACCGATGATCGGGGGCCCCCTGAGACCAAGCTCGGAAGGTCCCTGAGACCAAGCTCGGGGGCCCCTGAGACCGAGCTCGGAGGCCCCCTGAGACCAAACTCGGAGGGCCCCCTGAGACCAAGATAGAAAGGCCCTGAGGCTAAGCTCGGGGGTGCTTGAGACCAAGCTAGGGGGACCCTGAGACCAAGATCAAAAGGCCCGTGAGACTAAAGCTCGGGGGCCCCTGAGACCAAGCTCGGAAGCCCCTGAGACCAAGCTCGGGGAGCCCTGAGACCAAGCTCGGGGGGCCGAGACCGAGCTCAGGGGCTCCCCGAGATCAATGTCTGGTTCCCTAGAGTCGCGATACCGATGATCAGGGGCCCCTTGAGACTAAGTTCGGGGGTCCCCTGAGACCAACCTGCTGGCCCTGAGACCGAGCTCGGGGCCCCCTGAGACCAAGATCAGGGGGCCCGTAAGACCAAGCTTGGGGGCCCCCTGAGATCAAGCTCGGAGGTTCCTTGAGACTAACCTCGGGGGGGGCCTGAGATCGAGCTCGGAGGGCCCCCTGAGGCCAAGCTCAGGGGGCCCCTGAGACCAAGCTCAGGGCCCCCTGAGATCAATGTTCGGTACTCTGGAGCCCTCAATACCGATGATCGGGCCCCTGAGACCAAGCTCGGGGGCAACCTGACCAAGCTCGGGGGCCCCTGAGATCAAGTTCGGAGGTCCCTTGAGACCAAGCTGGGGCGCTCCCTGAGACCAAGCTCAGGGGCCCCCTGAGACCGAGCTCAGGGGCCCCTGAGACCAAGATCAGGGGGGCCCGTAAGACCAAGCTTGGGGGCCCCCTGACATCAAGCTCGGAGGTCCCTTGAGACCAAGCTCGGGGGGGGCTGAGATCGAGCTCGGAGGGCCTCCTGAGACCGAGCTCAGGGGGGCCCCTGAGACCAATGCTCGTGTTTTCCAGTGCGTAAGGTCAGCCCAAGGGGGTCCGCGGACCCCAAGGACCCCCCCTTGGCTACGCCACTGGTCAGCATCAGGTTGAAGTTTGGCTGCCCCCCCCCACTTTTTTGCCGGTGGCGACACTTAGGCTTTTTTCAGTGCTCGACAGACCTAGTATAAGCTACCTCTCCAAGTGCATGATCGCTCTCCGGAAGGGGGAAGCGAAGATTTTTTGCTCTACAGACCTAGTGTAAACACCTTTTTTCAAAAATTTATCCAGCGTTTTGGGGGTGCCAAAAGATAGTTCCCCCTCCAGAGCTTTAGAGGGCCATGGCCGGAATGCCCCCCTGCGTCCGCCAATGCTTTGCCGAAGATACTGTTCCGCAGAGCAGGTCTAAGGAGTAGGCTGTGCCGCTGGACTCAAGATACTGTTCCGCAGAGCAGATCTGAGGAGTAGGCTGTGCCGCTAAACTAAAGATACTGTTCCGCATGATGGTTCTGGGGAGTGCTGCTGTGCCTAGAGGTTTGTATAGAGAACCTTTAAAGGCTTAAGAGTTATTGAGAGGTTTTAGGAAATTTTCTCTGTTTGCGCGCGACTGACAAGAAGCCGGCTTGTTGTTATTTTCGTCGCCGCCTTTTCCTTTTCTCGGTTTGGAATGTGAATGTTGTGGTGTTGTTGGTTTAAAATTAAATTATATATGAGGATAGAAATGATGATAATCATTTGATTTTGATTGATTTTGTGGGAAAAGTAACGCCGGAAACGCACATGATCACGTTGTTGGACCACGGTGAATTGTGCATGGAAGACTTTTGCTTTCTTTACACAAATTTCCAAGTGGAAAAGTTTGCAATTCGGATTATATTTTGAAACTGAGGTGTGTGTTACAGAAAATCGGGCAGCATCGGCTAAAAATGAGTAAAATATGCTGCATTGGAGAACCAAGGCTGATTTTGGCCCCTGGATTTTCCTCAGTGTGATCAATGCTACCTACTCAAGGTTAAGATTTTCATTACATGGAACATAGCACTGGACATAAAAAGATTCGGATGATTTTTGCTGCCTGCTGCTGCTTCAGTTCAATGCCCTTCAAATCCTTGCTAGGGGCTTGTTCCAGCGCCTCCTTAGAAAAAAGATGAGAGTAGCTTGGAGTAAGTCGGAGCAGGCACAAAAACCGGTGTCCGCTGGACTGATTTCGGATGAGATTGGATAAGATATCAGCTGATTGCGCCTGATCAGCGCCAATATGGCGGGCGTGGCGCAGCTTAGAAACTAATCGAATTTGATTAAGGCCTCTGATACTCATTTAATGTATTTTAGTGAAAGTGGAATACAGAAAAACAGCTTAATCAAAACCTTTAGCTGCCTACAAATGTTGTTTCTCACTGTAAAACAACTTATTTTAGTGTCTCAATTGAAATTCGTGCGCCACAATTGAGCTCCTCCAAACTCCTCTGAAAAACCACCTTTCGTTTGAGAAGAGGTTGGATTAGATTTGAGATGAGCTTTGACGAGCTTGGAGGAAGTTTAAGGAGGCGCTGGACCGGGCGAGAGGAAGTTGGAGAATCTTTGAGGAGGTTGGAGCAGGTTTGAGGAGGTGCTGGAACAGGCCCTAGAACTGAGTGTCCCAAAACTGGTCTTGCTCTATGTTGCTGATTGTTAGATTCTTGCAAGAAAATAAGGTTTGAGAGTGGAAAATTAAAAACTATCATTGTAAATAATCAATTAACACTCTGAGTCATATTTCAAAGTTTAGAAATAACGTTTTGCCAAAATTCATTACTACCATATTTTGACAACTTCATATGTGTACACCAGGATTATTGATTTGGGCTTAAAGGGAATGTGGCACCTTCATAACATGATTTTAACTGAGATAGCCAAGTTGTAAAGCAAGTCGGAAAACCCGGTACTCCATATATCATTTGTATTAGAACTCCATATTTCCATAGAAAATAGCTAAAACTTACCTGACACCAACCCCTCATCAACCCCTTGCCGGGCGGCCGTTGTTGTGAGCTGGTGGTGTGACAACAAATGCTGACATCATGATGAGCATCAGCCAATCAAAGGAAGCTCTTGAAGCATTTCAAGTATGGTAGTGGTTGCCAGGTCATGTCATTATCCACAGGCAGTTATTTATTTATTTTCCTGGAGGAGTATTTTTACAAACAAAATATTGAGCTTATTGAACATTTTTCAGAGAAATCATGAGTGGTTTCAATATTTTTGGCTAAAAGTATGCCTAATTTCACTAAATTCCAGGATTCAACCAAGCTGCCACATTCCCTTTAAAGAACTCCATTTTCTAAAGTGAGTGAAATCATAAATAATACAAGTGAGTGGAAAATTTAGCTTTCTAGGAGAGTGAGAAACTTAGCTTAGATCATTCAGCTGCAATATATGTGTACAGTTTCAATGGCCACAAGCAAAACAAATCATGCAGGTGAATAGTAGTATAAACAATGTTGAAAACCAGTAGCTTCTAGAGATGCTAAAGAGTGCACACTAAAAATGTATCATAGAGGCTGGCACCTCACTAGTATGGTTGGGTCAGGCAGTCACACATGGGCGCCACCATTCCACAGTGGAGGCGCCACCTGTATTGAAATGCAAGATCTGTCGTCTGTGTAAATGCACCCAGTGGGAAGTAACTGCCCCACTGGTGGCAGAGCCAAGAGCCAGGAGGCTTGATGTGGTGCCCTCCTCAAATGTCTCATTCCACTTATCTTCTCACCCTGCCCAGAATGAACCTATTGGCACCTGCTTCCCAATGATAAGATTTGGCACCCACCTGAAGGTTTTACCAAACAAAAGTGGTGCCCCCAACCATATTGGGGGCATGCCACGACAAATTGACAAATCGATGGGTTGAAATAACACCCTCATATCTCAAATTTTCATGAAAATTTGGAACTAGGGTTCTCAGTGGCGCTGAAAATGACTGGTGGTATTTTTAGTCTCGTCCGGATAATCGTTTCGGAGTTATAGCCTCGGGCGATCCAGCATCGGACGCGTTCATCGGACTTTTCGCTTGATTTTTTAGGCATTTAAATGAAATGTGTTCCTTCAAGAGGTTACAGGAAAATAATTACAAAAGTCTGAACAATACAAATATGTAAGTTTAATTATATTAATTGGCACGAATATGTAGGTATAAAATCTATTTCCAAACTTTTGCAAAGATAAGCATACATGTTTCTTATGTTTTTATTTACTTCAAAACAACTTCATGGGAGAGAGCATTGCTTAAACTACATATAACACTAATAAAAAGAATGGAGACTACAGAGCAAAATCAGTAACTGGCACTGCAGACCAAGCCCAACACCGTCGCCTGCCGCTCAGCCTGCAGTCGGCACGCCGCATAGACACGTCCGGTTGGAGTGGGGTAACGGGGAGGGGAGAACTGAGCAAGACTGCGCTTCAGTGACATTGCGAATGAACTTGATGTGGTGTGGAGGCTACTATTGCTAACATAAAACGTTGAGCCGTTCCAAAAAAAACTGAACGTATTACGAGAACATTCGGAACAATTCCGACACTCTGGTGCATTTGGTGGAAAATGTAGTGGGAGGATTATGCGTCAAAAGCCGATTATTACTGTTCTCTTAGGTTTGTTTTAGATAGTTTTTATACCCATACCCTAAAAAAGTTGCATGTATCCAAGTTCAATTTGTATTAGAAAGCACACATCACAAACAAAAAGCCACATAGCGTCCACGCCGACAACTGCTTTTCGAACATATAAGATTAAGACATACTGCTTTATTTAAGGTCTGACCCACAGATCGGAAGAACGACTCCATCACATGGTGCCATTGAACTTCACAGCTTCAATTTGAAACTCAAACTTTCTGTCCCTCATCATTTGATAGCTCATGGACAATAACGGTCTTCGAATTAACCAGTACGAACTTGTGAATCTTAAATGTTCCTTTTCTCGCGACTGTCTTATTGAAGCGTTTTCTGAGCTCAGTAGCTAATTTGAGTACTTTTTGTTGAAGCATTTTTGGTAGAGATCGAGGCAAGCAATGGAACACTGCTTTCCGTGCTCCCTTCCAAGCATGTTTGCTGAGATCGTAAGGTGATGGGTACCCCCTGCCAGTAAAGGTGGCCTGGGGCCTCATACCAGCGCGTGTTAAAAAGCACACGTGAGTGGAGCCTCGGAGGCCCCCACCTACTTTTTCCTAGGTGCCCGGAGAGCCCTTCGTGTTAAAAAAACGCTACTTCGCTACTTTTGAGAATATTTAATGGCACTTTGATTGGCCAAATAACCTTGAAAATCAGCCCCAATCTGTAATTATAGGCTTTCAAAGTTAAACCCTTTATTTTGAGATCGCTGCAATCGCGCGGTTGCACCAGTTCGCGTGCATCAAAGACCAACTGGCAACGTTATAGCGCCATATAAAACAAGATTATATGTCAATTTCACCCCTCATGAAGGTCAAGGTCACATTTCAAGGCCATACCAGCATTCTCAAAGTCATTGGTCCGGTGCTTCCGGTCGCATGGCGTTACCCAGTATGACATATATTATGCTACGACGTCATAGTTAAGATAAATCAATGTAAAGGTCAAGGTCACAGGTCAAATTAAAATGTAATGGGTAAAGGTCAATGCTCATTTCCCGTCCAACGGTTGCTATGGTGCTAGACGCTAGTCATGGTGTAAATAAGGGGAATATGTCATATCGTGACGTCATATGTCAACGACCTTGAATGACCGTAAACCCAAAAGTTAGGTTTACATTTCTTGGGACGTTCTCATTATGACCTTGCACTGTTTTTAGTGCATTCTGGACTTCTTTGAGCTTAATCACGGCATTTCCGGATGAATATCCAGCACGGCTCATACTTGACCTTTATGACCTCGTTTGAACTTGACGATACTGAGCTAGGTCAATTAAGATCAGTCATAATATAGATCCCAACAGTTCCCAGCCAGTCCCCAACCGGAGTTTTTCTAAGCCTTCTAGTTTCGGAGAGCTCAGGGGGCCTACCAGTTCCTCCCTCCAGTGCCCGTAAGTGTCGGACGCCTGTCCAGTGCGGGTGTTAAGGAATGGAACATTGATTACAATTTATTGTTTTAAATACATCCTTACCCTCACTGCCGACCAAATCCACCATTGACACCTTTTTCGTGACCAGAGACGTTTGATAATTGCAGCGACGGCCGTCCGCGCTGGCGCACGAACCTCACAAAAGTGAGGATCGGAACGTTTGGGAGCTCAGATTTCGCTTTCTGTTAAAGTCTCCATTCTTTTTATTACTGAATATCACAGAGAAAAGTATAAAGAGTAATATGAGCCTCAAAAAGTTTAAAATAAATCATAGGAAAATAGTTTTTTTATATATTTTGAAGAACTGATTGTATAATATATTTAAAATTTAATTTTTTGAATTATATTTGTCATGAGCCAGAATTAGTTATTCGTCCTTAACCCTCGCCCCACCGGGGGAAGGGCCATCAATGGCCCCCTTAGGTTTTTCCGGGATAGCAGAAAAACGACGAGGCGCAGCACCGCGGTTGAGGGTTCTACCTCTCACTGCATCATTTTCCCATCATCCCTGAAATTTTTTACCCCGGGTCACCCAAGGTCAGGTCACCAGACGAGGTCAACCAAGGTCACCTCACTTCACCTTTAGAGCTCTGTAAGAGCTACATTTCAAAGTCGATCGATTTGAAACTTCCTACACTTCATGACCCCTCCAGGGTCTACAAGGTGTATATCCGGGATTTTTCGATTTCGTGCCCTGAGGTCAGGTGACGAGGCGACCTCTCCCATTGGAAAAGCATGGGGAAAAGCTATTTCATGATATAAAAGCCACAAAAATGATTGCAAATACTCAGACTGCTCAGAACAAGGTTTTTGGACACCCTTTCACGGATCCCAGGGGTCATATTTGCCCTTTGACTTTTCCAAGGTCATCCAAGGTCACCAGAGGTCAAAAACAGTATTTTGACAATAACTTTTGACCTAATTGAGCTAGAGCGGTGAAACAAACACCATCGTGTTTGTCTTGTCACTGGCTTTTATTTGATATACGGCAAGGTCACTTTTTGACCTTTCGTGACCTCAGGTCATATTAGGTCACGAGGTGACCTCTGGCGGTCAAACCACTGGCGGGAGGTCTTTACGTTCCACATAGCGGAAAAAGTACTGGCAATTTGCTATCAAATGTACTTTACCAGGCCTCAATAGCTCTAATGACATAAGAGTTATGCCCAGTTTGCTTAACCCTTGCCCCGGTGGCGGGTACGAGCCACCTTCGCCATGGTGGGGGGGCTAAAAAGACCCCCCCACGATCTCAAAAACTAAGAGAGCTAGAAAAAAGCGTAAAACGGCAATCGAAAGCTCTTCGAAAATGATATCGAAAATACTTCGGTCATTTTTCTTGTCAGGTCAATATCAAGGTCACCAGAGGTCAAAATAGGTCAAAATCGCTAATATGAGGTGTACTAAGAAAACCTCCTATATCTCAGAAACTATGATAGCTAGAAACATTTTTCTAACACCATTCGAAAGCTCTTGAGATGCGCTTTCATTACAGTGGCATTCATTTTCGTGTCAGGTCAAAGCCTAGGGAGCTACAGGTCACTAAATATTGGGCATATTCTTGGGAATGTCCATAGCCACCCATGCACAAGGGCGTTTACTTTTTCGCTAATAGCTTCCAAACCAAACAAGATACAGCCATAGTTTATGCACCATTGTAATCCTCTCGTCAATACGAATCGAATGATATATGATATTGCTATGCCAGGTCAAATTTAAGAATTTGACCTGACCCAGGTCAACGGTCTGACCCAACTTGACCTAGTATAGTCATGATGTATATCATTTGACTTCCAGTGACTATACAAACACTTTGGTGACAAAATAATAGCTCTATTTTAGTTTATTCAAAATTTATAGAGAAAAACACCAAAAAATGCTTATTTGACCTAAGGTGACCTTTTAAAGGTCACAAGTCAAAAATTTTGGTATCAGCTTCAGAAATGGGCTAAGAGCAAGTCGCAACCGATGTTTGAAGTTGATTCCATCCATACTTACTGAGAAAAGCTCATTTCGTGATTTTCCCCATGCATTGTCAATGGGGAGGTCATGCTCTGCACATGACCTTAGGTCACCAATATCAAAAATCCCGGAACAAATGTTGTAGCTCCTGGTGGGCCCAAGATGTGGTATGAGTTTCATCTTGATCGATTAACCCTTCTTTTAGTTATGCCGTCCTAAGTATTTTTGAGGTGAGGTCACTTCACCTGACCTGGTGACCTGACCTGATATGACCTTGAGCCAAAATTTTCAGGAAAGATGTAAAAATGATGAAGGAACAGCTAGACCAAGTTTGGCGGCGCTGCGCGCCGCCGTTTTTTGGTCACTTCGGAAAAACCCGAGGGGGGTCTAAAAGACCCCCCCACCCGGGCGAAGGTTAATCATTGCATATTTGAGTGAAAATAGCCGATCTTGACCTAATTTGACCTCTGGAGGTCAAACCATTGACCTGAGCACTAAAACATGCGAAGTAATTTCTTACTGAATTCACGCGAGCTTTCTATTGCACTTTGCAGATTTGCGCTAACGCCCATATTTTCGGAGTTAGAGGGGGCCATCGATGGCCCCCCCGGTGGGGCGAAGGTGGCGCCGGACCCCCCGGTGGGGCGCGGGTTAAGATACCTAGATCAAGATTTTATGGCATTTGTAGAAGCATACAGGTAAAATTTCGTCTTTAAAAAAGACATGTAAGTATATATTGTCAAAATGCCTCAGGCTATAATTTTCAAACCGTAAGTCAGAGAGGAAATTGAATGCGAAAATCGTCATCAGCCCCACTAATAGCCCCCCTGACAAAAAAAAATACACCGAAATCTGCGACATGAGGGTGTTATCGACTTGTCGATTTGTCGTGGAATGCCCCATTGACCAGATGCCCCCCTCCCCCCATAGGTGCAAGAACTAAATGGCCCAGTTCAAGGCACCTGTGTGTAGTGGGGACCCAGTCTGCAGGCTGTGACAGGTTTTGTCGAGATATTGTTTGGAAAGCCTGGGGGCAGACTTACTGGTTTGGGGCAGCTTTTACCCGTCTCTGGGGCTGGCAAGGAAATCTTGTATGTATATGTATATGTAATTTATATATGTATATGTATATATGTAATGTATATGTAATCTTGTAATTATGTATGTATATGTATGTATGTATCTTGAGGCAGAGTCTGCCATTTCAGGCAGCACTGACCCACCTTGGTCTAACTCGAACAAACAGCCACCAAAAAAGAATACAAAATATCTGAATCAGTATAAAATATTCTGTCCCTGTGAAAAGAAAAGCCTGCTCCGGCAACCAAATCTCTGCCTCATTTGCGGCATGAATTGGGCTTTCCAAACACCTTGTTGAGGTACCTATCACATTTGCAGAATGGGTGTGGACTGAAACATGCCTCAGGCTAGGTACCTAGACACTACCCACCTGCTTCTGCGATTTTGCTCCTGTGTACGCTCCATGAACATGTTGAACACAAAATGTGTGCTTGAAGTTCTATGCAGTCCCTACGCTATGCCTTAGGCATGGGAGTGGTTTTCGCAGGTGCACAGCTTGTTAAAATACATACAATACATGGTCACAATTAAAACGTCGTATGGTTAAAACAAAAGCAAGCACAGATACACCTTCAGAGACGCTCTAATCGGGTCGCCGTATACACAGAAATCTCTTCTTTTTTTAATCTGCCGATTGTATCCACTAGCATGTCGCTCCTCGGGGAAAATGTCAGAAAATATTTAGCAATGAGAGGAGCTCGCACTGAACAGGCCAGACTTCACAGTATTTACCCTGCCAAATGGTACATGGAAGACAACAACACTTCTCGTCAGCCTCGGTTGTATACGCAATGAGAAACATTGTAAGAGGTACGACGATGAGATGAGACCTTTAAAAATCTTGTGTATAAATAAAATATCAAATTGATCGCGCCTCGCCTGCAGTGACCGAACTCCGTAAAACATCATCAACTGATTATATTCAAGAGACGGGCAGGCTGGTCTGGTATGGTTTGAAAGCCACATGAGAAACCTGTGCTGAGCTCTCTCAATGCGAACGAGATGACACTTTGCCGCTCCCGCCCAGATGACGGAACAATATTCTAATATGTACCGAATGTTTGCCTTAAAGGCGGATATTGCGGCGTGTTTATCAATTTTATAACGGGGAGAAGCAGACTGCAAGGATCGAATGAGTAACCCGAGTACCCTGTTGACCTTAGAAACCGTGGTATTAATGTGATTCGAAAATGTGAGCTTTTGGTCGAGAATTACTCCTAGATCGTGGATTATGGTCACGTTTTCAAGAACTGTGTCGTGGATTTTATAAGCCGAATCAATAGTGTTTCGCTTAAGTGTAATTTTGAAGCTTTGGAACTTCGAGGCATTTAATTTCAATTTCCAATCTGCCACCCACCAGGTCACTGAGTCTAGATCTGTCTGTAATGCCAGGATGTCCTGTTGAGGTTTGATTTTGTGGAAAATTTTGAGGCCATCCGCAAAAAAGTAGGCAGCTTGTTTTAACTAAGCGTGGCAAATCGTTCACAAAGAGAGAAAAAAGCAATGGGGACATATGTCCTTCCTCTGGTGTGCCTGAGACCACTGGTTCCCATTCTGACACCTTCCCGTTTAAAACCACTCTCTGCTTTCGCCTGTCCAAATATGATGTCAACCAATTCAACGCTTGACCGCTGACACCGTACATGCATTGCAACTTATATAACAAAAGGCGATGGTTGACACTCTGGAAAGCGCTGGAAAAATCTGTATAAACAGTATCGAGTTGGCTGCCTTCTGAAATGGCATTGCACCCGTGCGATAGAAAGGACGCAAGATCGATTTCATATGATCTTTTGGAATGAATCCGTGTTGATGTTGGGATAGATATGGCCGAACGTTCCGGTAGCTTTGGTCGCAAACAATTTTCTCAAATATTTTGACACAGAGGTGCAGCAGAGAAACGGATAATTTTCGGGATTTTTACGGGAGCCCTTTTTGGAAATGGAAACAATGTTTGCTTCTGCCCATTTCTCAGGAAATATGCCACCAGCTAGGGACATCATGAATATCTTGCACAATGGGTTGGCCAGTTCTGCAGCACATTCTTTGAGCATACGGGCACTAAGCCCATCCGGACCGCAGGCCTTGCTTGTTACCAAGTCCGAGCGATTTGAGGAATATTCCGGCCGGATTGTTGTTCGTACTGTACCCTGCGAGGACATTCGCCACCCTCCCTCTCCTCGGCTTTGTTGCGGTGTTTACATTCCATCCAACATGACCTTCTGGGAGGGGGCTGGCGGGTTGCCATGTCATGCTTTCTACGAGGGCGATTAATTATTTTAGATTGCATCTTGTAATTTTTGGAGCCGTCACTCCCGTTGTCCTCCCGTTGTCTTCTGGGGACGTGAACTTTAGGAACCATTGTCGCGCCGAGTGCTCGTTTCTCACCGTGAATCTCTTTCCAAACAGGTAACGGTGGAAGTGATACACAGCCTTAACTAGCGCTAACGCTCTTTTCTGGCTAGGCAATGATTACCCTCCGACTTATAACTACAAACACTTCCTCTTGACTGCATTCCTCAGCCAGGAGAGAAGAACACTAACTCCCAAAGTGCTTGAGTCCATATCCGTGTTGCTTATGAGCAGAACCACATATACCATAATACCACCTAGCACGTGCCTCACACCGAGCAAACCCAGTATATAGCACAACTGGTCCGACATAAACGTTAGTATCTGATTTCTACATTGTGGTCAGGGCTCTCCATCATACGTTCCGTCATCATCAGTACACGGTGTTTTAAGTTTTGCTGCAATTAGGCTCTATTGTAAAGACGTTTAGCACCTTACGGAGAAGCCGAATCCTCGTATCGAATCCAGATCTATGGCTATCTATGGCAGAACTGATGTGGTTGCCATAGATATTGCCATGATGTGGTTGCATTGTTCAGTCCTGCGAATTTTCGTATCAGTTAGTCGAAGCGAATGGTCGTGCTCTGTCTCTGTCGTCGCACGAAGAGGACTGGCTAAGCCCATAAATCCTGCAAAAAATATCCGATGATAAGGTCAGAGGCCCATAAAACTTGAAACGTCTGTGACGTTTTCAGGATTCGGGCATTGCACGACAGATGGTATCTTCGCTGGATATGTTGCTACCCCTTATTGACTGACAATGTGGTCCAGGAAGGGCATTCAGCATTGGAACGGGCTACATTTATTCAAGTTCAGTTTCAGCCTAGCAGCTTGCAGCCTTTCCAGAACCCTTCCCTGTTTTTTTTTCTTCGAAGTTAGTAATATGTGTAACAAAACCGTCAATATATTTCAAACAACAGCTGGCTGGAATTTCCTTGAGAACCTGGTTCGTCAGCGTGGATAATGTAGCAGTGGACTGGTGCGGTGGCTATAATATCATCACCTAGAACTTTCAGTCTGTCTCCTTTTGCGAACGCAGGCTTCATCATCGGTATTGTTCTTAATGTGTCAGTCTGCACTTTGCATATCGAGTGTATTGAGTCCATGAGGAGCTTGCCAGCGAGTCCTCTGTATCAGTTAGGGGCAGTATCATCGAGTCCTTTTTGGCAGTCTCGTAAAACATGTGATAATGTACGCAGAGCCGGGGTGAGTCGTCCTTTTTCTTCAAGAGAAGCTACGGTGCCGGCCAGGGAATAGTGGAAGGCCCGGTTATAGCCTTATATTTTATATCTTGCCTTTGTTATCTTACCCACGTTATCTAGGTCTCCATTTTCCGGCATCTCCCGCCCATAACAATACCAAAATAATGAGAGGACGGAGAGCACTGGCAGTAGTTCAGAATCTCGACCGCCAGTCCCATGTTATGACTTGATGGAAAATACTTTGCGTTTCAGGTTTCCAGGTAGAGCCGGCTGTGGATAAAAAATGGCCGACCTGGAGTCAGAGCCTCCACCACAAAAACCTCCAGATAAAGGCAAACTGGAGAAAGAGAAACAGCTGCTGTCAATTCAAATAGAGGATCTAGCCGGGCAATTGGTAAGACCTGTTGAGCTATCGTTTATGAAGACCACGTTTTTAGCTCGTACTTATTGTGACTGTAGGTATTGTGGTGGTCCAGAACAGCACATGCTATCCTCTTCCGAGTTCATGCATGATTTGTACCTATACTAACTCTCTTATGTCAAGGGTTATTTCCTGCAGCTAATGGTTTCCTTTCGAGTTGGGCTGTGTTTTCTTTAGTGACGCAAAATAAGGCTGCATCTTGGTGTGGAGGGAACATTTCATCGCAAACTATTTAGTGGGTGAGTCGAGAACTCGGGCTCATCGACAGCAGTTGGAGACAACATCGACCTTTGTGCTCTGTGACAGTCAAATTGGTAATTTTCTTTCTTAATCTAGGGAAACATGTATTTCAATAGGAGTTCCGAGGCCGCCCGTATTTTTCTGCTGGGCTTGAAGTCACTAATTTGGGAAATTCGTCTGCACAGTTCAGGTGATAAAATGTGTTGGATTGAGCGAAAGATCAGCCCTCAGCCATAACGAGTGAGTGGTGGCTTCAACATGGCTGGGGTGGTTCCCCACACAGCCCCGTTTTAGGGCACTGGTTTGGTTGCACCTCTGACTGATTTTGGTACGCTGGTTTGGTTGCACCTCTGACCGCTGGCCGCTGTGTGCAGCGGTGTCTGGACACAACAGTGGAGCTGGGGGTGCGTCTGCTGCCCCTGCAGGCGGCACGGGCCGCCCTTCAGGAGCAGCACCGGCACACGGACGAGGCGCTGCGGGCTCTGGCGCCGCGCATCACCGAAAAGGTCAGACACCGCCCCCACCGCCGCCTCCCCATCCCGCTCAATCCACCGCCCTCCCTCCTCCGCCCTTGCTCCCTACCCCGCTCAATCCACCGCCCTCCCTCCTCCGCCCTTGCTCCCTACCCCGCTCAATCCACCGCCCTCCCACCTCCGCCCTTGCTCCCTCCCCCGCTCCATCCACCGCCCTCCCTCCGCCGCCTCCCCGGCTCCCCACCCCGCTCAATCCACCGCCCTCCACCGCCTCCTCCGCCTCCTCCGCCCCGGCTCCCCACCCCGCTCAATCCTGGGCTTTGTGCTGTTCCCCGGTGTGACTTAAGCTCTACCCGGACTCCCGTGTGGACTGCGGGCCCCCGTCTGATCTGGGCTCTGTGCGGGTTCCCGTGTGACCTGGCCTCGGTGCGGAATTTCCATGTGACCTGGGCTTTGTGCTGGTCCCCGGCGTGACTTAGGCTCTACCCGGACTCCCGTCTGACCCGGGCTCTGTGCGGGTTCCCGTCTGACCTGAGCTCTGTGCGGGTTCTCGTCTGACCGATGCTCCGCGCGGCTGGCAGCGGCACGAGATCACGAAGCTGCGGGACCGGCTCAAGTACCGGACCGAACAGCAGGTGGACGACGCGGTCCAGCGGCTGGAGCACCAGATCCAGACGCAGAACTTCCGGCTCAGAGAGGAGGAGAAGATCGTCCGGGAGATAAACGAACTGAAAAAGTCCAAACGCACGCTCCGCGACTACGATGCCAAAAAGGTGAGCATCGGGGAGGGAGCCTCGCTTAGTTTATGCCCTGGTTAAAACCCCAGACACCATTTCAGAGCCAGGCAGTAACATCCACACACACTACTTTGCACGTACTCCATCACTGCAATGTCCCTCACTTCTGTTGTCTAGTTTCTCTGTATCTGTGTAGTTGAATGTTGATCTGATTTTTGTCGTGTGTTATACTGCAGAGCTGTGTCGGGAGAGAGTGCTGTGCGGTAGCGCGCGATACAGTAAATTCCAGGAGCCATGCGCCGCGCTGCACTGGTCGGTGAGGCTGCGGTATATCGCATCGTCACGCTGTGGAGCACCGGCGCTGTAAGGTGTCATCACGTGTGGACGTTTCTGACGGTGCACCATGAAGTGACGGTGCTGCGTGCGGCGGTAGCGGGAGCTGGAGGTGCTGAGTCAGCGGCAGCGGCAGCTGCGCCACGAGAGGGACCGCCTGTTCGGCGAGATGGACAAACACAAGCGGGACGAGGAGCGCCTGCAGCGGGACGCCGACGCCACCGCCGCCAGCGCGCACCTGCTCAACACAGGCGAGTCACCCCCACACCCGCCCAACACAGGCGAGTCACCCCCACACCCGCCCAACAAAGGCGAGTCACCCCACACCCGCTCAACACAGGCGAGTCACCCCCACACCTGCTCAACACAGGCGAGTCACCCCACACCCGCTCAACACAGGCGAGTAACCCCCTCACGCACACCCGCCCAACACAGGCGAGTCACCCCACACCCGCTCAACACAGGCGAGTCACCCCCACACCCATACCCGCTCAACACAGGCGAGTCACCGCCCACACCTGCTCAACACAGGCGAGTCACCGCCCTTACCTGCTCAACACAGGCGAGTCACCGCCCACACCTGCTCAACACAGGCGAGTCACCCCCACACCCACACCCGCTCAACACAGGCGAGTCACCGCCCACACCCGCTCAACACAGGCGAGTCACCGCCCACACCTGCTCAACACAGGCGAGTCACCGCCCACACCTGCTCAACACAGGCGAGTCACCCCCACACCCACACCCGCTCAACACAGGCGAGTCACCGCCCACACCTGCTCAACACAGGCGAGTCACCGCCCACACCTGCTCAACACAGGCGAGTCACCGCCACACCCACACCCGCCCAACACAGACGAGTCACCCTCACACTTGCTCAAAGAAAGAAGCAAAGATAATTTAGATGAAAAGAAAATTAGGCTCATTCGCTATTTTTGGAAGGAACTAAGGCCGAATCCATTATTTCAAATATGTATTGCCCCTAAAGCAATTCCAGTCTGGGATTGCACCAAGGTGCTCCATTCCTTTAGCTGTGATGTGGTCCTCTACCTTACAGATAGATCGTAGATAACACTAAGAAGGAAGTAAAACAAGCTCGATCCACGTTTCGAATGCCAAACGCGTGACTGTGCCGTACCTAGTATGTACTTGTACAGCCAAGAACGGGGGTGTCTTGGGGCCTCTATGGCGTTAACTGTGGTTGAACTGGACAGAGCTGGTAGAGCTGCGCGCCCGGCGGGACTCGCTGGACGAGACGTACCAGAGGCAGCAGGAGGCGTGGAGGCGGGCGACTGCTGAGGCTGCCAGCCGCCGTCCTCCGCCGCCGGCGCCGCCGCCCGGGCAGCGCCCCCTGCCGGCTCCGCAGCAGCAGCCGGCGCCGCCGCGGCCGCCGCCAGAGCCGCACCGGGAGGAGCTGGCCGCCTGCGCCCAGCTGATGGCCTACCTGCAGCGGCTGTCTCACACGCCGGGCACCACGCCGGCCACGCCGTCAGCGCGGCTGATGTCTGGTGAGAGGACCACCGCCAGCTGGGGAGGGAGGGGGACCACCGCCAACGGGGAGAGAGGGAGACCACCGCCAACGGGGGAGGGAGGGAGACCACCGCCAGCTGGGGAGGGAGGGGGACCACCGCCAGCTAGGTGGGGAGGGAACAACCGCCAGCTGGGGAGGGAGGAGGGACCACCGCCAGCTGGGGAGGGAGGAGGGACCACCGCTAGCTGGGTGGTGACCATAAGGTTAATATCATCGAATCTCATTGGCTGTGGGCCAGCTGTCCAGAGGTATTCGGTCCAGTCCGCCCTGTCCCAGACAGTGGTAGCTGCGTACACTCCAGCTATCACTGCCTGGGACTGGACGTGCTGGACACTCCAGCTATCACTGCCTGGGACTGGACGTGCTGGGCACTCCAGCTATCACTGCCTGGGACTGGACGTGCTGGACACTCCAGCTATCACTGCCTGGGACTGGACGACCTGGACACTCCAGCTATCACAGCCTGGGACTGGACGTGCTGGGCACTCCAGCTATCACTGCCTGGGACTGGACGTGCTGGACACTCCAGCTATCACTGCCTGGGACTGGACGTGCTGGACACTCCAGCTATCACTGCCTGGGACTGGACGTGCTGGACACTCCAGCTATCACTGCCTGGGACTGGACGACCTGGACACTCCAGCTATCACAGCCTGGGACTGGACGTGCTGGACACTCCAGCTATCACTGCCTGGGACTGGACGTGCTGGGCACTCCAGCTATCACTGCCTGGGACTGGACGTGCTGGACACTCCAGCTATCACTGCCTGGGACTGGACGTGCTGGACACTCCAGCTATCACTGCCTGGGACTGGACGACCTGGACACTCCAGCTATCACAGCCCGGGACTGGACGTGCTGGACACTCCAGCTATCACTGCCTGGGACTGGACGTGCTGGACACTCCAGCTATCACTGCCTGGGACTGGACGTGCTGGACACTCCAGCTATCACTGCCTGGGACTGGACGTGCTGGGCACTCCAGCTATCACTGCCTGGGACTGGACGTGCTGGACACTCCAGCTATCACTGCCTGGGACTGGACGTGCTGGACACTCCAGCTATCACTGCCTGGGACTGGACGACCTGGACACTCCAGCTATCACAGCCTGGGACTGGACGTGCTGGACACTCCAGCTATCACTGCCTGGGACTGGACGTGCTGGACACTCCAGCTATCACTGCCTGGGACTGGACGTGCTGGACACTCCAGCTATCACTGCCTGGGACTGGACGTGCTGGACACTCCAGCTATCACTGCCTGGGACTGGACGTGCTGGACACTCCAGCTATCACTGCCTGGGACTGGACGTGCTGGACACTCCAGCTATCACTGCCTGGGACTGGACGTGCTGGACACTCCAGCTATCACTGCCTGGGACTGGACGTGCTGGACACTCCAGCTATCACTGCCTGGGATTGGACGTGCTGGACACTCGGCTGGAACACAAGCATGCTCACGCACCTGACGCACAAGATTGGATTTGCATATTGATTTGTTTAATGTTAACCCTGACGAATGTGCAACATACCTGGCCAGAGATCAAAGTATATCGAGCTTATCTCAGGCGACCATGATGTAATGCGCTTGAAATCAGTCCACGCCCTGTCGCCAAAAATCTCCGGCATCGTTCATCCCGAGAGAAGGTGATCATGGACTTAACCCAAACCTGTGCAGACTTCAGCGCCGAACAGTCTTTCGCCACGTTGGGTGCATGTGTTTGGGACAGAGCCAAAACAGATAACGGCCGTGTGTAACGTGTTTGTGTGTTTGTACCTGACCAGTGCGGGGTCGGGTGAGACTTGCCTTTCCTCCCCTGTTTTGCCGACTACTCGATTCCCAGTGGTCCACAGTTGTATGGAGATGCTGTAGGGCGCAGGTAGGATCTGCATCCTTCTCGTCTGACACTCGGAGCGTAGATTACGGGTAGGAAGGTACTTTGTATCGCCCGATGACATCCGGGAATTTCGCGACGTGGGACTGTCCGGCGGCCGCTCCTCATCCGCACAACGCAGACGCGACGCTGCCGAGTCCCATCTCGCCTCGCTCCCACCCCAGGCGATTTGGGTCTGGACGGACGGCTCGGCCAGCGACGGAGTGCAAACGGCGGCGGCGGAGCCCTCATCATCCCTCCTGCTGGAGACCCTGTGGAGGTCCGCGCCCCAGCTGGCCGCCTCTGCAGCAGCACCCCAGCGGAGCTCGTCGCACTCCGAGAGGCCGCCCAGCGCGTCGCCCTCCTGGATGCTCCGCTTGAACTCCCTGTGCACATCTGCCTAGACTCCCGGGCCGCTCGGGCCACGCTCGAGCCTGGACCGGCTGCTCAGACCTCCGAGCTGGGCGCCGCTGTCTGGCGCCAGCTCCTCCAGCTGCACCAGCAAGGCCGTCGGATCCACCTCCAGTGGATCCCTGCACACTGCGGTGTTGCGGGGAACGAGCGAGCCGACACCATCGCGAAGGAGGCGTGCTCCCTTCCCCAAGCAGACACTCCAGTCAATCACCGCACTGCGACCGGCGCCGTCAAGCGCACCGCCAGCCAGGTGTGGCGGACCAACTGGCCCCCCGGCTGGTTCTCATCCATCTGGGGTGACGCCCCACCACCTCCCATCCGCAGCGCCACCAGAGAGGACGCCGTCGAAGTCCACCAGCTTCGCGCCGACCACTGGAGTGGTTCCGAGCAGTACCTGCACAGGATCGGCCGCCGCCCCTCCCCGTCCTGTGCAGGCTGCAATGACAAGTCTTGTCCAGCGGCTCGCTGCTCCCTCTGCCGGGAGGAGGTAGATATCCCGCACCACGTCTTGACACGGTGTCCGGCTCTGGCCGGCACCCGCCTCCGTTCCCTTGGGAACATCTACGCCACCAAAACGATTTACGACGCACGACGTGGTGGTGGCCGTGGCGGCCGCCTACCGCCACCTTAGGAGTCCTCCGACTACGCCTCGGCCCTGAGCCAAGGCCGAGGGGAACAACAACGACGACAACATCAGGCAGGCAACGACGACGCTATCTTAGCGCTATCTTAACCCGTGCCCCACCAGGGGTCCAGCGCCACCTTCGCCCCACCGGCGCCATCGATGGCCCCCCTCTAACTCCGAAAATGTGGGCGTTAGTGCAAATCTGCAAAGTGCAATAGAAACCTCGCGTGAATTCAGTAAGAAATTACTTCACATGTTTTAGTGCTCAGGTCAATGGTTTGACCTCCAGAGGTCAAATTAGGTCAAAATCGGCTATTTTCACTCAAATATGCAATGCTTAAGCAAACTGGGCATAACTCTTATGCCATTAGAGCTATTAAGGTCTGGTAAAGTACATTTGATAGGAAATTGTCAGTCCTTTTTCCGCTATGTGAAACGTAAAGACCTCCCGCCAGTGGTTTGACCTCCAGAGGTCACCTCGTGACCTAAGATGACCTGAGGTCACGAAAGGTCAGAAAGTGACCTTGCCGTATATCAAATGAAAGCCAGTGACGAGACAAACACGATGGTGTTTGTTTCAGCGCTCTAGCTTAATTAGGTCAAAAGTTATTGTCAAAATACCGTTTTTGACCCCTGGTGACCTTGGATGACCTTGGAGAGGTCAAAGGGCAAATATAGCCCCTGGAATCCGTGAAAGAGTGTCCAAGAACGCTTTTCTGATCAAGCTGAGCATTTTCAATCGCTTTTGTGACTTTTAGATCATAAGACAGTTTTTCCCATGCTTTTTCAATTTCGTGACCTGACCTCAGGGCACGAAATCGAAAAAATCCCGAATATACACATTGTAGATCCTGGAGGGGCCATAAAGTGTAGGAAGTTTCAAATCGATCAACTTTGAAATGTAGCTCGTACAGAGCTCTAAAGTTGAAGTGAGGTGACCTTGGTTGACCTCGTCTGGTGACCTGACCTTGGTTGACGCGGGGTAAAAAATTTCAGGGATGGTGGGAAAATGATGCAGTAAGAGGTACAGCCCTTAACCGCGGTTCTGCGCCTCTTCGTTTTTCTGCTATCCCGGAAAAACCTTAGGGGGCCATCGATGGCCCCGGTGGGGCGAAGGTTAACACGCGCATTGACGGGGGCGGGTACCCACCCCCTCGGGTTTTTCGGAGACAGGAGAAAAACGGCGGCGCGTAGCGCCGCCGTACTTGGCATACCTTTTCCCTTATCATTTTTACAACTTCTGTGAAAATTTTAAGGTTAGGTCATCCAAGGTCAGGTCATCAGTACAGGTCAAGTGACCCGACCTCAAAAAAAAGTTTAAGATAGCATAAGTCGGAGCAGGGTGAACTTATCCGATTGAAACTCATATCACATAATGGCCCCACCGAGTTCTCTAAAATATGTTCCGGTATTTTTGATATCGATGACCTAAGGTCAGGTACGAGGCATGACCTCTCCATTGGAAATACATGGGGAAAATGGTTTTTACGGAATAGCTCAGTAACGGATGGTGATAGAGCATTTATTTTAGCTGCATTAGACTCGCCTGGGCTTTGCGGTTCTAATGATATGCATTTTATATAATTTGACCCTGACCTGACCTCAGGTCAGGTCAAATTCTTGATTTGACCTGGCAAGGTCAAATTATATATGGCAAGGTCAAATTATATATCATTCAATTCGGCTTGTTGAGAGGATTCATACAGTTCAAGTCGTTTTGCTGTATCTTTACTTGTTCAGATGTAATGGCCGAAAAACTGAATTTAAATGTTATCCCTATGACGGCTGTTTTTGACCTGTGGTGACCTTAAATGTGACCTGACAAAAAATGGTTCAAATGTTTTCGATGGAGAAGTGGATGGGCAGCCCTACGCCGTTTACCGTTTTTCGCTACCTACCGTGGTTCTCGAGATCTTAGGGGGGGGGCGGGTACCCGCCTCCCCCGTCAATGCGAAGGTGGCTCAGACCCCCGTCAATGCGCGTGTTAACTTTTCTCCTGGGTATGCCTACATAACTCGCAACCTACAAGCCTTTTGCCTACGCAAATTGAGCTCAATCAGTGGTCTATAGCCTCAGAATACGGGGTGCGAGCCGCGTTGTGTGGGATTGACGACACTGGAGCGCAGGCAGTGAGCTGGCTGAGTCAGTGATTATAAGGTGCTGTCTCTCGATGGTTGTTTGGTGTCGTTAAACTGGTAAATCGCATGCAGTTCCGTGGTGAAGATAGCTATAATCCTTGGAAGACTGAAGCAACGACGTCTACTTCGCCAGCAAAAGCACACCCGGCCCCAGCTGCGCCCTTGTTTTTCTGTGTGGATGTATATGTGACTGTGCTGTGTTTGTATGCATGCATACTGTGCCATATCTGTGTGGATGTATATGTGACTGCATAAGCGTCACCACCCGTAACAAAAGTGAGGGGGCAGCCAAACTTCAACCTGATGTTGACAAGAAACTTTTTTCTAGAAAGGTCCGTCACCCCATTCTTAACGTTGGAACCCACTTTCCCACTTTCCACGTTAGAACAAAAAAACTTCGAATTTGGACTCCTTGTTGCCCTCCGCCGGCTGGTTATAAAAATGGCCGATTTTCGTCCATTTTGACTGTGCAATTACATCTTACATTTTGACTGTACCGTGTGTCCGTGGATGTATGTGACTGGGCTACGCTGTCATGCATGTATGCATGTATAATGTGCTGTGTCTGTGTGCATGTATATGTGACTAGGGTAGTGTATACGTGATTCTGAGTCGTGCCTACAGGCGGCACCACGCCGCTGGGCTCCGCTCTCCCTGTGAGCCCAGCGGCCCCGCTGCCGGGTCCGCCCTGCAGTCCGTCGGCGGCAGCGGCCGAGGAGCCCACCCTGTACCTGCTGCCCAGGAAGGAGGAGGCGACGGCGCCGACCACGCCGGCCCGCGCCAAACGCCGCCGCGACCGACGCAACGCGCAGCGGGTAGGTACACAGGCGGCAGGCACCGCCGACGGCGCTGTCAGTGGCTACAGGTCGCTGAAAGTGGAGGTTTCGCCGATGTATTCGTGCAATAGAAGGTGCTTCTCAGCGCGCTGGTGTCAACTGGAAAAATCGGGATTGTGCTCACGTTCAAAAGGGGCACACTATTTGGTAAAAGAACTGATCGTCTTTCAAAAACCGGAAATATATTTCGTAAAGGCACAAAACTATTGGGCGGCAAACCAGACTCGATGCTCAGAGCGGTAATCGCTCTCCCTGCTGTGGTGTAGTTTGGCCTCCGGTTGTTGCCCGGGAGCCGACGCTGACCACTGCCGGACCCCCCGACAGGCGCGACCCCTGGTCCACCCTGCCGAGACGTTCCACCAGTTCTGCCTGCTGGCCGTGACGCCGCCAGCCGCCGCGCGGGACGTACCGGCCGCGCTGGAGCAGCTCAAGGCCAAACAGGCGAGTCTCGCCGGCCAGCCAGTCGGGGCTTGCGGGGACCCCCGTTCTTACTCCTGGCGCGGGGCGGGTCGCGGTGACGGGGAGGAGTCCGGCATTATGTGAATGTCGGTTCTTACCGTTGGCGCGGGGCGGTTCGCGGTGACAGGGAGGAGTCGGGCGCTATGGGAATATCGGTTCTTACCCGTGCGCGTTCTGAAAACGCGCTGACACGTGTCACAGGTAACTCCGCCCCAGGAGCTCCCTAGAAGCCGTATAGCCGAAGGTGTCGGTACGTCCTAAAATTCAGAATATGATGATGAGCTCCCTAGAACCGTACATGTAACCAAGTCGCGTCGTCAACCAGGTTCTACCGTTCTGTGGCATTGCACCTTTGAGATGTGTTAATTTCAATATTTAGGCAATGTCGTATCTTATTTGTTTACGCGCAGCAGTAACTAGCTCCCTCTGTTGTATTGCCATGACTTGAGCTTTAATTGAAGAAACCTGTTGCCTACTAGTATAAAACCGGTACATGAAGACAACGCCCCTTTTAACACCATTGGCAGTTGACTGAGGCTGGCGTTGACCTGCTGGTGACCTCCCGTTACAGAAGTACTATCAGATGAGTACACTGAAGGCTCAGCAGGAGGGCGTGGTCTCGCGTCCGTCCGCCAGCCGCGGCGCTGGTCCGTCTGACCTCACGCTGCGACTGTCGGCGCCCCCTGTCGGCGACCCGGCCCCCCGGCCTCAGCTGGTCACCATGCACAGCATCGGCGTCCAGCTGCCTTACCAGCTGACCATGGCGCCGCCCACCGCCCCGCACCCTCCCGAGGTCACGTGGCCGGCGCCGCCGCCGCGGCCTGAGGTCACGTGGCCGGCGCGGCCGCCGGTGCCGTGCAGTACGGCGGTGGCGGTAGTCAGCGCCGCGAATCCAGCCTCCTCCCACGGCTCCAGTCGGGACAGCGGGGTGCCGTCGGCGCCACTGAGCGCCGAGGTAGCTGCCGACCCGGAGCACGACCCGTTCGCTGCGGCTCTTCAAAGCCGGCTCAGCGCCGAGGGTGGCGCCGCACAGCGGCAGTCGGTCGCACTTGAAGTTCCGGCGGTCACCCAGTGATGGCGCTGTTCCCATCCGGCCGAGAACTGGGCTTAGGTGCCGGTTTTGGTGTCGATGGTTTACTTGTGATATTCTAGAGAGGTTGTTTTTAGAGGTTTGGTGCTGCTTGTTGATTCGGCATACCTTAATAGACCAGATATGCCGTCCGAAGGCAGACAAAGGTAATGTAGTGTCTTATCTTGGTAGAACGACGTTTTTGCGTGCCGTGGGACACTTGTCCTTCATCTGTTCTTATCTCGGCACATGATCAGAGCATTCGTTGCATTTTTGTGAGTAGAAATGTAATACTTATTGTTTGTGATTTATTTTAGCAGAAGAGGTTTTATCTGAAATGTGCAGCGGTGGTGAAGGCTCGCGGTCATCGTTATAATGGATTGCTGAGTAGCACCTGCTTTTGCCTGTATGATCATTTTATTCGCCCAGGGTACTGTTGATTTAGGGTAGCAGTCTACTGCTTGCAGAAAGTCAGCGCCAAATCTGTTACTTCAAGTTTTTTGGTCCGCCCGATCACTGCGTGGTTTTGTAACTGATCGTGTGCTAGAAATCTGTTTTGAATTAAGATGGGCAACCAAGGATTGCTGGGTCAAGGTACGCTTTTGTAGCAAAATCCAAGATCAAGCTCTTTGTGCGTTAGGGTAAGCGGTAAGCGCTGCGTTGCGCTCAAAGAGATTCTTCCTATGTGCGCTGCTGAGCGTCACTGCTGGACGCCATTGAATCATCCTCAAAGAAACACTATAAATTCCCAATAATCTGAGGGGCTGCTCACATATGACGTCAGCATAATTTGGGGGTGTCACTCCCCCTCGTCAGCAATTGTCAGGCCCGCATTTCGTCAGCGGAACTTACCTCTACTCGAAAAAAAAACTGAAAGACGTCAAGATGCGTTTTTCACAATATTGGTTCCCGTTGCCCCCCCCCCCCCGCAATCCAACCATCGGCCTAGAACTGGGCCCCGCTCAGTCAGCCGCACTATCACTCGAAGATTGTCTAGTGTCTACTTTATACTTGATTGGAAACTTAGCACTCTTGTTTTGCTATCTTATCATTCTATTACATGTGACAACATCGACAGAAGGACAAATTGAGCCTTCGAAGTACGAACGGCATGTTTTAATGATGCTCCACTGATGTCCCTCCCCCTCGTCAGCTGTTATTAAAATTCAGCCTTTCTTCCCCTTCGTCAGCGAAAGTCAGTTTATGTCAGATCACACTCCCCTTCGATCGCTGACGTCATGTGTGAACTGCTTCTAAGATGAAATCCCATTTTTACCTGTCATACGCTAGTAAAAATGGATAAATGAATGGGGTGTGGCTTAGGTTCCTGTAGCCAAATTGTGCGTCCGTTGTTTTGGGTGCTGTATTTATGGTTAATTTTACAGCGCACACTGAGCTGCAGTGGAATCAATGTGAGTTCTGTGTCGGTGCACATTTTCCATTCCTCTCATTCTGCATTACCTGTACTCTCCTTCGTTGTGAAATGGACGGGGCCAGGGTTGGACTGCTAGAAGTAGACACAAAGCCTGCTTCATTTGGCATTAAATTCTGGTCACGTATTAGATCCCCCAAAAAAGTGCGGCAAGTTATCGATGGAGCCGTTTGTGTTCATCCACAAGGGTGTGGAGGCCCAGCTAGTCACAAGGTTTTAAAGGCGTGTGATATTTGGAGGTGTCTACGAGATTGTTCTAGAACCATCCCTTCCTTGCACGGGTATTCTAAGTCCCAAAGAAAGAACAATGTATGACTTCGTTTACCACGGGGAAGCCTCAGAGCTGGACTCGGGGGGGGACGCCTCAGCATCGCACCTTATTCTCTACCCTGTCATCCTGTCCAGTATTGGGAGGACCAACGACTCTGGGATATTTTTGTGCTGAAGCGGCGTTTACCCCGTGACCCTCACTATGTGGCCGATACACTGCTGGACGCTGTCAGGGCGCGGGAGACCATGGACGGACTGAGAGCTGGTGATGGCAGCAACACTGCTCCTTCCCATAGTATAAGACGTTGTCGGAAGGGGTCACCAGTCTCGCCCGGCCGTTAGGGGCGGGGTGTCGGCTCCGGCTGGCGCGCCCCACCGCGCGAATAGCAGCGGACCGCTGATTCGGGCGGCCGGCGGCACTCCGCGGGGTGGAGGTCCAGAATCGACGCCAGCAGGGCTCCTCATCCCGATCCCTAGTCCCGATACTGGCCATCTATCTGTGCGGACAATACGACCAAATCAGCCAGCGCGCCCTACGGGCCATGGTCTTGGTCTGCCTGAAGTTCCGCGAGACCCGCAGTGTCCTAATGTCTCAGTCCCCATACTGTCAAAAGGTTGAACGGCACCGAAGCTGGGTGGATGGGCAAAGTACCCCGCCAGTGGACCAGGAGCCTAGTTACCGTCATGCGCGGAAATGGACTGATCTGGTCATTTCTGGTGCGTTGTGTCTCTAGTGGCCGTTGATCTTTTTTACTCTTTGTAGCGCTCTGATGTGTTGCGTTGTTCATTTTTGTCTCGTGACTTTTCCGAGTCATGTGCGTTTCGGTAGCTTTGTTGTGTTGAGGGACGGGTGGCCTTAGTTTGTGTTTAGACGAACTTTCGTCCTCGCCATATATGAGCTGCAGAGCTACTTATTATCTTACCACTCTGTAGGATGCAGATATAAATCCGATGGTATGCCAGATGAACCTCTAAAGTAAATATATAGCATATTTCTAGTTTTCTCCACCAGTTCAGACGTTCGCTGCGTGACCGGAAAAAAATATCGCTCTTTCCTCGCTTTTTTGCGAGGCATTCACTTGGCAAGCTATTTACATATTCCCTCCAAAACTTTTCGCGGGTGGGATTAGGAAGTGTCCTCAGGTTTTGCTTCGGGCAACTGCCCGAGTATGGTCACAAGAGTCACGTGCCGGGTGGCAATGTTCCACTTGTGATTACAAATGTGTGCAGCAGTGCAGACCCGGCACCTTGCGGGTGTCCTTGTCATTTGTGCAGCTGTTCACCGAACGTCCCGGTCTCTCTGGCCGAAATGTCTGTTGAGTCAACACCGCACGTAATGCAATTACGTGATCAAAGAACCATGCCGTCTGTCTGCTGCGGATGGTGGCCGGCTTTGACCCGCCCCACTCACGCCAAACTGGTCTCAGTAAGAACTGCAGCATTGTGAGAGAGCCGGCGAATACAGCTGTAGTGTCGTGCCAATTCATCGCGGAAGTCGGGAGTCTGCTCACAAACAGAGGTGGTCCCCATTGTTGATCACTAGTGCCGAAGCTGGCAGTTTTTGGCGACCGGTTGTGTTTTGGAACCGGCCTTGGGCCCGCAGCTATCCTGTAGCGCGGCGTGTGCTGCGGCTATCCTGTGCACTGCCGTGTCTATCTATCCTGTACAACCGGCGTGTGCTGCACATGTCTTGGCGCTACCGCCTGCACTGTCGCTGTGTGTGAAGTGCAAGCTAGTCAGGTGAATATTGCAAATGACGTGTGATTAAAAACAAATCGGCAGGCCTTTTGATATGTAAACGCGTGAAGGCAGGCCTTGTTTATGAGCATCGTGAAATTATTTGAAGCGCTGATTACCGCATCAATCTTCGTTTGCTCACGTACGTTTCAGTCGGGGGTCCCGGCACCACAGTTTCGTTGTATTTAATACAAATGCTGTTCCGATGTACTGTTGTTGCATGTTGCATATTACCGTCAAGGGAAAAGGGAGGGGGCATTCACACTCCATTTATCAGCTATATACTCCCGCAATGGAGCGTGTTGAAGTGATGCGCTCTCACAAGTTTTATCCTCCCAAAATAAGTCCACCGCCACTATTTTTCTCATTGCTATTGCCGTTCCGCCTTTATAGCTGACGACCACCCTGTGGCGTTTCCATCGCCCGCAAATGTCCTTCCGCCATTCGCATGCGTCCTTCCCACGTCACCAGCAGACCTTCCTCTCACGTCACCAGCAGACCTCCCTCTCACGTCACCAGCAGACCTCCCTCTCACGTCACCAGCAGACCTCCCTCTCACGTCACCAGCAGACCTCCCTCTCACGTCACCAGCAGACCTCCCTCTCACGTCACCAGCAGACCTCCCTCTCACGTCACCAGCAGACCTCCCTCTCACGTCACCAGCAGACCTCCCTCTCACGTCACCAGCAGACCTCCCTCTCACGTCACCAGCAGACCTCCCTCTCACGTCACCAGCAGCCCTCCCTCTCACGTCACCCGGGGCCGACCATTCCACGCCACTCCCACATCAATACAAATGTCTAGGAGAAATGTCGATCCAACGCCACTATATTCGGTAATTACGTTTGGCTTATCGACGCACCGATAGCGAAGGCCATCTGGCGTTGCTAGCTCTTCGTGGTAAGGGGACCAACTAGCTTGTACGTTAGGTAACAAGGAAATCACAGAGCCTTGAACCCGAGCCCCTCTTATTGGCTGGAGTCGACTCGAGCGATTAAACAGATATGGTTCACGTATGAAACTCGCCAAATATATTTGCCTTAACTTTTTTTGGTCGGTGCCCGTCTGGGCTCTGCCCACACCTTTCATCTTACTCACCGACAAGCCACGGCTTATCCCATAGCACCATGCTTGGAGATCTCTTCTCGATCCAGGGGGTCTTGAGTGGGTCAACGCTGGCACGGCAATACAAGCCCTATACAAAGCCTATGGGAGACCCAGAATCTAGCGGTGGCCTTGCCCCCCCCAGATTTCCACCTATGCATGGCACCACTCATCAGATACAGTTATCTACACAACGCTTCAGTTAACCCGCACCCCATTGGTGGTCTGGCGCCATCATCGCCCCATGAGGGGCCATGGACGGCCCCCTCTAACTCCGAAAATATGGGGGTTAGCGCAAATCTGTAAAGTGCATTAGACAGATTGCGTGAATTCAGTAAGAAACTACTTCACATGTTTAAGCGTTCAGGTCAATAGTTTGACCTCCAAATGTCAAGTTAGGTCGCGATAGGCTATTTTAACCAAGATATGGAATTAAGAAAGCTGGGCATAATTATTATGCCATTAGAGCTATTGAGATCTGGTGAAGTACATTTGATAGGAAAATGACAGACCTTTTTCCGCTATGTGAAACGTAATGACCTCCCGCCAGTGGTTAGACCTCCATAGGTCACCTCATGACCTAATATGACCCGAGGTCACCAAAGGTCAGAAAGTGACATTTCCTTAAATCAAATGAAAGCCAGTGACGAGACATACACGATTATTTTGATTCAGAGCTCTAGCTGTTTTGGTCAAAAGTTATTGATGTCAAAATACTGTTTTGACCCTTGGTGACCTTGGATGACCTCGAAGAGATCAAAGGGCAAATATGGCCACTGGGATCCGTGAAAGTATCCAAAAACGCTTTTCTGAGCAAGCTGACCATTTTCAATCGTTTTGGTGACTTAAAGCATAAGAGAGCTTCTCCCCATGCTTTTTCGATGGAAGAGGTCACCTCGTGACGTGACCTCAGGTCACGAAATAAAAATCCCGGTTTTACACTTTGTAGACCCTGGAGGGGTCATAAAGTGTAGGAATTTAAAATCGATCGACCAAGAAATGTAGCTCTTTAGAGCTCGAAAGTTGAACTGAGGTGACCTTGGTTAACCTCGCCTGGTGACCTGACCTTGGGTGACCCGGGGTAAAAAAAATTCAGGAATGGTGGGAAAATGATGGAGTAAGAGATAGAGCCCTCAACCACGGTGCTGCGTCTCGTCGTTTTTCTGCTATCCCGAAAAAGCCTTAGCCGGGGCCATCGATGACCCCCGTGAGGCGAGGGTTAACCCGCGCCCCACCGGGGGTCCGGCGCCACCTTCGCACCACCGGGGGCCATCGATGACCCCCGCTCTAACTCCGAGAATATGGGCGTTAGCGCAAATCTGCAAAGTGTACTAGAAAGCTCGCGTGAATTCAGTAAGAAATTACTTCACATGTTTTAATGCTCAGGTCAATGGTTTGACCTCCGGAGGTCAAATTAGGTCAAGATCGGCTATTTTCACTCAAATATGCAATGATTAAGCAAACTGGGCATAACTCTTATGTCATTAGAGCTATTGAGGTCTGGTAAAGTAGATTTTATAGGAAATTGCCAGTCCTTTTTCCGCTATGTGGAACGTAAAGACCTCCCGCCAATGGTTTGACCTCTAGTGGTCACCTCGTGACCTAAGATGACCTGAGGTCACGAAAGGTCAGAAAGTGACCTTGTTGTATATCAAATGAAAGCCAGTGACGAGACAAACACGATGGTGTTTGTTTCAGCGCTCTAGCTTAATTAGGTCAAAATTTATTGTCAAAATACTGTTTTTGAACCCTGGTGACCTTGGATGACCTTGGAGAGGTCAAAGGGTAAACATGGCCCCTGGAATCCGTGAAAGGGTGTCCAAGAACGCTTTTCTGATCAAGCTGAGCATTTTCAATAGTTTTTGTGACTTTTAGATCAAAAGACAGCTTTTCCCATGCTTTTTCAATGGGAGAGGTCACCTTGTGAACTGACCTCAGGGCACGAAATTGAAAAATCCCGGATATACACCTTGTAGACCCTGGAGGGGTCATTAAGTGTAGGAAGTTCCAAATCGATCGACTTCGAAACGTAGCTCTTACAGAGCTCTAAAGTTTAAGTGAGGTGACCTTGGTTGACCTCGTCTGGTGACGTGATCTTGGGTGACCCGGGGTAGAAAACGTCAGGGATGATGGGAAAATGATGCAGTGAGAGGTAGAGCCCTCAACCGTGGTGCTGCGCCTCGTCGTTTTTCTGCTATCCCGGAAAAACCTTAGGGGCCATCGATGGCCCCCCGTGGGGCGAGGGTTAACTTGGGAAGGAGCACCGAGTGTGACCCAAGCAGTGTCCCAGAGGTCCCGGCGCGCTGCCGCCTCCGCCCATCTTCGGGCGTTCAAATACGCGTTTTTGCTGGGTCTGGCCAGCTCGCGCGAGCTGGCCAGACATCACCGGCTCACCCGGTGGCTGCGGAAGAGGAAGGCATCAAGGATACCCTAGTGGCAGAGAGTCGTCAGGGACACTCCTAGTGGTAGAGGGGCGTGTTAGGCACTGGTGTATCCAGGGGGCAAAACCAGGCAATTTCCCCTCCCCATTTTTCTGATTGTCTTTAAAAATCATGTTTTTCACGATGTTGAACCCCGTTGCCCCCCTCCTCCCCAACCGAAGCCGTTCGGTCTGGATCCGACCCTAGTGTCAGGGATACCGTAGTGGCACAATGAGGTATCAAGGGCAACCTTGTGACAGAGGGGATGTCAAGGACACTCCTAGGGGATGGGGTGGCTTAGAAGATAGCACCCATGTCTTCCAAACCACCGCACATAGGCCCTAAATGCCTCCGTCCGTGGCCAATATTACGAAAATGCAACTTTTTCTAAATCATTTCCTGAGCACATATACTGCACAGAAAGAAATTTTTACAAGGGCAAACCTTGTCAGACCCTTGTTTACATGGAAAATTACTAGGGTAAAAACGCAAAGCTTGTACGTTCAAAATCCATGCCACGAAAACAAGGGAAATACAAGGAAAAACCATGTAGAACACTGGTAGAACCATAGTACGACAAGGGTTGCTAGAGGACGTTGTACAAACCTTGTAACTTAACTATGGTTAACCTACATGGCAAAGACAATGGCTGACAACGTCCCCACAAGCCCTCTACTAGGTCATGATTACCCCATAACAAGGGTAGAACAAAGCCTTGTGTCCGCCTTGCACGCAACCGCAGCCTTCCTACAAGAGCGTGACGAGATTAGAACCTTGCTTACACAACCGCTTTACCAGTGCGTAACGGGGAGGGAACAAGGGTGTTGCAAGGCTTCTTACAAGGGTAAAACGAGACTCGGATTATGTCTTTACAACAGCGGCAGATCCAGGACTTCATTTCGGGGAAGCTTGGGCGCTCGCGCCTCCCCGCCATAGTGTCTGGACAGCATCCGACTACGCATTTACTTTAGGCACTCTGACATTTCATGGTGTGGAAGGGGCTTGAGCCCTCTTAGCCCCTTCCCTTGTACCTACCTCTGCTTCAAAAGGAACTTTTCAGTCTCTATGCGAAAGCTAAAGCGTTTTCTGGCCCCAAATGCAACAGGAAGACCATCGGTAGAAAAAGGGTAAGCATTGAGCCACCTCTCAAGCAAGAAAATAACCAGCACGTTACCCATATCACACCTTACCCATATCGGTAAAACAGAGCATCACTGATCAGGCGCCGATCCATCTGATGGCACCAACAAGATCATATTGGAACTCAACTCACCCTATTTTTCAAACGGGCCCATAAGGCAAACACAATTAGGTTCTACCACTGCAGGTACCTAAGCCATATGATCAAATAGTCTGCTCGTTTGGGACGGACTAAAAGGCCGATGAACCGTGCAGATAGACCAATACAGAAAAAACCAGGACATGTAGAGAAAAACGGTTTTCACTATACAAATCAACGCTAAATATAAAAGATACAGTTTTATTTTCAACCCAAAATTTGACCTATATAGGCAAAAATTTGACCTATACTCCAGATTCTAGAGGTTTTATTTGCATATAAACCGTGCAGATAGACCAATACAGCCAAAACCAGACAAGATAGAGAAAAACGGTTTTCACTATCAGAATCAGCACCAAAAATAAGGGGTACAGTTTTCTTTTCATCACTCTCCCGTTACGCCAGTGTGACAAAATCTCACTTTTTGGGCCAATTTGGTCTGCAGATAGACCAATACAGCCAAAACCAGGACAGGTAGAGCAAAACGGTTTTCACCATCAGAATCAGCGCCAAAAATAAGGCATACAGTTTGGTTTCCGTCACACCCAGTCACGCACTTCTCTACATAATTGCCTAGACACAAGAAATCTGGAGGTTTTTGATCTGCAGATGGACCAATACAGCCAAAACCAGGACAGGTAGAGCAAAACGGTTTTCACCATCAGAATCAGCGCCAAAAATAAGGGATACAGCTTGGTTTGCGTCACACCCCGTCACGCGCTTCTCTACAAAATTGCCTAGACACAAGTAATCTGGAGGTTTTTGGTCTGCAGATAGACCAATACAGCCAAAACCAGGAAAGGTACAGCAAAACGGTTTTCACCATCAGAATCAGCGCCAAAAATAAGGGATACAGTTTGGTTTGCGTCACACCCCGTCACGCGCTTCTCTACATAATTGCCTAGACACAAGAAATCTGGAGGTTTTTGGTCTGCAGATAGACCAATACAGCCAAAACCAGGAAAGATAGAGAAAAACGGTTTTCACCATCAGAATCAGCGCCAAAAATAAGGGATACAGCTTGGTTGCCGTCACACCCCGTCACGCGCTTCTCTACATAATTGCCTAGACACAAGTAATCTGGAGGTTTTTGGTCTGCAGATAGACCAATACAGCCAAAACCAGGAAAGGTACAGCAAAACAGTTTTCACCATCAGAATCAGCGCCAAAAATAAGGGATACAGTTTGGTTTGCGTCACACCCCGTCACACGCTTCTCTACATAATTGCCTAAACACAAGAAATCTGGAAGTTTTTGGTCTGCAGATAGACCAATACAGCCAAAACCAGGACAGGTAGAGCAAAACGGTTTTCACCATCAGAATCAGCGCCAAAAATAAGGCATACAGTTTGGTTTCCGTCACACCCCGTCACGCGCTTCTCTACATAATTGCCTAGACACAAGAAATCTGGAGGTTTTTGGTCTGCAGATAGACTAATACAGCCAAAACCAGGAAAGATAGAGAAAAACAGTTTTCACCATCAGAATCAGCGCCAAAAATAAGGGATACAGCTTGGTTGCCGTCACACCCCGTCACGCGCTTCTCTACATAATTGCCTAGACACAAGTAATCTGGAGGTTTTTGGTCTGCAGATAGACCAATACAGCCAAAACCTGGAAAGGTACAGCAAAACAGTTTTCACCATCAGAATCAGCGCCAAAAATAAGGGATACAGTTTGGTTTGCGTCACACCCTGTCACGCGCTTCTCTACATAATTGCCTAGACACAAGAAATCTGGAGGTTTTTGGTCTGCAGATAGACCAATAAAGCCAAAACCAGGAAAGGTAGAGAAAAACGGTTTTCACCATCAGAATCAGCGCCAAAAATAAGGCATACAGCTTGGTTGGCGTCACACCCCGTCACGGGCTTCTCTACATAATTGCCTAGACACAAGTAATCTGGAGGTTTTTGGTCTGCAGATAAACCAATACAGCCAAAACCAGGAAAGGTACAGCAAAACGGTTTTCACCATCAGAATCAGCGCCAAAAAAAGGGATACTGTTTGGTTTGCGTCACACCCCGTCACGCACTTCTCTACATAATTGCCTAGACACAAGAAATCTGGAGGTTTTTGGTCTGCAGATAGACCAATACAGCCAAAACCAGGAAAGGTAGAGAAAAACAGTTTTCACCATCAGAATCAGCGCCAAAAATAAGGGATAAAGCCTGGTTGGCGTCACACCCCGTCACGCGCTTCTCTACATAATTGCCTAGACACAAGTAATCTGGAGGTTTTTGGTCTGCAGATAGACCAATACAGCCAAAACCAGGAAAGGTACAGCAAAACAGTTTTCACCATCAGAATCAGCGCCAAAAATAAGGGATACAGTTTGGTTTGCGTCACACCCCGTCACACGCTTCTCTACATAATTGCCTAAACACAAGAAATCTGGAGGTTTTTGGTCTGCAGATAGACCAATACAGCCAAAACCAGGAAAGGTAGAGCAAAACGGTTTTCACCATCAGAATCAGCGCCAAAAATAAGGGATACAGTTTGGTTTGCGTCACACCCCGTCACGCGCTTCTCTACATAATTGCCTAGACACAAGAAATCTGGAGGTTTTTGGTCTGCAGATAGACCAATACAGCCAAAACCAGGAAAGGTAGAGCAAAACGGTTTTCACCATCAGAATCAGCGCCAAAAATAAGGGATACAGCTTGGTTGGCGTCACACCTCCAGATTTCTTGTGTCTAGGCAATTATGTAGAGAAGCGCGTGACGGAGTGTGACGCAAACCAAACTGTATGCCTTATTTTTGGCGCTGATTCTGATGGTGAAAACCGTTTTGCTGTACCTTTCCTGGTTTTGGCTGTATTGGTCTATCTGCAGACCAAAAACCTCCAGACTACTTGTGTCTAGGCAAGTATGTAGAGAAGCGCGTGACGGGGTGTGACGCCAACCAAGCTGTATCCCTTATTTTTGGCGCTGATTCTGATGGTGAAAACCGTTTTTCTCTACCTTTCCTGGTTTTGGCTGTATTGGTCTATCTGCAGACCAAAAACCTCCAGATTTCTTGTGTCTAGGCAATTATGTAGAGAAGTGCGTGACGGGGTGTGACGGAAACCAAACTGTATCCCTTATTTTTGGCGCTGATTCTGATGGTGAAAACCATTTTGCTCTACCTTTCCTGGTTTTGGCTGTATTGGTCCATCTGCAGACCAAAAACCTCCAGATTTCTTGTGTCTAGGCAATTATGTAGAGAAGCGGGAGACGGGGTGTGACGGAAACCATACTGTATGCCTTATTTTTGGCGCTGATTCTGATGGTGAAAACCGTTTTGCTCTACCTTTCCTGGTTTTGGCTGTATTGGTCTATCTGCAGACCAAAAACCTCCAGATTTCTTGTATCTAGGCAAATATGTAGAGAAGCGCGTGACGGGGCGTGACGCAAACCAAACTGTATCCCTTATTTTTGGCGCTGATTCTGATGGTGAAAACCGTTTTTCTCTACTTTTCCTGGTTTTGGCTGTATTGGTCTATCTGCAGACCAAAAACCTCCAGATTTCTTGTGTCTAGGCAATTATGTAGAGAAGTGCGTGACGGGGTGTGACGGAAACCAAACTGTATCCGTTATTTTTGGCGCTGATTCTGATGGTGAAAACCGTTTTGCTGTACCTTTCCTGGTTTTGGCTGTATTGGTCTATCTGCAGACCAAAAACCTCCAGATTACTTGTGTCTGGGCAATTATGTAGAGAAGCGCGTGACGAGGTGTGACGCCAACCAAGCTGTATCCCTTATTTTTTGCGCTGATTCTGATGGTGAAAACCGTTTTTCTCTACCTTTCCTGGTTTTGGCTGTTTTGGTCTATCTGCAGACCAAAAACCTCCAGATTTCTTGTGTCTAGGCAATTATGTAGAGAAGTGCGTGACGGGGTGTGACGGAAACCAAACTGTATCCCTTATTTTTGGCGCTGATTCTGATGGTGAAAACCGTTTTACTCTACCTTTCTTGGTTTTGGCTGTATTGGTCCATCAACAGCCAAATTGGCCCAAAAAGTGAGATTTTTTCACACTGGCGTAACGGAGAGTGATGAAAAGAAAACTTTATCCCTTATTTTTGGCGCTGATTTTGATTGTGAAAATTTTTTGCTCTACCTTTTTCTGGTTTTGGCTGTATTGGTCCATCTGCAGACCAAAAACCTCCAGATTTCTTGTATCTAGGCAAATATGTAGAGAAGCGCGTGACGGGGCGTGACGCAAACCAAACTGTATCCCTTATTTTTGGCGCTGATTCTGATGGTGAAAGCCGTTTTGCTCTACCTTTCCTGGTTTTGGCTGTATTGGTCTATCTGCAGACCAAAAACCTCCAGATTTCTTGTGTCTAGGCAATTATGTAGAGAAGTGCGTGACGGGGTGTGACGCAAACCAAACTGTATCCGTTATTTTTGGCGCTGATTCTGATGGTGAAAACTGTTTTGTTGTACCTTTCCTGGTTTTGGCTGTATTGGTTTATCTGCAGACCAAAAACCTCCAGATTACTTGTGTCTAGGCAATTATGTAGAGAAGCGCGTGACGGGGTGTGATGCCAACCAAGCTATATCCCTTATTTTTGGCGCTGATTCTGATGAAATTTAACTATTTTATTTTTGCGCTGATTCTGATGGTGAAAACCGTTTTTCTCTACCTTTCCTGGTTTTGGCTGTATTGGTCTATCTGCAGACCAAAAACCTCCAGATTTCTTGTGTCTAGGCAATTATGTAGAGAAGCGCGTGACGGGGTGTGACGCAAACCAAACTGTATCCCTTATTTTTGGCGCTGATTCTGATGGTGAAAACCGTTTTGCTCTACCTGTCCTGGTTTTGGCTGTATTGGTCCATCTGCAGATCAAAAACCTCCAGATTTCTTGTGTCTAGGTAATTATGTAGAGAAGTGCGTGACGGGGTGTGACGGAAACCAAACTGTATCCCTTATTTTTGGCGCTGATTCTGATGGTGAAAACCGTTTTGCTCTACCTGTCCTGGTTTTGGCTGTATTGGTCTATCTGCAGACCAAATTGGCCCAAAAAGTGAGATTTTGTCACACTGGCGTAACGGAGAGTGATGAAAAGAAAACTGTATCCCTTATTTTTGGCGCTGATTCTGATGGTGAAAACCGTTTTTCTCTATCTTGTCTGGTTTTGGCTGTATTGGTCTATCTGCACGGTTTATATGCAAATAAAACCTCTAGAATCTGGAGTATAGGTCAAATTTTTGCCTATATAGGTCAAATTTTGGGTTGAAAATAAAACTGTATCTTTTATTTTTAGCGTTGATTTGTATAGTGAAAACCGTTTTTCTCTACATGTCCTGGTTTTTTCTGTATTGGTCTATCTGCACGGTTCATCGGCCTTTTAGTCCGTCCCGCTCGTTTGACACGAAAATATGAGCCTTAATACCAATATGGCATACATGCCTGAAGTAACCACATACCTACTTACCTGGACCTGGATTGACCATTCCAAAATGCCTCACTTTTCAACTATTGGAACAGAGAACAATACTTTCCACTCGCAGATCACTGACAAATATTCCAGACAGCTTCCAAAGTTCCACGATTGATTAAAATAAGTCACATTTATTCTAACCTACACGGCATGCGTGCCAGGCCACTGTGTATTGCCACGGGTAAACAGAAAGCAAGATGGCGACCATAACCCGAGCAGGTATTTGAAACCATAGTCAAACGACAATGGCCGAGCAAGGGTGCAACAACGCCCTAGCTTTACCTACCAGCTATTACAATGCCACTACAACGCCTAGTATTCAGTTAGTGCAGCGCTGGTGCGCAAGCAAGGTATGAACCAGGTATGAACGAGGCGCGCACTATTGTGGCACAAGGCAAGGTTGTCATTCCGTAGTAATTGCATTGCTTTATGCTAGTGACGTAACCAGGGTTGTTTTACTTCGGTAATTGAACTACGGTGCAGCTATTGTTCTACAATGGTAAAACTTGTAGAAACACAATTTTAAGCTTGTACCTTGTAATAAATTCTTTCTGTGTGATAGAGAATTCTTCACTGCACTTGAAACAGGCATGGAAAACACAAACCGTGCTCCGGAAGTCTTTGTAGAGTTGTTTGAAGTAAGCACTCGGGTGCGCCACCCGCGGACCAGAGATCTGCAGCGAAAACTGCGTACATTTCATTATGCTTAAAATCGACCATGAAAGCAAGAACAGGTCAAAGTATGGCAATACCACTGTTGTGTGAGCCCTTTGCAATGGGTTTTAGTATAAAATAATGCAAAAATAGTTTTGACAACTATTCTATAGACCATTCTCTCAGTATACTGCATATCTCAAAAAACTGTTAGATTTACTAATACAAAGAGAGGGATTTAAAACTTGGCCAGCATCGGCCCAGCATAAAACTACCATCAAACGATTCCCTAGGATGTGCTCTACAAGGGCAAGTCAAAATATCTTGCGTCCACTTGCAGCCCCGCGTTCCAGATGACATATAATAACTCAGGTTGTGGCTCCAACCAGGCCGCTGCGGTGCTAACGCAACGCCGTGGGTTACCGAATAGAGGCATGGACCGGCCAAGAATGAGCAATATGAGTGGAATATCAGAGAACGATGCTATAAGAAATGCCGAGAAGTGTTAAAATTAGTTTATACAATTTCAAAGCACTATAACCGTCTAAATATGTGTATTGACTGCTGTGTTGACTGTTATCCAAATACCCGGAGGGACTGCCGACAACGAACCTTTTATTGCATGAGAAATGTTCCTGATAGGTATGTCAATCTCGGGATTGGGATCCCGCTATTTTCAAAAAGCCCCAATCACGGGATTAAGCCTCTCGTGATCCCGGTATTCAGACATTTATTATAACACCTTCAAGCAATGCCAGGACAGCAAAAAAACGATACCTAAGAATCCTGTTTTGCTGCATATCACACGTTAAACCACATATGGTGAATACCAGTCATACCTTTTCATCCAAATGAACGGTCGCCGTAACCATCGGAGTCCCGAGGTGTCCTAGGGATCCAATCGGGAATCGAATTTCCTCGCCGTTCCCACTGTCACGAGCTGACGCAAGATGACGCTCGGGCTGCTCAGGTGACCTACGTCCCATATTTGGCGATACCGCGATATCATATGTAGCGGAGAGTGGGGGGGGAGAAACGTACTGACCTTCACGGACTGATATTTTGATATGCCTTGTTGAGGAAACACAAGGTAGGGATATATTCTACCCCTTTCTTCTACTCTGCGTGTTAACACGCGCACTGGAGGGGCCTCGGATACTCTCCCAACTACTTTTTTCCGTGATGACCGGAGAACCGCTCGTAGCCAAAACACGGGAATCGGTCGCATTTGGAGAAAATTTAACAGCGCGTGGAATAGTGAAATAATTTTGAAAATTTGTCGAAAACTGTTTGATTTATAGGCTTCTAAAAGTCAGACCTACATTTTGAAATCGCCGCCACCGCGCAGTCGAACCGGTTTGCTTGCATTGGAGACCAAGTGGTGACGTCACAGTGTCATATAGACGGGATGATATGTCAAGGTCACCTCACGTGAAGGTCGAGGTCAAAGTTCAAAGTCATACCAGCAATTTCAAGGTCATTGACCCCGGTGCTTTACGTGTCCCAGTCTGACGTATATTATGTTATGACGTCATAGTAAAGGTAACCCAGTTGTAAGTTCAAGGTCAAGGTTAAAGATCATGGGTAAAGGTCAATCCTCCTTTCCAGCACAAGGTTTGCTATAGTGCTACTTTAAGTGTGCAGAATAGGGAATATACCATATTTTGACGTCAAAGGTCGATGACCTTGAATGACCTAGACCTCAAAAATGAAGGAAAGATTCTTTGCGACACAACCTCTATGACCGTGGTCCGGCTTTAGCTTACTCCCGGCTTTTTCCACGCATTATCAGGGCATTTCCCAACAGGTCCCAAGCATGGTCAAAATTTGACCTTTATGACCTCGTTTGACCTTGACAATATAGACCTAGGTCATTGAAAATTAGTTATGATGTGGATCACCATAGCCCCCACCCACCCCCTCATCGGAATTTCTTAAGCCTCTAAGTTTCCGATATCTCCAGGGGGCTTACTAGCCCCCCCCACCCATCCTGTGCGCGTTAATGTCGGACCCCTCTCCAGTGTGGTTGTTAATAATCACTCGAATACCGGTTATAATAGAACATTCCCATGCAGAAAAGGTGTTACAATCATACCAAAAAGCTGGCTTAGAAAGAAAAACCAAGCTCAAATAGACATTTATGATGCCTCCCGTTTTGTTGTTCGTGGTGACGCTTATGAATTTATGGCACACCAAGATTGCTGTATTGTTGTTCATGGATTACATGTTTATTGTTTGCAGTATTTCAAACTTCAGTTCGGTCACAATTCATGGCGCCACGACAACATCTGAAAAATATTTTACGGACACCTTGGGCTGGATTAAGCTGCTCCAAATGCCCCTCTTTTCACTGTCCTGATTACGCCCATGTAAAATAAAACCTATATGTCGAATGCCGGTTTTATGCGCTGTTCAATTATCTGTCAAATGAGCTCCTTTGTCCAAGTATCGGGGGAATTTGCGGTATTGCGAAGGAGTTTTCCACGAAATGTAATAGTGGCCACGGACGGAGGCATTTAGGGCCTATGTGCACCGGTCCCGGGTTCAAGTCCCGGCGGAGCCTCTGAATAAGTCGATCTGATCCCCAAAATTCCTTCCAACAGGGTGAGAGTTGGCGACGCCGTATGACCCTGGCAGTTGGTGCGTCGTTAAACCCCAACAATTATTAAGGACACTCCTATAGGAGTGTCCTTAATACCAGGGTACTTTATCTACGGGTACAACCAAGTTTCCTACTAAATATAGTCCTCCCATGATGACGTCACCACCCTTTCCTACTAAGTTATAGGAGATTCTACTAAGTTTTTGGAAGGATCAGCTGAAAAATACCAAGTTTGGGCGTATTTGGCACCAATCTAGTATAAATCGAAATCAACTTGTTTCACCCATTTGACAGTAAACTTGATCTCAACGGCGAGCAGCGTATTTTACGTAAATATAATGAAAAAAATTATAACACTTCAAACAATTTGTTGAAAGGGCATGCATTTATTTGATCAACTCAGGCCTACATAATAGCCGAGAGAAATAAATTTACCTTCGCTCGAGAGATCACCGGTGTTTATTGTCTTCTGCTGCAGGTACCATCAACAGCCAATCAAAGGTCAGAAATCAACAGCCAATCAAAATCGAGATTAGTCTTACTGCAAACAGCTGCTAGTGCTGGACATGTCCTTATTTTGACACGGTCTGGAAAATTTGTGAAAATAATATTCTTCACTGAAGTTTTTGCAAAACGTCTGATGGTTTCACAAATAGAAATCTTTTAGCTTTCTGTTCAACTATATAAGCTTTGTTGATACAGTTCTAAAACAGGTTATTTAGAGCTTTGAAAAAGTGCAATTTCTCCAATGCCCTGCATAGTAACTGTAGTGCCTCTCCAGCCATGATGACGTAATGCTGCCAAACAACTTGAACGGGGTCTGCTTAATACCACTATATACCACTATAGTGGTCGAGCGATATGCCAGGGATACCGTAGTGGTACCTCTATTACCCTGAGTGGTACAGGAAGGCGTTCATTACTTCTTCTACTAACAATGAATTTGGGTCGCTAGATGAAATACTGGGACCGCTAGACCGCAAAGTCTCACCTCTACTGATGACGTATTACTTGTTATTGAAAAGAGTATGCATTATGCTACTAACCACGTGATTTAAAACACAAAGCCAACGAGTTATAGCCCCAAGTTACAAAGACGCGCTACAAATGTCGCAACTGCGGAGCGCCGGCTTAGCGGCCTAAAGATCGGCTTAGCGGTCAGTTCTGCTGGTTTTAGTCTGCTACCTCCACTTTCCAGTAAGTACTAATATCACGGATTACCGTGGATATTACGTTACCTACCTACATTACAGTTACAATTGCAAATTGCTGGTGCAACAATTGCAGTTGCTGGCACAAATACAATTACAGTTTGCATTACAATAAGTAGAGGTATCATGGTTACAATTTAGGTTTGTGGTTTTGTTGTAGGGTAGGTTTGTTGAGCTTTTGGAAGGTAAGGGAGGGTACTGATACGTTTATTTCCAAAGCAATAGAGACACTGGTTATTTCGTTTTTTATGGAGAGTTGCGAGACGAAAATAAGGAAAATTAGCAACAAATAAAAAGAAGCACTTATTACCTAGAACGAAAGTCTCGACAGGTATATTTTTATTGTACTAAGATGGGTGATACTTGTAGAGTGAGGGCTGTACTTCTGTTCATTGTAGCTTTCTTTCGTTTGGGATGCTTTTACCAGTGGTCTGACCCTGTTGTGTTTGAAGATGTTTGACCTCTGTTTTCTATCAGTCACAGTATGAATTTAGGCAATAATGTCAAAATTTTATAAATAACAATTTGGGGGCCAAATAGGTCTGATAATCAGGAATCCACATTTTTCCACCTTCAAGCACTCTAAAAAGATCACCTATTGTATTACTATGCTGTGTTGATCTAAGTGTTGCATGTAATCATAAATCTGGTAGCTTGCTGCAGTTTTCACTATGTAGGTTGAGTGGCCATGCCATATTGCCTGTGTGCAAAGTATGGCACATTTGTTGAGGTCTCGCTGGTGCAAGTGCTCTTGGAGACAGGAGCGAGTGGTGCAAATTTGATTAACCTGGTGCGAATATGTGAGACTGGTGTGTGGGAGGCCACAATGGAAACCAAAAAAATAATGGCTGCATGGTTATAAAGACTCAGGAAGGGGTCCTTATAAAGAGTCCTTAACTAACTAATAAGAGAGGTAGCATTTTATTGTGTAGTTAGGAATGGGTGCATTTTCTCCCTGGTATATGGTGGATTGGTGCAAATTTTTGGTGGCTGGCTGTGTGAATTTGCACAAGATTTTTAGATGGCTGGTGTGAATTGCCTGGCATGCTGCCATACTTTGCAGACTGGCCATATTGTTAACTTTATTACATGATGTGTGCTGCTAGATGAAACAATATTTTTTCATGGTTTGAAATAAATTAGTAAGCTTTCCTACTTTGAATGTAACAAATTGCAGAAAAGGTTGTGCAGAAAGCTTAGTGTGAAACTGAATGTGCCAATAGTGGTTTCTTGACACACTTCAAAACTGCTATATCAGTTTATAACCCATAAAAATGGAATGTTTCCCTAAAGACAGCTCCTTCACCTACAACCAATGTCAGGGTTGGCTTCCCATCATGATGTATGATTTTTCATCCCCTACTCACTGGGAAGGATGCCTCAGGACTTTACAACACTTCAACATAGGCAGCAACTCCTGAAGTTACATAGTGTTGTCAAGTCTCACCTTTCTTGAGTGGTATATTAGGAGCCGTGTTATTCTGCCAGCAGAATGCATACTAGTATGCCACACGCATGCACAGTACGGTATCTTGGACTACATGATACAGTACTGTGCATGTGTGCAGCATACTAGTATGTATTCTGGATGGCAGAATAACACTGCTAGGGATAAGTAAGTCCTAATTTGTTATGCCTGTCCTGGATTTGAGTTGGGCTGGAGGTGTTGACGCCCAATGCTCTACCACTGAGCCTCAGCACCCCGCTTATAAGCTGGCTGTAGTGTGGATATAAAAATAATACATTATTATTATCATAAAATGGATAATGAAATCATAAAATAAGCAACTTCTTTCAGTAGTCAGCCTTTTGAGCATAATTATTCAAAACATTGAGGTATTGAGTTGCATCTGGACACACATATTTGATTTAAATATTCTGTAATCACAGATGTTTCTAAATAAATGAAGAGAAATTAATAGGAGAGCCAGGAAGAAATTGCACACCCATAGCACACATGAAGAGTGAACATTGGGATTTAGTTTGAATGGAGAAAAGGTATGAGGAGTAAAGATTTTGTCCGCACGGTTCGGAGTATGGACTCTGCACGCTCCTCGAGCGGGGGAGGGGGGTAGAGCGTGACTCCGATGCGACCCACTCCATAATCGACGTCAAGACCTGCGGCGGCGGGGGAGGGGGCGACGGCGGCGAACTCCCAACGGCGGCGGCGGCGAGCCCGAGCGCGAGTTGGACCCCTGACGGTGCGCTCCACAACTGACGCGTGGTAGCACTAAAATAGATGGCATGGCGGGTGCGAGCATCAGAGAGCGAGGCGCATGAGGCAGTTTTGAGGGTGCGACGAACGAACGGCGTGTGGGGCGAGTGGGTTGCGAGGATAGCATTAGAGCGACGAGGTGGAAGGAAATGCTGTTTATTTTGGGACAGAGGCAGTCGAGATGTAGCTCGTGAAATGGGTTTGGCAACACGACCGCGATCAGAACACAGGCCGAAATTCCTATCTTGTTCTCACATATATGTGCCAACAGGATAACATCCTGTGGTGCGATTCACGGGATAACAGATTCGACTAATAAGGTTTACACGAGACTGCGACGGTCGAACAGGAGAAGGACATTCTTCAGCAGGGTGCAACTTCAGTTGACTCAACTCGGACTTGCATCTCATAGACATAGACTGACTGATTCTAACGCCACTGTGTTGAGTGGCTAAACCCAGATCCTGCAGTGATCAAATTCAACTCTGACTCGAGTAAAAACTGGGAAAATCCGAATTAAAAAATTGACTATGATTCAGAGTTACACCCAAACAAGTGGTCTCAGTTCCATGGTAGGAACCTCTGTTTCTTCTGTCCTCTTGTGAAATGTCTTTAACTACCTTTTCTCTCAGGTCCCTGACTTGCCATATTATGTTTGTCAACATGATATGTTGCAACATTGGGTACTTGTTGAGTCATTATTAATGAAGAGCACGCCAAATAGCGGAACTTAGTTGGCAATAGAGGCATAGAAATCATACTGAGGCTCATTTTCTTGAAACATTTTAAGATAAAATATAAATGTGTATTAACCACGCGAGTCAAAATTGGTTTCAATAATGCTAAATTTGAGACACCTATGTTTAGGAGAAGCTGCATCTTGCAGGAAACTGGTATTCACTGCCTGCTGATGAGAGTTTTCATCTCTAGCCTTTTCTTCAGGCAACATGGCAGCCGCACAGCAAAGAGCACTGCCTCAGAGCAAAGAAGCTCTTTTGAAGTCTTACAACAAGAGGTTAAAGGACGATGTGAAGTCGATGCTGGACAACTTCGTCGGTAATGTATCCGTTTTACATAGTGATGCAAATATGTGCTGACTGGTGTAGGGTCTCCCGTAGAAGGAACCTCTGTTCTTCTGTTCTCTTGTGAAATGTACTAACTACCTCTTCTCTCAGATACCTGACTTGCCAAAACGTGTGCGTTAAATACTTCTTAAGTGATAGTTAATTTGAGTAGATCTGTGATTGGAGTAGTGAAATCTGTCTCTGTGGTGTAGCTGTATGAATGTACCATTCTGTTGACTTGGGCATCCCGTGCACCCACAGAGATCATCAAGCTGGGCAAGGTGGAGGATGAGACCCAGGTGTCGCGACTGACACAGGCCAACCAGGACATGTTCGAGATGCACGTGCGAGCTGCCAATATCGTGAGTCCGACTCCTGGCGGCTGACAGCTGCGGTGCCAGTTTACCTCACTGCACCTCCACTCAAGTACTTGTTTGTGCCGCGAGATTTGTCGGTAAAGCTTCGCTTTCTAGGGTGTGTAACTGCGGCATTTGTGGGGACTCTTTCTCGGTACGGACGGGTCTGTCACATTTTGGATTCACCTCTTTTGCTACTGAACCCTGCTTTCTCTCCTCTGCTCTGTCTGATTGAATTTACTACCTGCTTATGCTATGCCCTCTCTTTTATTCGCCCTGTCTGGCTTCATTTTACTCTGCAGTAACTACCTGCCCTCATCTTTTGTTTGCGTTTCCACCTGACTGCCTACGGCAGATCTGCCCCTCCCCTCGTGCGGGTCTTTCTCGGCCCTGTCTGTCGTCTCGTCAGTGCCTATTCTCCATTCTTTTCCCTGTCCAGCTCAATTTCACTGCCCACCAGTGTCCTGTCCCTTCACTCCTCTGTACCCTTCTAGGCCCTTTCTGATTGCCCACCAGTGTCTGACCCTTATATTCTCCTCTGTCATTGATCGTTGAAGCTTTAAAATTCGGAAAATGGCAGTCTTTTTGCCCAAAAAAAAAACGTAGCAGTGCAATGGGGATCCACGGCAACATAGGAGAGGGCTATATTCATAGGAGATCTGCATATTTCTGAAGTGTGCTTTAAATTTCAACGAAAAAGGTCACGCATGACGCAAGCAAGTCACTCTTTAAGGTGCCCTCTCGGTGATATGAAAGGGCCATTTTGAAAGAAATGTCTACGCAAAATAGGCATTATGCATCAACAGCTGGTGTTAATTGGCAGCTGAGCGTATCGGCGTATTATTCTGTATTTCACGTCGAAAGCAGCTGTTTATACCTGGTCTCTAGAACACAGGATTGTGTTGCCACTGAATACATTTGGTGTCTCATTAAGCGTTCATCCACTACATAAATTGCTTCCCGGTTTCGCACTTGGAAAAGTTTTCTGCTCATGGCCGCGTCGATGAAGAGAAACAATTCACTTGCGTTCGATCACTAATATCAACATTTAAGCTGTGCCACTAGCCGTCGCTGCTGATACTGCATTTGAACTTGGCTTTACTCCGGTAGATCCGGGTCGCCGTCGCTGGCAATGCTGCGTGTGAACCGTACTTTACGCTGGGCAGGTTGGGGTCGCTTGCTGCCGTTTGAATCGTGTTTTACTTCGGAAGGTGCGTGCGAACCGTGCTTTACGTGGGCAGGTGCGTGTGAACCGCGCTTTACGTCGGCAGGTTGGGGTCGCTTGCGATGCTGCGTTTGAATCGTGTTTTACTTCGGAAGGTGCGTGTGAACCGTGCTTTACGTGGGCAGGTGCGTGTGAACCGCGCTTTACGTCGGCAGGTTGGGGTCGCTTGCGATGCTGCGTGTGAACCGTGCTTTACTTGGGTAGGTGCGTGAAACCGTGCTTTACTTGGGTAGGTGCGTGGAACCGTGCTTTACGTTGGTAGGTACGTGTGAACCGTGCTTTACTTGGGTAGGTACGTGGAACCGTGCTTTACGTGGGCAGGTGCGTGTAAACCGTGCTTTACGTCGGCAGGTGCGAGCCGCTGAGTCGCTGACCAAGCTGATCTCAGACATTAAGCAGTACCTGATTCTGAACGACTTCCCCTCGCTCAACGACGCCATCACGGAGAGCTCCCGGATGGCGCGCACCACGCAGCAGGAAGTGGACAAAAAGCTCACTGAGCTGAAGGACGACATGGCGCGCGATCTCTACGAACTCGAGGATGAATATTACTCAGGACTGCATAAATAGCCTCGCAGGAAGTGTGTGTGTGGCGCGGGTGGTGCTTGCCGGATTTCTTCAGTGCGTGGCAGGAAGGAGCGCCAACCACAGTGCCGTGAGCTCGTCGTTTCTCCGTATGGGTGGCGAAATTTTCTGTGAATGGTTGTTTGACGCGGCGGGTGTTGCCTGTCTGCTGAGGGGTGACGTGTGCTGAGATTATGGTGAGACCATCCGCTGTTGGGACGGGTGCAGGCCGACCGGGTCCTGCCCGTGTGTGCTGCTATCTCGCGGCCGGGAGCCAAAACCAGAACTGCAGTGCCACACGTTGAGTTAGTCGGGCTATACGTGGTATTTGAGTTTGGAGAGGGCCGGTGAAGTTTATGAAGTCCGTGTGCTACCGGAACCATTCGAGATGCCACAGAAATGTCGGGGAATTTCACTGTTCCTGCTGTGGCAGCGGGGCGGGTGCGGAGCAGCGCTTCCGCGTGGCCCTAAGGCATTTTAAACCCTTTGTTAGGTTTTACCATGCACCATATGGTAGTTTGTACCTTCAGCAGAATCAACCAGCTGAAGTATCGCGTTACACCAGAAGGAAGCCGAGGATGTGAGTCTGGGGTTGGATGGGGTCTGCCTCTGGGCGGGCTTGTACCAGCGACCCTCTGCACTGCTGCTGCGGGTCAAAGTTCGAGTCTAACGCCGATGCCAGCCAGACTCCCACAGACGCGTTGGAATTGAACCAAACATATTTTGTGACTGGCAAATGGCCAGTGCGAGATGCTCGCACTGAAGTTCCACAGGCTCCTGCTGGCGTTTCTTACCTCTTGCCCGCGCGTGCATTTTTGTGTGGGAACTGTGATCGTGTTGCTGTATGCAAATTATGTGAACAACTTGTAATAAACACATTTCGTAAAGCATCTATATTTATCATCATTATTTTGAAAGGCTTCATAAAATCGTGTAAAATCTTCTGTCTTCTATACAATATAAATATACCATCAGGAACACAGCACGCACACAATCATTTTGCCAGCGCGCAGGTCGGCCACAACGTAAAATCAGCGTTTGATTTGCACAAACTCAGGCTACACATAAGCACATCTGGGGAGTAAGACGACGCGGCGCTGCTACGATTGGACCGCGCTCCATGTTGGCCACATCAACTATCACACGGACGACTCTGGCGTGTGACCTTAAGCGGCCGCCTGGTCCCACGAGGCCGGTCCGCTACAAAGCAGCGGCAGCACCCCTCTCTCGCGACTGTCGGGACCGCCGCAGACATCACAGCGCGGCTCCTTCACACAACCGCGCAGTCATCACAGCGTCCTCACTGTCTGCCTCCGCACACGGCAACGCTAAATAAAACCCGACTCCCACCCGCCCTATCACGGCGCGCTGCGAATAAAACAGCTAGAACAGCATGTCGGCGGAGGTGTCGGAGCTCCATACCACCGTCTCGGACTCGGCGGCTGGCTTCAGGAACTCGTCTGGGGAGAGCCGCTGGTCCTCCCTGGGAGGAGGAGCCGGCACCGCCAGACGGGACACGCCCAGCTCGAAGTCGACGCCGGTGGCCACCTTGCTGGGTGTGTAGTTGGCCAGGGCGCCTGTGTCGGCACAGAGGCGGTCAGCAAGGGCTGACCGTGAGGTGTCTGTGGTTGGATCGGGCCTTTCACACCCCTCGCCCCGCTGACAGGCAACGGTAATCGAGGGCAAAATACACTGCGGACATCTGGTAAGGCAGAGCCCTCCGCCTGCCTCAGTACTGGTAAGGCAGAACCCTCCACCTGCGGACTCATCACTGGTAAGGCAGAACCCTCCGCCTGCGGAATCATCACTGGTAAGGCAGAACCCTCCGCCTGCGGACTCAGTACTGGTAAGGCAGAACCCTCCGCTTGCGGACTCATTACTGGTAAGGCAGAACCCTCCGCCTGCGGACTCATCACTGGTAAGGCAGAACCCTCCGCCTGCGGACTCATCACTGGTAAGGCAGAACCCTCCGCCTGCGGACTCATCACTGGTAAGGCAGAACCCTCCGCCTGCGGACTCATCACTGGTAAGGCAGAACCCTCCGCCTGCGGACTCATCACTGGTAAGGCAGAACCCTCCGCCTGCGGACTCAGTACTGGTAAGGCAGAACCCTCCGCCTGCGGACTCATCACTGGTAAGGCAGAACCCTCCGCCTGCGGACTCATCACTGGTAAGGCAGAACCCTCCGCCTGCGGACTCATCACTGGTAAGGCAGAACCCTCCGCCTGCGGACTCATCACTGGTAAGGCAGAACCCTCTGCCTGCGGACTCATTACTGGTAAGGCAAAACCCTCCGCCTGCGGACTCATCACTGGTAAGGCAGAACCCTCCGCCTGCGGACTCAGTACTGGTAAGGCAGAACCCTCCGTCTGCGGGACTCATTACTGGTAAGGCAGAACCCTCCGCCTGCGGACTCATCACTGGTAAGGCAGAACCCTCCGCCTGCGGACTCATTACTGGTAAGGCAGAACCCTCCGCCTGCGGACTCATCACTGGTAAGGCAGAACCCTCCGCCTGCGGACTCAGTACTGGTAAGGCAGAACCCTCCGCCTGCGGACTCAGTACTGGTAAGGCAGAACCCTCCGCCTGCAGACTCATCACTGGTAAGGCAGAACCCTCCGCCTGCGGACTCATCACTGGTAAGGCAGAACCCTCCGCCTGCGGACTCATTACTGGTAAGGCAGAACCCTCCGCCAACTGCCTCTCCTGTCATTTTGTCGTAGGTATGAGTATTTAATTGAATGAGCCTGTGTAATCCACACCTCTTCACGTAGCATTATCATCCACGCCGCTGGCGATCGGTACCAAACGATGACCGGTGTTTCCCAGACCCCCAAACCTCTACTGCCCTTGTTTTTACGTGACTCACCTCAAACACATGTGACCCCGAGCAGACCTACATAAAGCGCTGCTTAACCGCCTGGTGTTGCCAGTCAAGACTGGAGCTTACCTAGCCTGCCGTCAGGAGCGCTGGCGACAGTGGGGTGGGCAGCGGGCTCGGAGCTCTGCTGGGAAGCCTCCGACGGGTACTCGTGCGTCGAGGGACCGCTCACGTCGAACGACACCGTCATCTGGAACAGAGCCGCGCCGGATTGAGTCCACGTGCGGCGTAACCGGGCCACGTGCCGACCGCTGGCCGTCGATCGATAGAAGGCTCCGCAACTTCCCACTCAGGTCATCGCAAGGCTGACACAGGCCACGTGGAACATTCAGCGTTCGTGTGTGTGTGTGTGTGTGTGTGTGTGTGTGTGCATGTGTGATGGGTGTTTGGGTGCGTGTGTGTGTTTGTTCTTTTGAGAGGCTAACTCACAGTCCTCTTATACCCAAAAACTTTGAATATCATTGTTTATTCCTTCATACCTTCGGTGCAAAGGCAAAATGCGACCCCGGACATTATTTGCATAGGAAACATTAATTTTCCTCTCTTCGGAATGTCAAATTCTAGATCCACTTGGCGCACGTTGCGCAGTTACAGTCCGAAAACCATTAAAGGGTGGGGTCAGCTGATGATTCCGCCTGCAAATGGCGGTTCCATGGTGGCGGCGGGATCCGGAGAGGCGGGGGTGAGTCAGACGTCTGTGACACGGCCGCCACGCCGGCGCCAGTCGGGCATCAGACGCCGCCCCAGCTTACCAGCATTGTTCAACGTTGGTGTATGGGAGCATATTAATCAAATGTATGGATTGAGCATATTGTACCCGGTGACGGATGAGGGTAGGTATTTATATTGAAACTTAAAATCATCGCACTGATGTTACAACCGGGTGATTTTCTCATCTTTGTTGTTTTTATTTCGTTAGATTTCTCAGGTCCTTTTCCTTTTAGGGTCCCTTTCCATTTCTGAGACCAATTGAACACACGTCAGCATGTGTTGGAGGCCAGAGATATGTTCTGACCTCCAGGGTTAGCCGCCCTGTGCTCCTTACCCCTCCCCTCTCAGCAGGGGACACCAGCAGAGTCCTCGTGCACAGCTAGTTGGTCTGGAACATCAGGATCTCTCCACTAGCGGCTTAAATGCAGACACAACCGTCCCTTATTAGTGTTTCCACGTATCAAAGTGTGGTACGCGCTAAGCAGAGATGAAGGCAACACACAAATGTTAATTGGGTTCAATTCACATCTTGAACGTTAAAGTAAGTGGGAAAATAATAATAATTTTAGGAGATTAGCGACCCTTCAATTACTGATGACATATGGCGTTAGGCCAGGACCAGAGCAGGGCACCAGAGCCCGCATCAACGTGGGCTCGAACTCGCGACGCTTTGCAGAACACACAAACTACTGCGGACCGAGACGAACGCGCGCCGGCCCGACCCCATAAGCAAGTGGCGAGCGTTACTCAGAAATGAAAACAAGCAGAAAAATATTCATATGATGCCCAGTGACCAAAACAAGCGTTTCACTTAAAGCACGGTAACCCATCTGAGAAGAGCGTCCCGGGACACGTGCGCTGGTTTGACGGCCAGATAGGGGCCATCTGGACAATCGCAGCATCAGACGGGGGATAAAGACGGACCGAGCCGGAAACGCGGGGTGCAGAACGCATGGCAAACGCCGCCCCTCTCCAGCACTTTATGCATGTCGCAAGCACTTACACTCATCCTGGATGTTGCACGGGGCTTTCTTATACTTCACGGAATTTGAAACATATTTTTAAGGGCGAATCCTAGGCTACTCCAGAGAGTAGAGAGGCTGTCACCCTTCGCTGAGAGCTAGCAACCATTATCTACCTATTTTCGGTGCCTAGCAACCATTATCTACCTATTTTCGGTGCCTACCGACGCTCCAACTGCAAAGGTTAAATAGCATCGTTAGTTCTCTCTGTCGGAAGGGCTTTCCCGTGGAACCCAACGGACTTTGTACCAAGGTCAGTTGCCCAGAAAGCTGGTGCACTAAACAAAATAACCCTTGTATGCCGCTGATAATTCAAATTCTAAGCGGAAACCACATTACATTTTCAACAGCCCGTAGCGATGAAATACACAACTCAGATACCATTCTGAGGTTGCCCTCACTTGCTATCTTGAAATCACACGGAATACCACAGAAAGTGGTATATAACCACCCCTATAATTTTCATCAAACTTGATTGGAAGTCCAGCAAGTCATGTAGACGCGAGATAAATCAGGTGATGTAAGGCAAACAGTGGAATCCAGGAAGACTAGTATTCAAAATTGCAAAAATTTCGAGGAGACCGGACACCGCCTTCCTAATGGCCCCACCGGCTGGATGTTCTTAAATAGGTTCGTATGCACAATCAGAGGTGCGTGAAGACTAGGTCATATGGGATAATAATAATAATTGTTGGGGTTTAACGACGCACCAACTGCCAGGGTTATACGGCGTCGCCAACTCTCACCCTGTTGGAAGGGATTTTGGGGATCAGGAGAGTCGGGGTGAGGCATAAAGAAAAGTCGCAAAAAACAGCGTTTTTAAGAAGTTGGGCCGGTTTGGGTCGTTTTTGCACCGTGCCCTCGATCCACGAATGGGCACGATTTAAGGCACCAATTGATACTTGAGGGATTAAGTAAGCCCAGTCTATTCAAATAATGGTGGGATTGTATCGGGCGTTGGGCCGCTAATGTGCTAAAACAAGGAAGTGAAAGCTGTCCACCATTCACACACATTCACCGCCCGGCAGTAGTGGCATAACGCGTGCGTTCAATTGACCTGCCCGTTTCACTTTGGTGGCGTGGCAGTCCGGTTGCTGACAGTTCGTGCGATGAAAGTGTTGGCGGTTAATTTCAGCCATCACATCAGCCGATGCGGTCCGTCCCGGGGCGACAGCGCTGTGACACAGCTGCCACACAAAACTCCATTGTGGCCGGAGATTCTCACACCCCGCACATACCGACTGCAAATTCAGCGTGGGCGGATGCGGGGAAAAGGGTCACGTGCCCACGTGCCCACCCCCACGACGAACACCGGCATCTCTTAAAGCGTTGCTTTTCGTCTCCATAGTCGTTTTTTCAAGCACTTCACGTTGAAACGCTCCGATTTTAGTGAATCCCCTGGGCCCGCCTCTGGGCTGCAGAACAGTCTGTGGGAGGCTGATCCTCCACTGGGTGCATGCTCTCAGGCCCGGAGATCGGCTCAATTGGACGCTCATTCAACAGCGAGGTCAGCTGCATTGGCCGTCCCCTCAGGCACGGAGACGGCTCGTGGCCGGCCGTCCCCTCAGGCACGGAGGCGGCTCGTGGCCGGCCGTCCTCTCAGGCACGGAGACGGCTCGGGGCCGGCCGTCCTCTCAGGCACGGAGACGGCTCGTGGCCGGCCGCCCTCTCAGGCACGGAGACGGCTCGTGGCCGGCCGTCCTCTCAGGCACGGAGACGGCTCGGGGCCGGCCGTCCTCTCAGGCACGGAGGCGGCTCGTGGCCGGCCGTCCTCTCAGGCACGGAGGCAGCTCGCGGCTGGTCGTCCTCTCAGGCACGGAGGCAGCTCGTGGCTGGTCGTCCTCTCAGGCACGGAGACGGCTCGTGGCCGGCGTCCTCTCAGGCACGGAGACGGCTCGTGGCCGGCCGTCCCCTCAGGCACGGAGGCGGCTCGTGGCTGGTCGTCCTCTCAGGCACAGAGGCAGCTCGTGGCTGGACGGGCACTACCATCTCTGAGTTTCTCCGCAACCGTCTGCTGATAAAAGCGTCTCGGGCTTTAGTCATGATGTGTCCCTAGTTGAATTCGGGATGAAAGTTGGCGACTCTTTTTTAGCATATCAGCTGTTGTGCCGTGAAACCCAGACGACGGGACGACCCTGTCGGCCGAAGCGATGCGACCGTGCGGCCCGCGCGCCGCTGGATCGATGCTATGGCGCCGCAGAACAATCGGAGGGGGAGGGGTGGTGAGTCAGTCCACCCCCGCCCCAACGCCCAGCGGTCAGCGGCCGGAACAGCGCAGCAGCCAGCCAGCATTGATTTTAAAAGGTTACGGCACAGGTATGGAGATGTATGCAGCTATGCATTGGTGACAGTGGTACAAAAGTTTAACGTTAATTGTCATACACTGCTCCATGCGACGGTAGTGTTCAGCGCAGCAGCTAACAGCGTCCACCTCAGCCAAGGTAACTGGCCCACTGGACTATCAAAACAGACATTGGGCACCTGGAGGTCACACACTCAATTGGCCAGCTGCGCTGGTTCTGGGTATATTGGCATAACCGCTGATCACACAGGCTGGCCTGTTTCCCAGCCATATGTACAGTATAAGGCGGCAGCAGGCGGCGGCCCGCGCGATACCGTATCGGGCCAGTGTGGGCGCCTCGACAGGCTGACGTCAACGGGGCAGACACGGCCGCTTGCTACCGCGGCGCGCCCTTCTTACTCCTGAAGCTGGCGGTGCTCACTGCTAATCCTTCCCCGGCAGGTCGGAAGAACCGGGCACGGGCGAAACCTCCGATACCAGAATATTTATCATACCGAGAAGGTCAAAGGCTTCACTGCTAATTTCACTGCCTCAGCATATTAACATACGGCGCTCAGCAGACCGTGATTCGGGTCCAGGCCACGCTAAGCACAAGTTTAACCAGACATTCACTGGATCCTGGCGCACTACTTTTAAACAAGAAACTCTCACCATGGGACTTGGGCAAGAAGTTCATTCGCTTTACCTTTTCCAGCATTCATCACACACGCCTAGTTGGTAAGTTCACCAGTGATGTCCATTCCGTTCTGGTCAAAGTTTCAGAGAGCACTATTTCACCAAATAGTTTTCTTCCAATCCTCCTCACGCAAGAGGAAAATGCGTAGTGACAGCCTCTTGGTCCCTCAGTAACAACTGTCTGGCAAGCCCCAGTCATCAGGCTTCATTAACGCGTTAGAGATGTCACAGACTCGCCAGTTTCAGTCTGCAGCCCAGCAGTGTTGGCTGACAGTCATCAGGGAGGATCTGTCACAGACTCGCCAGCTTCTGACTGCGTTTCGGCAGTGTTGGCTGACATTTATCAGGGATGATATGTCACAGACTCGCCAGCTTCTGACTGCGTTTCGGCAGTGTTGGCTGTCAGTTATCAGGGAGAATCTGTCACAGACTCGCCAGCTTCTGACTGCAGCCCAGCAGTGTTGGCTGACATTCATCAGGGAGGATCTGTCACAGACTCGCCAGTTTCAGTCTGCGGCCCGGCAGAGTTGGCCGACATTCATCAGGGAGGATCTGTCACAGACTCGCCAGCTTCTGACTGCGGCCCGGCAGTAATGGCTGCCAGTCATCAGGGAGGATCTGTTACAGACTCGCCAGCTTCTGACTGCGGCTCGGCAGAGTTGGCTGCTAGTCATCAGGGAGGATCTGTCACAGACTCGCCAGTTTCAGTCTGCAGCCCGGCAGTGTTGGCTGCTAGTCACCAGGGAGGATATGTCACAGACTCGCCAGCTTCTGACTGCAGCCCGGCAGTGTTGGCTGACATTTATCAGGGAGGATATGTCACAGACTCGCCAGTTTCAGTCTGTGTTTCGGCAGTGTTGGCTGACAGTCATCAGGGAGGATCTGTCACAGACTCGCCAACTTCTGACTGCGGCCCTGGTTGGCCGACAGCGCACTGTCCATATCCAGCGCAGGTGGCCCGGATTTAGCTTCCAATCCTGCAGAGGTATGCGCCAGCGGCTAAATATGCAGCGTGTGAGCCAGTACGATATAATCATCCCATATACACACGGCATAAGCCTGTATAATACACAGCTTACGGTAAGCAGCAGTGACGGCCATGGGCCGCTCCCGCCAGCCTTTTCAATGCCGAGCGAAGGACGCCGCACCACCGCCAGGCTAGACACGCGCCCCAGACCGGCCCAGGGGCCCTGTGGTACCTGTCAGTCACACTGTCCGTACAGATGGCCGGCATGGCTGCACGCGCTGGGACGGGGGCGGGCCGGGTCAGCCGGTCAGCGGCAGCTCTGCCGGACCGTGACGGACGACGGCGAGGCCGTCGACTCTCATCTGGGGCCATTACTCGCATACCCGCGTCGTCTCACAGGCTCGCGGTACGAGTTAATGCTATCCTGTGCCGTGTGGGTTTAATGACACCCCGTCGCGCCGCCTACCAGACGCGCGCCCAGTGCCAGTGCGATCGTCGACTCCTCGGGTTGATCGACACCTGGCCTGCTGAGAGTGCGGCGCCGTCAAATCCAGCCTTGTTGGTGCGGAATGCCGGTTCAGATTCCACTTAAGTCATTGGACCACGCCGAGTGTTGAACCCGGGGTACTACCCTCAGCGAGCAGGCGGTCGTAGCAGCCGCGTACCCCGTGATCTCGCTGAGAGTGAGAGCACCCAGACGGCACCTGCCACGTATACTTGTAAGTCCTGGGATGGCTGATCGGTGCAGTCGGTGCCCATTCTGATACAGCCTCTTAAAATTATTAATTTTAGGGGGGTAAATAACGCCCATCACAAAAGGGTTAACCTCGTCATATATGAAAAGAATGGTATAAATTCAATTTTACGCCACATTTACCTCCTTGCAACCCCATTCCCCTAACAGAGGCCGAACCGTAGCTTAACTATCATCATATTGACAATAAAATAAAAAGAAAATGAATTTTTGTCGATCAGAAATTTCCACGTCTGGGGCGGGATATAATACCTACAGCAACACACCATTCAGAATTGTTAGCTTAACCAGAAGTGGAAGAATTGTGAAATTTGCAGGGGACTGTTCCTGTACCAAGAGGTATTGTTCCGAGTTTTAAGGGGGAAAGTTCCCGACATGGCGATGGTAGTGAGTGGAGAGGGGGTACGGGTGGGAGGCAAAGTCAGTACTCAGTAAAAGTCTCGTAGAACGTGATCGAGGTAGCTCACAAACACTAAAATTGGGAACAATTTCGCAGGTCTGCAGGTGAAATCGAAATACACTGAAAATACACTGAAAATAAACTGAAAATACACTAAAAATACACTGATAAAAGAAGAAAACGCAATAGCAACAATGCATCGCGGGATCATCTAACTATCCCAACCTCGCGGGTCGTTGCGTCCTATTATTTCCCGGAGCCCGGACTGCCTGCAGCGTTTTCTCGCGCCATTTTCATGTACTAACTGAAAGAAGTTCAGAAAAAACACATACCTACTGCCCGGTTTTCATCACATATGCCGTTACATTTTAAGTTTGTAAAACATGCCTTCAGAGCTCAAAATGCTGCAGGCTCAAAATGTTGCAGAGAGATCACGTCTCTGTCCATAGCATTTCCTTGTAACCAACTGTTCCGTAATACATTTCCTGTTCCGCAAAGCACTTCCATGCTGCCCCGTCGTGCATTTACTTGTGATAGACTGTTCCGCAAAACATCCCTTTGTTGTAGGCTGTTCCGCAACACATTTCCTTGCTGTAATTTATCCTCCTGATTTCTTTGCTGATCGCCGTCCCTCGTACAGGGAAGCCACCACAGAATTTTTACTGGGGGATGGACCCCGGACTGGCGATGACCGAGAGGAGGCGAATTTTGAGCATATTGTCAGTCCCTGAAAACGCTACCGGCGATGCACTTTAACACATCTACGTTGGTGCACGCAGATAATAGGGAGAACATGTCGCCTGGGTCAAGTCCCAGGCTTTTGGCGGACGTGCCCCTGATTCGTAAGTTGGGGTATGTGTCTCCCGCCCCCTCCCGGTTTCGACGCCAAAGCCCGCAAACGTTAAAGTCTTGTAACAACATCCACCGAAACCAGTCTCCAATCGGCTAGATCATTTTGAAAAACAATTCCAGCCATGGGTGGATCCAGGGCGTCCTGAAGCGGAAAAGAGGGGAAACCAAGCCCTCCAACCAAGCAAACTAGTGATTCATAATGGACCAATTGGGGAGGACAGATCCATCGTTAAAATCAATGCCTTTTCTAATCTAAGCGTTTTTGTCCGCACGGGAGGTACTTCTTTGAAGGTAAAACAATTTGCCCAGAAAAGGAAAAAACTGAAGATCTGCGTTTTTTGAGCACGACTGATCTTTTAAGTAACGCGGTGCACAAATGTTTTGTGAAGGACCACTTGAGATGTTTGATGAGCGCTTTCGTTTTAAGAGATTGCTGGGTTGTAGCTCATGTGAAAACAGTTTCACTGCACCGGCTTGATCTGGCCAGTCACCGCCTTTGCCGCTTAGCGCTCTTTTCTAACCGAAGCCGACATGACCTTCCCCTCCCCAACCAACTGGCCAGATTCGACCCTGGATTCTGGCGATTTAACCCTCGCCCCACCGGGGGCCATCGATGGCCCCCTAAGGTTTTTCCGGGATAGCAGAAAAACGACGAGGCGCAGCACCGCGATTGAGGGCTCTACCTCTCACTGCATCATTTTCCCATCATCCCTGAAATTTTTTACCCCGGGTCACCCAAGGTCAGGTCACCAGACGAGGTCAACCAAGGTCACCTCACTTCAACTTTAGAGCTCTGTAAGAGCTACATTTCAAAGTCGATCAATTTGAAACTTCCTACACTTCATGACCCCTCCAGGGTCTACAAGGTGTATATCCGGGATTTTTTCGATTTCGTGCCCTGAGGTCAGGTCACGAGGCGACCTCTCCCATTGGAAAAGCATGGGGAAAACCTGTTTCATGATATAAAAGCCACAAAAATGATTTTAAATACTCAGACTGCTCAGAACAGCGTTTTTTGACACCCTTTCACGGATCCCAGGGTTCATATTTTCCCTTCGACTTTTCCAAGGTCATCCAAGGTCACCAGAGGTCAAAACAGTATTTTGACAATAACTTTTGACCTAATTAAGCTAGAGCGGTGAAACAAACACCATCGTGTTTGTCTTGTCATTGGCTTTCATTTGATATACGGCAAGGTCACTTTGTGACCTTTCGTGACCTCAGGTCATATTAGGTCACGAGGTGACCTCTGGAGGTCAAACCACTGGCGGAAGGTCTTTACGTTCCACATAGCGGAAAAGTACTGGCAATTTCCTATCAAATGAACTTTACCAGGCCTCAATAGCTCTAATGACATAAGAGTTATGACCAGTTTGCTTAATCATTGCATATTTGAGTGAAAATAGCCGATCTTGACCTAATTTGACCTCTGGAGGTCAAACCATTGACCTGAGCACTAAAACATGCGAAGTAATTTCTTACCAAATTCACGCGAGCTTTCTATTGCACTTTGCAGATTTGCGCTAACGCCCATATTTTCGGAGTTAGAGGGGGGCCATCGATGGCCCCCCGGTGGGGCGAAGGTGGCGCCGGACCCCCGGTGGGGCGCGGGTTAAAGCACACAGACCGTCGAACGCTAACGGGTCAGCGGACTCCATTCACTTCTCCGAACAGCGGAGACAGTGTCTCAACTGTGCACGGGTCCAGATCACCCGCTCTCGAGCTCGGCGGCGGCGCTGTTTCAGCTGCGCAGAGAACTCGTTGGCGGCGCTCTTAAGTGTGCACAGGTCCAGTTTACCCGCTCTCCAACTCGGCACTTTCATACCTGACGTGGACATTTAGCTGTTTGTTTGAGTTGACTGGTGATTTTCCTCCCCTTTTGCCTGATTATGACTAATGGAGTGAAGTATCAGACACTACCGACATCTACGGTCCCGCCTCTGATGCCTCAAACATATATCATGGTTTTGGTAGACGGCTTAGCTTTCTGAGAATGATAGCATACGAGTACTGAAGCGTAGTGGTTCGCACGAGTGCTGCCAAAGGCAAAAACTGGGGGCTAAGGAGGGCGTAGTGGGTGAAACCTTCCTCCACATTGACAAAAAAGCTACTCCCTCCAGATAAACACTTCGGATTTGCGTCCTCCTATCCTGTCGCTCACCCCCAAGACATGATTTTGTCGGAGGATTTTGCTTTTGTTTTTTTCAAAGGCCGGCTGAAGAAGAAATTTTCTAGACGATAAGTTTTTAGCTAACAGGGGAGCCGGATCCCGTTGCACTTGCCCTTACCCCACCTCCTGGCCGCGCCCATGATGGTTGGCACACCTGACCGGAAAAGGAGAGCCCGGCCTAGGGATAGTTTTCCGTAAGTTGCAAACACAGTCAGTGCGACGCCGGCTTACCACTACTATCCTTTCAATGTAACGAATGTGCGTAGGATTTCGAATAGATTACGCGTCAAACAGCGCCCCGTCCATGACTCTGCCCAGTGTCAGTACCAGCGTTAGCTCCCAGGTAGGACGCGAATGCCTCCGTAACGCCGCTGGCTGGGAGGACCGGTGACGTCAGGGGTGACTGTCCGGCCGTGACACCGCCTGAGGCGGCCGACCGCGGCCGGGCACCGTCACGCACGCGTCACCGGCACCGCGTAACGACAGTGACGCGCGACGACAGCTGCACTCCAACACAGCCGAAAAACGCTGACGGCGTGGCTGACGGGCGGGCGGAGACAGAAGGGCTTCGCTCAGGGAGGTGCAGTACTAGTCCTTGAGTAGAGCCCAAGCGACCTCAAGGGTCCAACATCTTCTGAATTATCGAAATGAGAGGAGCAGACTCGGGTTTGGACCGGCGTGTACAATGAATCAATAGCTTTGTGTTGGGAGCAGGGAAAGGCCACCGCCCCCGCACTGACATTCAGCGCGAAATTGAGCCTACAGCTGGAGTGAGCCAACGGCCGGCAAAAACCACACTCTACCGCAAACGATCAGAGGCCGCTCCCTATCTGCCTCGTTTGCTACACTTCTGGTTGATGGGGACGTCGAGCAGAGGAGTGTACAGAGCACAGGCACCGGGGGTGTGCACGAACGTCGCCACCGGCCAACAAGAATGGGGAGGGGGACTGGGCTTGTGAGTGAACTCTCCACTCCTCGCTGACAGAAAACTGTCCTCTCCGAAACAAAGAAAAACGCACCGGATTTGGGCTCCTTGTGGTGGCCGGCACATATCTAAGCAAAAGCATCTGAACTTTCTCCTACGCTTTAGATAATTTCTGGACGAAAAGTGAGGTGAATCACCACCCATTCCCCACGTGCGACGTCCATGGTCCACTACCATGGATCGGACAGTATCGATCCCAACGAAACAGACGTCCGTGGTCCACTCTACCATGGACCGGACAGACATCCCAACGAACCAGACGTCCATGGGAGTAAGGTGGAACTTTGAGAGGAAAATGATGATGTAGATGATAGGGCCATCAATAATTCCTAAGACAGCCAAAAATATATTTTCCCTGTGAATATATACACATACAAACTATATATATATATATATATATATATATGTATGTGTGAAAATATATACGGATCATTTATACCTATATTTCCATCCAGTCGTGTTCCATGAAAGCATAATATCATCAGGGCCAAGCTGAAAAACGCATACACGGCCATTTTCCTTTTTATCGGAACTGACTTTTCGCTGATAATTGATGAGCTAGCGAAGCAAACCATTTGGAAGAAGCCCACTGTTTGCCGACGAGTCCGCCGCAGAGCCACGGGTCATGTCTGCTGCGTTTGCCGCAATGTGTTTACACCATCTGAGAGCGGACAGATCTTCCTCTGATAAAGACAAAAGTTATCCGACACAGGCAGGAGCAGCGGTGTACCAGCCGGTAACGAGAGGACAGCGTCTAGAGCCGCTGCACTTCCTGCAGCCGACGTTTCCTGCCACTATATCAGTCAGCCTGTTCGATGCTTTTATGCGCCCTCATGTCTTTTGAACTTTTCATTCAACTTTCAGCTAATGGCATGTCATTGCAAATTACTGCATACTTGTCATGCAGTGTTATACCTTCATAAGCGTCGTCATTGGCAAAACGTAAGAGCGCCAATGAACCTCCACCCCCTCCCCCGCCGACACTAAACTGTCCCCTCTGCAGCCAAAAATTCAGGCTTGAGCTCTGTATTACCTTCCGCTCTAACGGATCACAAATATTTAGTCTTTCTAATCTGACAGAAATGGGATTACTTTTCAAATGAAAAATTGGGTTTAGGAGCCTGCCACCCCAAGCCAACCCTCCTACTCTTCGTCAGATTGTGTCATTGGCTGAAAGCCCTGACAACAACTGGACATGGCTACAAACAGCCCATTAAGATAAGAGCAAAATAAATGACTGGTGGCGGGCGCACCAGGCGCTGAGAGCGCCGTTCTCCCGGCTCCCGGCCGGAGTCTCGGCTGAAACAGATGGCGACTGCGGCTACACCAGCTGTCGCCAGCGGAGCACGGTTTCCGCGTGCCGACTGCTGCAGGGCCCGATCAGACGACCACGCAGTCACGGCTGCTGCAGGGCCCGATCAGACGACCACGCAGTCACGGCTGCTGCAGGGCCCGATCAGACGACCACGCAGTCACGGCTGCTGCAGGGCCCGATCAGACGACCACGCAGTCACGGCTGCTGCAGGGCCCGATCAGACGACCACGCAGTCACGGCTGCTGCAGGGCCCGATCAGACGACCACGCAGTCAGGGCTGCTGCAGGGCCCGATCAGACGACCACGCAGTCAGGGCTGCTGCAGGGCCCGATCAGACGACCACGCAGTCAGGGCTGCTGCAGGGCCCGATCAGACGACCACGCAGTCACGGCTGCTGCAGGGCCCGATCAGACGACCACGCAGTCACGGCTGCTGCAGGGCCCGATCAGACGACCACGCAGTCACGGCTGCTGCAGGGCCCGATCAGACGACCACGCAGTCACGGCTGCTGCAGGGCCCGATCAGACGACCACGCAGTCAGGGCTGCTGCAGGGCCCGATCAGACGACCACACAGTCAGGGCTGCTGCAGGGCCCGATCAGACGACCACGCAGTCACGACTGCTGCAGGGCCCGATCAGACGACCACGCAGTCAGGGCTGCTGCAGGGCCCGATCAGACGACCACGCAGTCACGACTGCTGCAGACCCCGATCAGACGACCACGCAGTCACGGCTGCTGCAGGGCCCGATCAGACGACCACGCAGTCACGGCTGCTGCAGGGCCCGATCAGACGACCACGCAGTCACGGCTGCTGCAGGGCCCGATCAGACGACCACGCACTCACGGCTGCTGCAGGGCCCGATCAGACGACCACGCAGTCAGGGCTGCTGCAGGGCCCGATCAGACGACCACGCAGTCAGGGCTGCTGCAGGGCCCGATCAGACGACCACGCAGTCACGGCTGCTGCAGGGCCCGATCAGACGACCACGCAGTCACGGCTGCTGCAGGGCCCGATCAGACGACCACGCAGTCACGGCTGCTCCGCCGCCATGCACGACAGCACGCTCTCCTCTGAACCGGCCGAGGCGGGAGATTCTGGTGTCGGTGTCATAGGGCGACGCCGCGGCGGAAAAACGCATGGATGGAGAGATAAGTAAAATGGAAAGGAAGACGGCTGCAGAGAAACGAGAAAAATAAGACGGTAGAAGGATGCAGAAGGGTGAGGAAAATGGAAAGGTAATAGACGACGGAAAGTTGAGGAAAATCGGAAGGTAGAAGGAAGTGGAGAGACGAGTAAAGTATTAAGATAGAATTTTCACAACTATATGGATAAAAATTGAGAGTTGGCAAAGATAAGAGAAAGTAGGCGTTCACAAGAAAGAGAAGGCCTCAGTACTTGCCGTGAAGGGTAGAGCCAACACCACGCCCGTTATATAACTGGCTCACGGATATAAGCAGGTGGTTACACGCAGGAATCCCCGGTTCACAACGATGGGGTGGCCCCGAGGATAACAGATGAGTGGCAAAACATGGGCACTGCCACCCAGCGAGCCGGCAGCTACTGCGCCACAGCACGGGGATAAACAGAGGAGGACGGGGAGTGGCACGGGCGGATCCAGAGAGTAAGGACGGGGAGAGGAAGAACAAAGCGTATTTTCTCCAATTTTCTCAGTCTGTTTTCACTGTTTTTTCGTTACCCCCCTAGTCTAAGACTAAAAAACTGGCATAAAAAATCCCTAAGAAGCGGTAGAAATAACAAAAAGGAGAAAGAGCGGAGCTAGATAGCGACGGCGTCAGAGACGGCAGGGGAGGAGCATCGCTACACTTTCTTGCGGCGGTGGAGATTTTACCGGAGAGGGCGCGTGAGAACCGGCGGCGTGCACTTCCCGCCAGGAGACGCCGTGAAAGCAGCAGCCTCTTACCGGTCCCGGACCAGTCAATTTCCAGTCTCACCGGTACCGGACCAGGCAGAGCCCAGTCTCACACCGGTCCCGGACCAGGCAGGGCCCAGTCTCACACCGGTCCCGGACCAGGCAGAGCCCAGTCTCACACCGGTCCCGGACCAGGCAGAGCCCAGTCTCACACCGGCCCCGGACCAGGTAAAGCCCAGTCTCACACCGGTCCCGGACCAGGCAGGGCCCAGTCTCACACCGGTCCCAGACCAGGCAGAGCCCAGTCTCACCAATGCCGGACCAGTCAATTTCCAGTCTCTCATCGGTCCCGTACATGGCACGGCCCTCATCGGTCCCGGACAATGCAGGAGGTCCAACCTCTGCTCTTATACAGCCCCCCCCAGTCTGCAACGGCCTCTCTGCTAGCTCTAGCCACCAGGGCTGATCAAGTACCCGATACCAGGGCAGTGAAGGCGATCACCACATTCCTACTCATTGAAAAGTCTAGCATCGTACCACGATATCGGTTCTTTTCAGCGCATTTTCCTGAATTATTATTGTGGATTAAAGTGAAAAATGTCAGTAACTCTAAAGAATGTATAGGCGAATCCAGGATTCCCGATTGGTCTGATCAAGTGACAACATATGGGTCTGAAGAGGGCACCATTTTGGCCTGGAGGGGCACTTTTTGAGCCAAGGGCATCAATGCCTAAGGTGCGACCAACCAGAGGCGGGATAATTGCATCGAAGGAGCGCCAGTATTTACAGCATGGTGGGTAGAATGAGAATTACAGTTTCAAGGGGTGCCATTGCGCAATGTGGGGGGAGGGGGCGCCGGTTTGAATCCGCCCCTAGAAGGGCATATTTGACCGCCCTATAGTTCTCAGTTCTCCATTAAAGAGCAGACCCGCAATTTTTAGAGCTTAAAGCCCTAAAACCCCCGTCTTCAGCCGAAGACGTCCAAATAGCCTAGCACCAAAAGGGCCAGCAGACTAGAAAATGTCTCCGTTTTGCGCGCAAAAATGTTGAAATCATTTTATAATTCCTTGCACATGTTCCAGAATGAAGGGGCTTCTCCTCCTACCTTAGGACATTCGGCCACGTTTTCTACTAAAATTCGTTTCAAATATATCCTTCGATTTTCGCCATAAGAAATCAGAAGTGGGTCAAATAAAATTGAAAAAATCTAGAACACCATAATGCGTAAAAACAAGCATTCGAAACAATTATAACCAGCCATGCCTCACAGCTACCCAAAACTAGTTTTTCTGAGTTGACTATTCTGACCATTCTACCTGACCGCATAAATAAGATACCTGAAAGAATCAGACATTATTAATGATTATAGATCCTGGAAATATTTTTGTCTTTTTTGTACAAACCTTCCGGGCGCCCAAGGGCCATACTAACCGACACGGAATATAGATCACTCGGTAAAACAGAACTGATTTTTTAGGCCAAGCTTATGAAAAGACCCTGAGTGATTGACCTTATAAAATTCCAAAAATGATGAATTACAGTTTTATTGAGCAAAGCTCGGATTAGCTAAATGAATTGCTTAACTTTACATCAACGGAAGCTAATCAAATTATTTTTTTCGAAACATGCCTTATCGGCGATGTCGCATATCGGAAGTGTAGATACACGTTTAGATATATAAAATCATGCGAATTCCGATTACATACATCACAGAAATTTGTTATTTTCAACGTAGCCGATTTCCCTTGGCACTGTCCATCACCTCATTCTTAGGCACTGTCCATCACATCTTTTTCAATCGAACGTTCTCATATAACCCTACCACAAGATTTTTCGTTTGTTTCTCAAGCTGGTAACAATGCAATGTCTAGATGGAGCTAGTGGCAATAGGTAATGGTCGATGGTTCAAGGTTTCCTTGGTTCGAAGTGCTGTTGAAACATGCCATATTTTTCAGACTGGGATTTAAGATCCTAGAAATGAGACAAGTTTTATTGTTCAGTCAGATGTTGAAAGTTTTTCCTCTCAGTATGATTGCTTTTCAAATCAAGTGCTACAACCACATGTCTCGTTCGAAATTTTTCATGGCGATACAGAGACAATGTCTTACCTTTGCCATATATTTTTACATCTAGCTACCTTCAAGCGAGGAAATCAGTATCATATCGTTTAACGTACCTTCCCTGGGATTGCAGCGGACAATATCTCCAAAATTGGCTGGTGACGCTAAATTCTAAAGAAAACCACACCAGAGAGAAAGCACGCTTGCGCAGCCTACCTTTCGGGGTTTGGGTTTCTTCATGAGACTAGATTTTCCGTTGATGACGATGTCGGCGTTGAGGAAGACGACGTTGCAGGGAGAGGGCGGGCCCGACACCAAGCTGTAGCTGACGTCATCGTCGCAGCTTTGACCCGGGTCAAAGCCTGGCAGGATCACGTAGCCCGAGTCGCCACTCTGCAAACAGGCCCAGACAGGTTATTTTATATCTTATAGTACTGCTGGGGTTTAAAGACACACGCATTATGAACATCGCACAGCTTCGTCAACTCTCACACTGTTGCAGGCATTGCAGGGATCTCTCATTTAGGGTACCTTCCAGGATTTGAACTCAGGACACCTACCTCTGCTAGGGGGCGTTTAGGAGCACTGAGTAACCTGTGCCCGTGTGCTGCTGTATCCCACCAGAGAACAGCCAGACGGCAACACTGGTATATCTCCCGTTTGTCCCGTTGAAAGGATTAGCATATGGTTGTGTTCCTTCCCCGTAGATCCTCGTCATGTCCGTGCAAAGTTTGGGTCTGGCCAGTACACCAAATGAGTTGATTTGGCTGAAAACGACCTATCGACATGTTGTGCTGTTGTGGTCTGCTCTGCAATACTTAATTTCAAAATCTGGCACATTCAAACTGCACATCACACAATGACACGTTTTTACATGATATACATCAACCTATACCGTAATAAATTAAGGTATACCTATCAATCAAAACTAAACCAACAATCAAATGATTACCCTGGCGGGGCCACACAATTTAGCTTGTAGTCCAGATAAAATCAGCGGTCGTCCATACCTCTATAAAAATGATATCGACACTTGCCTCATCTAAAATATCCTGCACGCTGAAACAAGTCAAACATCTTAGTGATCACACGTTAACGAAGGCAGCGAAAGAAAATTCATACGTCACCGGTGAATTCATTTCACTTCCGACAAGCTGGCTGAATGCCTCATTGTTTCGACGGCCTATGGCACGTGGCATATTACCTAGTCATCCCCGGAATGGAACCAGCACGTAATTAGAAATATCTCCAAGCATCGTGTCATTACCCTGTCCACTATTTCCATAAGATAAACGTGTTAAAGAAAATGTGGCACCTTGGCCGAATCCTGGAATTTAGTGTAATTAGGCGTACTTTTAGCCGAAAATAATGAAACCACTCATGATTTCTCTGAAAAATGTACAATAAGCTCAATACCTTGATTTTTTAAATACTCCTCTAGGAAAATAAATAAATATCTGCCTGTGGATGATGTCATGATCTGGCAACCACTACCATACTCGAAACCCATCAAGGGCTTCGATTGGCTGATGCTCATCATGACGTCAACATATGTTGTCACACCAACAGCCATGACAACTGTGGCCTGCTGCTGAGGGTACACGAGGGGTACATTGCAGGTAGGTTTTAGCTATATTTCTACGGAAATCTCGAGTTCCAAGTCAAATGATATATTGAGTATCAGGTTTTCCGACTTGCTTTACAACTTGGCTATCTCAGTTAAAATCGCGTTATGAAGGTGCCACATTCCCTTTAGACAGTTAGAAAACAGCGACCCCCACCTCTAGGACGTGTGGTAGATACTCAACTTTCAAGAGCAATGACAGATAACAATATAACATAATCGACCTTGGAAATTCTAGAGTGAAGAAATATATCCTGATGTATCCCCATATGTGTTTGCATACAAGCAGAAATCCCGTGTAAAGTCACAAATTTACCGGCAAACACTTCATGAATATTCCGGGCCAAGAAACTATGGCCGCGTGGACACGAGTGGCAGCATTGACCCGCCTATGGGTGGCCACCACGGACGATGCCAGGGTAGAATTTTTGGGACCAAACTGGAAGATTAGGCTGCATCATGAATAGATGTTTCATTTCTCTGAACTCGAATTCAATCCTTTTAGAACACTAATTCGAGTGTTGCCTTTAAACCCCACTCATCACAGTGCTGAACGCGCGCTTGCACCGTCTGTCAGCCAGGCGCGCGTCAAGCAACAACACGAGTGGTGTTTAAAGGCAACACTGGATTGAGTGCTTGGAAACGATGGAAGTTGAGCCCAGAAGCAAACAACAGCTATTCGTGCAGTAGCCTAATCTTCCATCTTTCCCCTAAACGTCAGTCCTGGCAACGTGCATATGGCCGGCGTATGCCGAGTGCGAGAAGTCTGCGTGTAAGTAGGTCTTTCGTGTTCTAATGTACCAGTTTAATGCCAGTTTATGCCTTTTAAGCAGAAAACTTAATACTCCGACAGCCTCTACGCGGAAACCAATATAGTTCACCCACCACATTAAAGTTTCACCTAAAAAATGAAAACCAGATTCCTGACAACACAATTAACGGTAAAGCTTTCGCTACAGTGGCAGGTGTTTCGTCTCTAAATTGGTCAGACCATCATCAATTCACCCATCAATGATTCACCAACAAAGCATCATCCATTCACGAGGAAGGCTTTTCAGTCATGACTGAAATTAAAGCTGAATCTCCAGAGCTGGAGACAAGAGAAATTATTCCAGCTTGGTTTTCGCTTCAGCTCTATAGTCTGCTACTTTGGAATCCCACGCAGGCACCTTTTCCTAGACGGTGACGTCGTTTACGAAGGAACTAAATTCTTAGGAAAAATAATGGTAGGTCTCAGTTCAAATGGTGAGGCTTTGTACTGTTTTCAACGGCTAAAGTTGTATTACCGAATCCAGACACGCAACGCGCTATAAAGTCTCCATACGTATCAGAAAATACCTGGCAGATACCTGCGCATCAAATTTGTGCAGTTCCGGTAAGAATTATAAAAATAACGTAAGATAGAATGTTCCCTATAATAATGTTATGTTTTAGCTGTCAAGCCGAGACCCACCATACTTCTGACGGTTGTTTTCTGGGAATCTAGTGGGCCTCGCTCACTGTGTGGTCACCCATGACAAAACACAACATATATACCACGTCTCAGTTAGTGTACCAGCTTGAAAAGGTGTCTACGCCCTTCTTACGTCCATGCATGTATTTTCACTAGAAACAAACCAAAAATGATACACAATGCGAACGTGAAGATTAAAAACAGATGAAGGGTAAAAACGATGACACACAAAGCGACCGTGAAGATTAAAAACAGGCGAGGGGTAAAAACGCAAGCCAGAAACAACTCTTTTCCGGGGATTGACGATGTTTGGCTCAACGGATTGTGTCTAAGGAATGCTGAGGCCACAGAATCCCTCAAACCAGCTCCGCTCCTCTCCCCACACATCCAGGCGCCTATTTTCTTCCACCTTCTATTATCCGTTTGGTCTCCCCAAGTACGACTAGGGGCGTATGGGCGACGTCCGCCTCTGCGCCGAGCGCACTTCACCGCTCAACGATACCCTATCAGCGGGACGCGGCGCTATCGGACGCCGGGCGGCGGTAGCAGGGCCGATCCCGCCGGCCAGGTCCCGGACTCACAGGTCCGGCTTCTCACACGCTCGCAAACACACCGGTCTTATCCGGGGTGGGTGAACTGAGCGGCGATCCCGGTCCCCCAGTCTGAAGCAGGCGTCTGTTTTCGTGCGGTGGATGACCGAACGAGAGACGACAGACAGAGCTAAACTCGGTGCGAGTTCGGGTAGTCCACGTGGCTCAAATTCATCGAAAACAAGGCGGCGACATCAGCTTTTTGAACAGAGCAGTGTGTTTGTGTCTCTCTGAATAATTTTTAGATATGTTTGCGTCAGTGATATCTGGTCAAGTCCTTGTTCTGTGAGTTGGGGAGGGGAGAGGGGCGGACACGACTTGAAGTCGCTTCCGGCCTCATTGGGAGAAATTTCGCTACGTTTCAACCACTGCTGCGGAGTCGATCGAATCAAACGCATTGAAAAACAAACATGAAAAAATAGTTTTAAAGCCTCAATTAATAATGAAAAGAAGCCTTTGATAAAGACAAAACGAAATTAGAGAGAATTTGAGCTCGGGGAGCTTTCTAGAATTAAATATCCCGGAGAAGATACCGGTAGCAACACTGTGTCGGCTTTGATTTCCAGCTTTGATTTAGCGATTTATCACGTCGCAGGTTATTTAAAAACCCTCAATATTGGGTTGCGAAACTTCTGCACACAAACATACCCCACGAATACCGGGACTATCTCCAGGGAAAATAACATCCGAAGTCGGTCCCAGAGTCGCGAACGCATTCTGAATGAATGGTTTCAACTACGACATGCGTGAGCCCTTTACGTCCGCTGGAAAGTGCTCAGTGCAGCGAGTTCAACGTGCGTGAATGATAGCGACCGCTGACTTGGCAGGTCGGGGGGGGGGTGGTCATTTCACTGACCTAATGATTAATGTGGATCTGTGGATCAGTAGTGTAAATATTACCATGTTTGTCACTAAAAAACCACGCGGTACACCAGTGATAACAAGTTCCTTCCTTATTTTCATATTCTACGCGGAGATATCAGCTTGCACCTGGAGAAAGCTCCTCCTCCGAATCTAAATCACCAGGAAGAAAAACAATCCATCGTCGGTGGTACCCAAATCGAGAGTGACACCAGCCAAATACCATTGACATTCGAACAGCAGTAAGAGTCCCCACTGCAGGCAGCCAGCACTCTGTGGCTACTGAAGTGCTATGAACCATGCAATCCCGACAGCATCTCCGGCAGACCAGGTCACACCTTCTGCACGTCGCTGGAACAATGCGCTTCCGTCTCCGGACGGCCGGCAGCCTCCCGCCGACCTCGTTAGGCACTCGGCCGGCGCGCCGCTGTAGTTCGCTCTGCCGCCGCGGGGCGGCGCTGCTCCGTTTCCGGGTGTTCATCACATGGACGGCGATCCTCGGCAGATGCAGCGACTGCAGCGCTGGCGTAAACAAAGAGAGCCGGGTTGAGGGCGTGACGCGGCGGCCGCGGGCGACACGCGCCGACAGTGACGGCCAGCGTGACGGTACACCTGCCCGGGCGGACGACGCCACGTTTTAACTCGGCTACTGTCCAGAACCTGCTGCTTATTTTGTCGAACGCCGTCGAACAAGTCTCCAGCTCCAACACGTACGACATCCAAATCAATGAGTAATGGAGTTCAAGGAAACTGCGGCTGGAGAAATAATACTACAATACTAAATTGAGCCCCTATATGAGTATACATATGCTGGCCCATCTCATAAGAGCGGTGCACCGCGTTAAAGTCTGCAACCGGGGCTAACCCGCCGGCGCGGCAGGATACGGGGTCTGCCCCGTACCACATCCGAGATGCTGTGTCTGCCGTCCCGTACACGATGCGCCCCAGGCCTGTATCTGTGGACAGCTGCCCCACTGTAGGCTGAGACCGCGGTGTAACCCCTTCTCGCCGGAGGTGTGCGGTTTTTGCGCCGCTTCTTTGTGAGCTCTCTCTCTCCTTCACCTGCCCTCCAAAACAGAACGCACCGGTGAGAGGCACTAAGAGAGCGGCTGTGATGTGATCAGGTCCGGATTTGGAGAGCAAAGAAGCGGCCAAAACTCCCTTTTTGTTACCAGTTTTTTGTTTCGTCTGCGTATCTAAAGTTCACAAGGTATCAGTTGTGGAATCTGACAGAGCGTGTACCGACAGATCCAACAGAACCTCAAGGGCTTGTTCCCCCTCAAGTCGGGGCAACTATCTGCCGAATATCACAGTTTAACTGTTTTCCACCCTTTGGCCCGCCGTCAAAATTAGATCCGTTAGATTCTCATAACTTTTAGCATGGTGCATATATATATATATATATATATATATATATATATATATATATATATATCTTTCGTAGTGTTCGGGCAGTCCGCCGCATAATCAGTTGAGTTAGTATTAAAAAATTCTTTATTTTTTTCCTTTTGAGGACTTGCAATTGGTGTTATCTGGTCCGAAAGAGCTATGTGAGGGTTACCAGAAAGATATATGACTTTCTCATTTATATTGCTACCTCATTTTATGTGTTGAGTTTTTACACTATTCCACATTTAAGCACCCCCGATCATTTTCGGAAATAAACGTCCTTGTTTTTAGGTAGGGATCCACCCCTAAAAACTAGCGTCGATAAAGTGTCTTCGTTACGTCAAATGGTCGCCCCAGCCGGAATATCGGCGCCTGCTCCAGGCTTTCTCCTCTTGGCGAAATCCCACAGTGAACATGGGCGTACATGGTCCTATGGACACCTAGTACACCAATTAGCCAGTAAAACAATAAAAAAAATGAGAAAAAGATCAGTAAAGCATTAACTGATTTCTGGGGACATTATTTCCTTTCGTCTGCAACAGTTTGAAAAAAAACTTACAAATTGCCTGTTTTCTTGTGATAACGACGTCGTTCCTCCGGTTATGGTCCGCCTTAACTCAGTCAAATCGGTTCCATGCAAATGCGAATTCGACGAAAATGGATGAGCTGTCCCAACTAATCGCTTGAGCATTCATCAGTGGATGAATACCATACACTCTGAATTTGTACGTCAAAAGAGAAGAGAGTCGACCATGCTCAAAGACAAACACTTAAAGCAAGCATCTGCGTGTTGTTGGCTGAGCTTGCCGCTGTTACCCAATCAGCACCCGAAGTCCCATTATTGTATGTTAGGTATGGCTAGACTTAGCCTAACACATACAAAAATGTTGTATTCACAGTCTTCTACTCATGGATGGGCCGATAAATGTTTACAAGGTGAGGAAGGTTCAGCAAGAGCTTTTACGCTGATCAATTCCAATAATTGAGAAATGCGACCGATCTGGGCTTCGCAGTGCTAGACTATGTCGGGTGGGGCTGAGCCAGGTGGGGAGGGGGGCGGGGCGGGGTCGGGTGTGCCGTGCCGACCGGCAATCTCGACTCTCGTTCACTTTCGACGCCGTCCGTCGGAGTCGGCGGCTGCGGAGAAACTCTCCCGCCGCTGCGACCGCCGCGTGAGACGAGGGGCGTCGCCGGCGGCGCCGGGTCACAGTCTGAGGTTAGCGCTGCCGCAAACACAGCCGGACACGAAAACTGGCGACGACCGTCAGCAAGCAGCCCCGAGAGCTAGCTGAAACCTTATATAAGTGATGGATTTAAATCCCTCCAGAGCCTGCCAGTGGCTGGTTGGTTTGAGACCAACGGACCAAGTCAGGCGGTGCTCTCTCACTGCAGCCTCCGCTGACAGAGTCGGGTGTCAGGGCGTCAGCTGTGGCGCCCAGATCGCCGCTCGCCAGAGGACCTCTCACCGCCTCTCTGTCGACACATGCCATCAGCCAGCGCGGAAGCGCCCCGCCACCATCTCCTCTTACTGCCTTCACTGGCGCGCCACATCTGCCGCCAATGACGTCATCTCGCGCCATCTCAGCGGCATATGGCGGGAGAGCGGGAGGAGGCTGCGGCTGCAGCAGAGCCAGTGGAGCAAGGTCAGCGGCGGGCCGCCGTCACCTATCAACGTTACGTTACGTTGCCTCACGCCTGTCGATTACGCGTCACCGTGAGGTCCGAGTGGTGACGTCACCGATGCAGGTTGTCACGCACGACCACAGGCGTTGCCCCTGGCCCAGAATCGGGGAGGTGAGGGCTCGTGAAGCAGACAACGCCATTGGAAAAAGCTCATCGCATTTTTTATCGTTGTTGAATTTCGGTTATACTCCTGGGAAAGTTGTCTAATTCTCCAAATTCAATGCGATCGGGGAATTGTCTGCTAAAAGTGCAAGGGTGCGTACCTCCCTTCCCCGCTTTCGACATCCATGCGCATGACGGAGCAATGACGCTCCCCTGAGGGGAGTGACGGGCAGCCACTGCTGGAGGGCGCGCGGCGACCGCCCAGCCGCCCGTCTCCCTTCCAGTACGGCAGCGACCCATCTGGCCACTGGACCGCGGTGGGAGGCATCGGACCAGACGGATACCCACCACAGAGCTGGAGAGCTGGGACCGGCAGAGTAGCCACCCGCCCGGGTATTCGGCTTCGGGCCCCGGACCAACCAGGTTAGAAGCGGACCACCCCTGCGGGCGCATGAGAAAGTTTGGCGGAAAGGATGACTACCCCCTGAGGGCAAGTGAGAAAGGTTGGCGGTAAAGATGACCACCCCTACGGGCAAATGAGAAAGGTTGGCGGAAAGGATGACTACCCCCTGAGGGCAAGTGAGAAAGGTTGACGGAAAGGATGACCACCCCTGAGGGCAAGTGAGAAATGTTGGCGGTAAAGATGACCACCCCTACGGGCACATGAGAAAGGTTGGCGGAAAGGCTGTCCTGCTCAATACCCACAGACGGCACCGCAGCGATGCCAAGCGCAAAAAACATCCAACAAGCATAACGGGTGGTGGGTCTTTTTGGTCTTATTTCACTTTGAAACATTCCGTTACATCACACAGCATAACATCAATTCCTTTAAAAAACCATTTAGCCGATATTACTGAAATGCAACGACGGTTCAGGCTGATCTTAGTTCGCGATGGCAATAACAGCGCATTGAAAATGCCATTGTGATCAGATTCCCGTATCAAACAAGGAAGTGAAAGGGCGGAAATGTGCTTCGTCCAAGTGCTCATTAAGACAATCAGGATCAACAAGGAAGGCATTGTTCGCAAATGCAGGTCTGCGCCCGAGAAATCAGCTACTGAAAAGCTTCAAATGCAGGTTACTTTCCTATCGTGTCATTTTCCGGGAGTTTGCACCGAGCTCCTAGCTCAACAATACCCCTATTTTACAGCAAGGACATAAGAGACACGTTCAGACAGCAAGATAAAGCGCCAGTACAGCGAGGCGCTAAAAATGCGTCCAAGGCATCTGGAGACGTTCTTGGAGCGCTTGCGCGACACAGTCGTTAACGCGTGAAGATCGGAATTCTTAATTCTTTTCGTTCTGGTGCACTGAGCAAAAATGCCTTCTCACCACTTTGATGAGCTGCAAAGTGCAGAATCGTTACATACCACTTACTACAAAGGCAATACAAGAAACGAGACTTTGCATCACTTCAGGAACAGCACAGCCTGACAATGGAGTGCAAGGGCACATTTTCACTCGATTGAACGCCCGTTAGAAACTACAATCATCGCCGTTGTGAAAGAATTAATCATGCTAAGTAACGAGCCCGCCTGTTGCACCTCGACACGCTTTCCTCGCCGTTGCAGCCGCGTCAGCGTGCGGCACGCCACCGAAAGTGAACTCGGGCACGCTGCCGGGTATGCCGTATCGGCCGGGGGTCGCGACCCCGGCGCAGGGTCAACAGCCGGCGTGACCCCCGACACCCCGTCCGCGCCACTTCACAGCGGCGCCCTGCACGATGCAGCACGTGACCAGTCCAAACACGGGCCACAGTCACGGCAGACGGACAAGGCAATTTGGGGGGTTCAGTGGTATAAACTACTGATGTTACATCTCGCCTCTTACCGGGAGATTGATGGTAGGCATTTCGTGAACTTCAGAATGATTGTTAAACAGTAATATTTTAAACCCCATTCTTAAACAATATCTGCCCGAATTCAGCTGTTGGAAAACTACCTTAAGTATGTGTGTTGCGTTTTGACATGTAAATATTGGAAGCAAAAGACTCCAGTATTTTTTGCAATGTTTGCAAAGTCCAGCCGGTTCCCCAGGGGGCAAGAAAACGTGCGAAGTTTCCGTCATAAGAAATTGTCATCGAGCGTGGCAAGCGATCAGGGTGTGCAAGTGGTTGAAAGACAAGTTCAGCGAAACCACCATCCCAACGGCCTGTCCGACCCTGGCGGGCCCGACGCCTTGACCTCTCGCATGGATGTCTGGCGCCGGCCGGCGTGCCTGTAGAGTTGCGCAGGGTTTCACTCTCCCTGGATAACCGCCAGACCATCGGTCCGGCGTCTGTCCACAGCCTCGGCCGGGAGGATGTGGTCGCTGCAGTCACTGACATCCTTCCCCACAAGGGCGTGCATCCAACCGGGTGGCAGGGCGCGCGAGCGCAGACTGAAGAAAATGAGAAAAATAATAAAGCTTTAGGAATCACCCCGTAGATTACACCTCATTTAGGAGGATGCTTCGGGATTTGAACCCAGAGCAAGTAGGCACTCGCCTCAGCAAGTGGGTGCTCTGAAATAATCGTCCGTCCATCCATCCCCACAGCGTGTGGAGGCGACAGCAGCAACGCTGGATTTCTGAGACAGAGGTTCCCCTCTCTCGTCGGACACCGCACCACGAAAACACTATAGACCCGTCGACTGTCCTTGTGTGTGACCCTATATAAACCAGACAGAGCACGGCGCCAGGTGACATTTCCAGTTTGCAGAGGCCATGGCGGCCACGGGTGTGTCGGGCGGGTGTCTCCACCCACACGCACAAGGTGACCCCTGACCTTAGCACGAGGTAGCGCGTCTGTAGGCGCCAGCACTGGGCCAGTGGGCGGTCGGGGCGCGCTGACGGAGGCGGGGTCGCTTCCGCCCTCGGCAGGTGGGCGGTGGGGCGTGCTGACGGAGGCGGGGTCGCTTCTACACCCAGCAGCTGCTGAAGCGAAGCTGGATCCGACACTCAGCTAATAGCGAGCGTCGTTTGTGACGCTTGATGTGACCCTTTTAGATCAGCTGTGCTTATGGAGTTAGGGGACAATTTCCAAAGCAGTGACAATCGGTCTAACAGACAGAGCGCTTGAAGTTAAACACCCTCCCAGCTGCGCCCCTGTACGCTGGTAGCTCCATCAGCTCTTCGGCAATTGAGGAGCTCCCACTGCCGAACGGTGATCACGGAGGCGGCAGCGCGTGCCATCAGCTGCCCTCGACGCCGTCCAGTGGCCTAGAGTGCACTGACCCTGAGTCACGAGCTCACGCACCGGTCAGCCGTTCAGGCGCTGCCTCGCAGGGAGCCGTCCCGCCCACTGCTGACTGCTTGTTAACGCTCGCCGGGCATTTCACAGGGAGACGTAAACATCTGACTCTAAAAACTACACATAGATTGCAGGAACATGTTTAAACAGTCACAAAATAAGGTGGAAAGAAAAAAATATGCAACGCGCTGTCTAAGAAATGCTGGGCTTGGAACTTTACGGTTTTTATGCTCTTGAGTACATGTTCTTACCGGAGGGAGAGCGATTTTAGGACGGACTAAAACAGTAGCAACAGCATAGGTGTTTGATCACACCATTTATATGCAGATAACTAGACCAGCGGGGCATACTATGTCATAATGATGAAGTAAAAAAGTAAACGTGTTTAAAGGAAAAACCAGAATAAAATTATGCCGACACCCAACCAAATATTAACCCTCGCCCCACGGGGGATATGGCCCCCCTAAGGTTTCCGGGATAGCAGAAAAGCCGAGGCGCAGCACCGCGGTTGAGGGCTCTACCTCTCACTGCATCATTTTCCCATCATCCCTGAAATTTTTACCCCGGGTTACCCAAGGTCAGGTCACCAGACGAGGTCAACCAAGGTCACCTCACTTCACCTTTAGAGCTCTGTAAGAGCTACATTTCGAAGTCGATCAATTTGAAACTTCGTACACTTCATGACCCCTCCAGGGTCTACAAGGTGTATATCCGGGATTTTTCGATTTCGTGCCCTGAGGTCAGGTCACGAGGCGACCTCTCCCATTGGAAAAGCATGGGAAAAGCTATTTCATGATATAAAAGCCATAAAAATGATTGCAAATACTCAGAATGCTCAGAACAACGTTTTGGACACCCTTTCACGGATACCAGGGGTCATATTTGCCCTTTGACTTTTCCAAGGTCATGCAAGGTCACCAGAGGTCAAAAACAGTATTTTGACAATAACTTTGACCTAATTGCACTAGAGCGGTGAAACAAACACCATCGTGTTTGTCTTGTCACTGGCTTTCATTTGATATACGGCAAGGTCACTTTTGACCTTTCGTGACCTCAGGTCATATTAGGTCACGAGGTGACCTCTGGCGGTCAAACCACTGGCGGGAGGTCTTTACGTTCCACATAGCGGAAAAGTACTGGCAATTTGCTATCAAATGTACTTTACCAGGCCTCAATAGCTCTAATGACATAAGAGTTATGCCCAGTTGGCTTAATCATTGCATATTTGAGTGAAAATAGCCGATCTTGACCTAATTTGGCCTCTGGAGGTCAAACCATTGACCTGAGCACTAAAACATGCGAAGTAATTTCTTACTGAATTCACGCGAGCTTTCTATTGCACTTTGCAGATTTGCGCTAACGCCCATATTTTCGGAGTTAGAGGGGGCCATCGATGGCCCCCGGTGGGGCGAAGGTGGCGCCGGACCCCGGTGGGGCGCGGGTTAAGTGATCACATTTTGCATCGGTACTAGCAAAAGCAGCTCTGTGAGCAAGCGTTTTGCTGGAATGTAGAATGCCTTCCAAATGTAGGAGAGCGGAAAGGAGACCTCGCAGGTAGTGTACACACTCGCTCGGTAATTAACAATTTGTCCAGTAATTAGCAGGTTATCTCGGAGCCCGCAACGCTAGCGCGTGCATGAGGCCTCCCCGATCTCCACAAAGATAGGCTGAGAGCTTCAACCTGATTCGTGGCTGCAGACAATACGCCATTCGGCACACTTCAGGCCGCCTCTTTGTCAATGAGGTCGCATGGCCAGCTATCGTGTCAGGTCATCTGAGGTCACGCCTGGCTGCAGCACCGTTGTGAGGCCCCTGAGCATGCGCACTCGCGCCTCCGGCCAAATCCACTGATGCAGCCTCGTGAGGTCCAGGCCGCGGGCCGCGGTCGTGAACACTGTCCAGCGAGCACTGGCGCCGAACATGTACCAGTGGCGGATCCAGGCGGGGTGGGGTGGGGGATAAGTCCAGTCTCTTTCCAGCGAGCGCTGACGCCGGACCTGTACCCAGTGGCGGATCCAGGCGGGGGTGGGGTGGGGGGATAAGTCCAGTCTCATCCAAAGGAGAGCTGGCGCCGAACCTGTACCCAGCAGTGGATCCAGGCGGGGGTGGGGTGGGGGGATAAGGCCATTCTCATCCAAAGTAGCGCTGGTGCCTGGCCTGTACCCAGTGGCGGATCCAGGCGGGGGTGGGGTGGGGGGATAAGTCCGTTCTCATCCAAAGGAGCGCTGGCGCCGAACATGTACCCAGCAGTGGATCCAGGCGGGGGGGGATAATTCCATTATCACTCCAAAGCGAGCGCTGACGCCGAACATGTACCCAGCAGTGGATCCAGGCGGGGACGGGGGAATAATTCCATTATCATTCCAGCGAGCGCTGACGCCGGACCTGTGTCCAGTGGTGGATCCAGGCCGGGACTGTCAGTAAGTGCATTCTCGTATGTCTTAGAAAGCACTGTGCTTGCGCTGTTGGCCATTTCGCCCCCACACTCGCCAACTGTTTAGTATCTTCCAGTCTGAATCCGCTCCTGCCAATACCGGCTAGTAAAGAGCGGAGAGGAAGCGCAGAAGCACGACTCGACCCCAAGGAGGTGGATTCGGGGGCACACCCTGAAAAAATCGAGGGTGTGGAAAAATCGCGGCCCCTGGACAGTAACAGACACCCCTCCCACAGAGCAAACACGCCCCCTTTGGAAAGCATAGGAGCCCTTGGAAAGAAAAGTCGGCCCCTGGACAGCAGAGGCGTCGCCTACAAAAAAGCCCTCAAGAAGAGCAACACACCCCTGGAAGTATAGGAGCCCCCGGGACAGCAAAAGGCGCCCCAAACAGAGTAAAGACACCCCTCTGGACAGCATAGGCGCCCTTGGATAGAAAAGGTGGCCCCTGGATAGTACAGGCACCCCCTGGACAGAAAACGCCCCCCAGAGAAAAGCAATGGCGCCCCTGGACAGCAGAGGCGCCCCCGGTCAGCAAAAGGCGCCTCCAAGAAGAGCAGCCGGTCCCTAGATAGCATGTCAAAGGCACTCCCTTGGGTCGGCGCCCCCTTTCCCCTGAGTGGGCGCCCCCTGGGGAGCAAGGCTCCCCCTCCCGAAAATCTTGCACACCCGCTCGAAAACGGAATCCGCCGTTCCTGCTCTACCCAGGAGCGATCCTTTGAAATTGTCCAAGTTCACTGTAGCAGCTATCCGACGTTATAATACGTTTTGACGCTTTTAACACATGGCTGATGAGGTAGCGACACAGGTAAGTCATACCTTCCAACAGGGGCGTAGCCAAAGGGGGGGCAGCAGGGACAGCCGCCCCCTGAGGGCCCGAAGGGCCCCCCTGAGGACACGGGCCGCGCGAAGCACGGCTCGCCCGCACTATGCTCTGTGGCCAAATTTGAAATTTCCTACCAGACAGGGCCCTCTTAAGCCTTCTTCAGCACTCTATTCTGTAACAAGCAGGACCCTTTTTAGCCATCAGGGCCCTTTTGGCGCTGTCGCAGGGGCCCTATTCGGGGCGCTGTCGCAGGGCCCTATTCGGGGCGCCGCCCCCCCGCCCTGAGCGAAATCCTGGCTACGCCCCTGCCTTCCAACTGTCACTGATGCATCTTTCGAAACTGGAAACCACACATGCTGCAACTAAGGACAAGACTGGAATCCTTCTATTATGACAGCACTCGCGAACATGCCATAAATTATGAATAATTTGTATATCTACTAGGGGCATCAAACGCCCCATGATTTTCATTTTTTGATAAATTAGCTTAGCGGCCCGCCACATTTTGTTGTTTCAGACATGAAAACCTCAAATCCCAATTTTTGGAAAATCTATATTGGGCTAGGGGTGCCACCTAGCGGTCAAAGTTTCAAATTTTTGCAATTTTTAATATTCATTGATCGCCCGTGGAAATTGTATTATCATAAAATCGGACCCAGCGGTGGTCAAATAATGTTTTCAAAGCTCCAAATTACCTGTGCAGTCACTTTGGCGCATTTTGGACGCCAGCTAGGGGTGCCACCTGATAGTAGAAGTTTGCAACGTTTGGCATTTTGGTGAGTTTTTATCAAACATAATTGTTGAACCATCCTGGATTTGAACTTTGTTGTAATTACGAACTACTCCTGTTGGGCCAAAGTATCTGTCAAAGGGATTTACAATGTTTGGCAATGAGTGACATCTGGTGGCAGAAATTAATTTTTTAAGTTTTTAATAAATTAATGACTATGACAAAAATGAGTAAGAAGTTTTGGTTGAGTTCCAACGATAATTTGTGTTACAAATTCCTCTCAAGTGTCAGATATCACCTTCAAAATTTCCGGACCAATATTTCATCTTCCTTTTTCGTTGTTTTTCAACAAATCATCCATTTTCCTCCATACTGTTCCATAGTTTTTGGGAGTTCTCGCACGACGTCCTCTCATTTCAGTAATCCACTGGAGCACAGTGGGCAGCTAAGTTGAGATATTTCGGGAAAGAACCCAATCTTTCATCGATTTGAGGTATTATTCCTATTACAATACAAGGCCAGTTATACAATGCTGAGAACAAAACATCTTGGTTCATCAATCTATCAAATGCTTGAAGGTTCCAGTTTAAGTACCTTGCATGAAAAGCACCGTTGTGGGAGCTAAGCTCATGCACGATGATTAACGCCAAGAGCCGATGTTTCCAAATTGACACGAAATGTCTTAGATTATTATAATCATGTTACTTTAGGTTATTGCTTATGTTATTATTGTAGTTAACACCGATCTTTCGATAACAAATACGAGATTTGTCAGAGACATTCATAGCACAGCTCACGGCCCGTTTGATTGATTTTTGGGGCTTATCGACGCACCAACTGCCAGGGTCATACGGCGTCGCCTACTCTTTCCCTTTTGGAAGGGTTTCTGGGGAGCCAGCTTGATCCTCGTTCAAGTAAGTCGCCGGGCCTTGAACCCGGGTCGGCTGTGTGGAAGCCAGCTGTGCTGACCACTCCACTGCCGCTCTCACAACTCATGGCCTCGACAAGACGTCATGTTCAGTTGCACTAGTTTTGACCACTGATAGTCACACTTGACTGTTTCTATTTCTACTATTCACACAACCCCACTTTCTTGAGCACACAGATTACTTGTGTTTCGGTTTCCTTGAGCGTGGATCAGGTTGCATTTTCGTTTTTTTTCCGAACGCCTGTAGAATGTTCTGCAAGTGTCGCTTAGACTACGCTGTCGTTTGAAAGTCCGAGGCCATCTTTCCTCCCCTTTACGGCGGTATCATTGGGAACATGTATGGCCCCGGGCTTTACCCTTGATGCCTGGTAGGTAGATGAGTCAGACCCGTCACTGACATCCAGCTCTCGGAACCCGATGTCCAGCTTCAGGAGTCTGAATTTAGACCACGATTCAGGTTCATCCAGGTCTACCAACTTAGTCTCTTTGCTCAATCTCTGCAAACTCTGGGGCCGGTGTGGCCTAGTGGCTTTGTTGCCAGTCTTCGTATCGGATAACATGGATTAACGTGGGTTGAATTCCCACGGCGGGAAACCGCCTTCCGTGTCCGATTTGACCCGGTGGAGAGGATCCTTAAACACCCACGCCAATACTCCCTGTAATTGGGCAAGAGTGCCTGTTGGGAGTGGCCCTAATAAAAATAAATAAATAAAATAAAAACATGGTTTCCCAGACCCACTTCCTTCACGACTGAGGGGTGCCTCGGGTATGATCTTGAGCTTCACCACCAGAAAACGTTCACCACCAGAAAAGCTGACTTCGCACAGGCTGAAAAGAGTAAGGGAACCATCTCTAAGGTGAAGTACCGCTGATGGCTGAAAGCCAGCAGTGCACCGGTGCCAACAACTTCGTTCACCCAGTCCCCATAACAGGACAAGTGGTGATTAAGATCATGCAATGGGAATCCACTGCGTCCTGGCATATCATGCATTACAAGCCATAGACGAAGGTGATGAAGGTCACGAACCGCCAAACCTTTGACATAAGTTCCTGCGTTGGGGCTTTTTCATCTTGAACGTTGGGAATGTGGTGCTCGGACGTGCACATCTTCCTCGCATAAGGCAGGCTGCTCATCCATCTAGCTCTACGCATTGCTCCTGAGCGTCGAAATATACATCTGGATTATTTGAGCCAAGGAAAGTAATTCCTAGTTCTCTGAACTCCTCGTGGTCATCACGGCTTTGTTTCGACAGACAGTTTGAAGGAGGTTCTCTTTGAGTTCCGTCAGGAACGGGCGACTTTCTGGTGAAGTTGAGTTTATTTGAAAGATAAACTCAACTGTCTTTCATATTTCGCTTATCTTGATAAATAATCGATTTCGAAGGATTGTTCATTTTTTAGCCCGTTTTTTCCGTGTATAATGAACGTAAGTCGGTTTTTGTTAGAATTATTAGTTAGGCAAGCAGAATTTCTCAATATCGATTCTGTTCAAAACACTGACGTGGACTTTTCCCCCGACTTAGTGCCTGTCCGCAGACCAGAGCAGAGCCTTGTTCAGCCGATCTTGGATTTGGATGCAGGCGGCTGATCGATGACCTGTGTTCGACCCTGTTGTCGCCAACACCGTGTTCAACACTGCGTCTGAGCACTCCTGCCGTTCAAGAAGCTCAACCGTCAAATTCGATATGGGGAGCCGTATTTTCCATTCGTTCTCTTACTCTACCACGGTGTAACCAGCAATTAGTTTCCATGTCCGCTCCCCACAACTTGTTTCCGTCTTTCTTCGTTCTTAGCCTTGTGTGTACGAGAAGGCATCAAATTACAGTAAAATGGTAGTTTATCACCCAAAAATTAGCTGCAAGCAGGACCAGTGGCCTCAATAAATAAAAACGGATGAGCAGAAACCAATGTAAATTTTTAACTTCGGCCGCCAGGTAGTGCCATATAAAGAAATCCAAAATGCATGAAATCCGTCTCGCAAGTACCGTGAGGTCGATTCGGCAAAATCTCGTTTTAGCTGGACCAAAATACACAATGATTCTGTCCACACATTTAATGAAACAAATTGTAAAAAAACTGTCAAAATTGATTTTTTCACCGCTAGGAGGCACCCCTAAAAGATGTCCAAAATCTATGAAATTTGGCATGCATGTGCTTTTAGGCCAGCGCAACAGTGTTTGGTCACAAAACAGTCCACTAATTAAATGAGACGACTTCTGCGGCAAATCCAAAGTATATACAAAAATGGTCAAAATTGAAAACTTTGGCCGCTAGGTGGCACCCCTAGCCCCTTTCGAAATTTCAAAATATTTCATATTTGGACTCACTAGGTCCAAGGCAAAAAATTGGGCCGGGCCGCGTAGCTAATTTCAAAAGTCAGGGCATTTGATGCACCCTAATATCTACCCTATCCCGAACCACTTCATGCCTTCTTTTAGTCTGTGGTTTGGAAGCCTTCTACCTCACCAGCCACTATACAGCCGGGCCGGGCAGGTACAGCCGCTGCTGAGCAGGTTCTCAGTCCCAGCAGCGGCCCATATCCCGGGCCGCTTAAAAAGCCCCGACGCAACATTAAGCCCTCCATCACTGATTGTCTAGTCATATACAACCGGGCCATTTTCATGCCTTCGCCAGACTCCTTGGGTAAAAAACGCCTCCAAAAGCGCACAAATGACGCTTTTTACATCCTTTTCATCACCACTGTCGTTACCGGACGCTCACAACGGTATATCGCCGAGTGCAGGAGATATCCCGATTGGCTGCCGAGGTCGTTTGAATGTTCAGATAGGAACGGCGCAACGTTGTGACGTCAGCAGACATACTGACGTCATCGGGCCCGGGCCCGCCTCTGAAGGCGGGGTGCGGCGCGGCAGGCACAGAATTAGAAATACCAAAAGCGGATGCCTCGGCGGGAAGATGTCGACCTTGAAAGAGAAGATGCCGCAGACAAAATTGGCTACCACCAGGACAAAGGCTGGGAAAAGCTGGTTAGTTCTAAGTCTATACAGACAGGTTGAAGTGGAAAATTAAGTATCATACTTACCTGCTCGAACGAGATTTTCTGTGGAAAAAGGGATATAAATCGCAGTGCTCCTCCTATCATGTGCTCACAATCTAGTCTCCAAACAATTACTCTCCTTATTTCATCTCGCCTAAGACAAGAAGTGTAGTTTAGCCGTCTCACTCAACAGCTCATACTACAAAAAAGCCAACGGCGTTTGCCCCCTTTTCCAGACAAGGGCCCTTAACCAGCGTTTTAACTAGAGCTGCTAGTAACAATGCGTCAATTATCAAATATTGATTACGAAAGATACATCTGTAATGGTCATTTGAGTACCTATGTGAGTCAACTTCACGCCTGTTTTTTTGCCAAATACTCGAGAATTTTTCCCGGGCAGTTTCCGCATTCTTCGGTTACCAGTGATTATTCAGACTCTTCTGGTAGTTGCCTCGGACACTCGGGCTCACCTGACCCAAACGATTAGCGGGACGCTTGCTCGATTACGTCAAGGCATATCTCGCTGGTCTGGTTGGACCGCGAAAGATTCGCGGACTGAATGTGCGGGTTCCAATCCTGAGCTGGTCGTCTGTGAGAAGCCCATTCCAGTGTTATAAAGCTTGCGATAGGATAGCAGCATTCCCTGCACTGCAAGCCCAGAACCACCACCGGAACAAAACCCCTATTTTCTATGACTTGTGTATCCCAAAAGGCGTACTTTCACACTGTGGTGTTAATCAGAGCTGGTTTCGCGGGCCCTCAGTAGCCTGACCCGCGACTCAGCCACGGTAAACTGTGTCACATGGCGTGAATGCGTCAGGCTCTGCCACCGCGCCGCGAGCTGCTTGTGAAGAATGCCTCGCAGGCGCCAATTTCATGGCATGGTGACAAGTAAACCAAGCTAATTTGGTTGCGTGTCCGTGAAACAACCGCCGGTGCTGGGTCGCGCAATGCTGCGCCGCCTAATTCGTTGGCGTGACCGCTGCACGGGTGGGGTGGTGACCTGCAAGGGAGCAGTGGTGACCTGCAGAGGAGCAGTGGTGATTTGGAAGGGAGCGATGTTGACCTGCAGGGGAACAGTGATGACCTGCAGGGGGGGCAGTGGTGACCTGCAGGGGAGCAGTGGTGATCTGCATACGAGCAGTGGTGACCCTACTGCTATTACCTGTGCAGAGGTAGTACACCCAACAAGCACATCCAGTGCTGAAAGGGTGGTCACGTGCCGAGATTGGACAGCCAGAACTGCTCATCTCCTTCCCTACAGCTCATCACAGCACTGCGCTCACTCTACAGCCGATGAGGGCCGCAGGCGGACGCCGCGACGAGCTGGTGCGTCTGTGTCGGGCAGATGCGGCCGGGGCGGACGGAAGCGTTGCCGCCGCCTCCGCCTCCGCCTCCGCCGCGCTTCCGTCACGACCCGGCGGCTGGCCGTTAATTTAACGGTAGCGTTCCACATCGAGCCGCCGAGACGGCTCAATGCGGGTCAGCGGCAGGTGTGCGGGCAGAGCTCTGAGCTGAGCCGGGTCTCTGCCGGAGCCGGAGCAGAGAGGGCACACTATCTGCCGGAACCGGAGCAGAGGAGGCTCACTATCTGTCGGAGCCAGAGCAGAGGAGGCTCACTATCTCTGCCGGAGCCGGAGCAGAGGAGGCTCACTATCTCTGCCGGAGCCGGAGCAGAGGAGGCAAACTAAGCACTATCTCTGCCGGAGCCGGAACAGAGGAGGCAAACTCTATCTCTGCCAGAAACGCAGCAGAGGAGGCAAACTCTATATCTACCGGAGCCGGAACAGAGGAGGCAAACTCTATCTCTGCCGGAGCCGGGAGAAAGGGAGGCACACTACCTCTGCCGCAGCAGGAGCAAAGGAAACTGGGTCTCTACCGGAGCAGGAGCAAAGAGAATTCCGGGTCTCTGCCGGAGCAGGAGCAGAGAATTCGGGTCTCTGCCGGAGCAGGAACAGAGGAAGCCGGGTCTTCTGCCGGAGCAGGAACAGAAGTAAATTTATCAGAGCTGGGTCTCTGCTGGAGCAGGAAAGGAGGAGCCGGCATCGCTTTCAGCAGAGCCGGAGCAGGAACAGAGGAGCCGGGTCTCTGCCGGAGCATAAACAGAGGAGCCGGGTCTCCGCCGGAGTAGAAGCAGAGGAGCTGGGTTTTCGCCGGAGCCAGAGCAAGAGCACAGGGGCTGGGTTTCGCTGCTGCGGAGCAGGGACAGAGGAGCCTGGTCTCTGCCGGAGCAGGAGCAGAGAACTCAGGTCTCTGCTGGAGCAGGAACAGAGGAGCCGGGTCTCTGCCAGAGCAGGAAGGGAGGAGCCGGGTCTCTGCCGGAGCAGGGACAGAGGAGCCGGGTCTCCGCCGGAGCAGGGAGAGAGGAGTCGGTCGCCGGAGCAGGGACAGAGGAGCCGGGTCTCTGCTGGGGCAGGAACAGAGGAGCGCGGCCGTGTTACAGCGTGTGGGTGGCAGAAATGTTCTGGCGACTTTAGGGTGTGATGGATTTGACATTGGAACTCGACAATCAGCCAGCACCGAAAGTGTCATCAATCACCCTATCAAACATACCACAAGAAAGTAATCGGTGACAGCATTCACTTCTTCTGTTACTGGGCGCAGGGAAAACCTGCTGCAAAAATGTGCGAATATCTATCTGAACATCTAATACCAGGCTTGTGCTGTTTGCACGTTGGCGGGCCTGGGAAAGCAGCGTCCTGACGCAGTCTTTGAATTAATTATTTTCGGGGGCATCTACCTGAACTGTCACGAAGCGTGGAAACCTGTCATGTTTGTGCCTAAGGAAGAACGAGCGCCGCATATTAAAACGATCACTGGTTCATTTCTTCGGCCATGGACCTGTTGTCAATCAATAAAATCAAAGCACACGAGATGAATCTCCAAAAGGACCTCAAATACACAATTAGGCATACACGTGGACATCGAAGTGGGAGAGACAGAGGGATGGGTCCCTTAACAGGCGCAGCAGAGAGGCGTCTCGTAATCAATACTGGAACTTAACCTAATGGTTTTGCTGTATCTCCCTACTACTCATAGGATCCATGTAAATTGTATCAACTTTGGCACTGTTCAACTGCACCGTGGCTTTCTTGAAGACAGCTAATGTGTTCGAGCTTTAGCTACACCCCTCTTTCAGGTGCGGGTCCTTCTCATAAAAACTCCGTAGCCAAACTATGCACTGCAAAAGACGGAACTCTTTGAGTGAGTACATAAAAAGGGTTTCTCAGAGTACTGAATATTTATTTGGTCTTGATCACACATCTAGGGTAGTACCTATAGTCACGGGCGTCGCCATGAATTGCACTGGGGGGGAGGGACAAACGCCGGACTGGCGAAGACGGGGGAGCCAGATTCAGGCGGACCAGGGGCAAAAGGCAATTGCCCCCAAACGAAAAGCTCGGGCAAAACTATGTTTTGCCCCCCAAAGCGATCGACCTCCTTTTCCCCGACTCCTTTTAGCTTGTAAGCAAGATTTTGGTGGTTCAACTCTCAACTTCAAACAGAATTAGTGAAGTTCAGTGTAAATATTGGGGCTTGATAGGAAAAAAGTATCTTGAGTCCACATTTTCACCCCTTGCCGTTTTTTTGCTTTTCATCTCCAGTGCCCAAAATCCTACCGAAAAGGCATATTGTAACGCAATTTTCACTGCGCGACGTTTTTTTTTTTTGCTTTTCGACTTTGGTTTGCCCCTCCCAAACCACCCGGCTAGATCCGCCACTGGCCAGATTTGGAGTATATTGTCAGCCTTTGAAAACATTAAATGCGATGCACCTGGCCAACATATTTACCTAAGTGCACGAAGGTAAAAGGAAGAAGATAAAAGAAATAGCGTGAGCCTAAAATTGGGGGCACCAAGGCTATAATGAACATGATTTGAATTTTGACGTGATTATGAGGCGAGGTGATATGATAATAATAATTATAGAGTGTTAACGACGCACCACCTGCCGGTGTAATAAGGCATCGCCATCTCTCATCCTGTTGGGAGGAGTTTGGAGGATTGAATGAGCTTATGCACGGGCTCCGCCGGGACTTGATACCGGGACCGGTGGCTAAGGAGACTTTTATGCGTCCTCTAAGCCGCCCATCCACCGGGGATATGAGACGAGGGCATGATTTCATGATTCATGTTGCTGCCACCTCAGACCAGCGGGCAAGATAAACCTGTTTTGGCTGAGCCTCAACTGCAGACGGATGCAAATTTTGGCGTGGATATACCTTACAGGGGATGGCGCCCGCCTGAAGTCTCGTCAAATTCTCGTGCCGAATTGTCCAGTTAGAAGAAAGGTCAAATTTATACTTACTTCATCTGGGCTTCAACCAGCGATGGAAACAAACGCTCAACTGGAAAATAAAGCAGCATGATATTTTAAGACTATGTAATAATCACCTATCTGGATCGTCATAAAAGCTACTGCAATATTCACGTATACAGATACGTGAATATTTCATGTTGTATATAATTATGTATTATACATATATATATAAAAAAAATATATATATATATATAATATTCATGTGTCCTTGATTGCTGTTTTATTCATTGGAATGGTAGGAAAATTTGGGAATCGTACTACAAAGATTTCGTTTGATAATCATTCTGGTGCTAAGCAGGCAGCAGTAAAAGGTCTGTTATTCCTATTTGAAAAAGGTTCAAAAGCAATGGAGTGCACCTCGTTCCATACGTCACATGCTCCTTTGGACTAAATAGGGTACCTACTGAGTGCGTTTGGAAGAACATTAATGAAACCATTTGGAAAGACTAGTAGTCGCTGGGTCTGGAACTTTTGAAAACAGGTTCTGAACTCTGGGGAGATTAAGTTTCTCTCTAAGTCTGACTGCTCTTTTTGTAGGTTCTCTAATTTTTTTGGTATTCTCCAACTTAGGACATTTTTGTATTCTCTAATTTAGACGAGTAGCTGACGCCCAAACAAGACAACAGTAGTTCAAATATGGTTTGACGAGAGAGTTGTAAAGGACAGAAGCAGCTCTACAGTTTATAAAATGGATTACACTTACGTCGCGGCCTATTATTTTAGAAACATGATTTATACGAGCAGTAAATTTGTGTTTGTGGTCCAAGACAACTTCTAAGTAGGTATTTTTTATTTCTCTATCATAACATAATTATCTGAACTTATGCTTAGTTGCGTAGGTACTGCTCGGGGAGCGAGAATAATTGCTGTAGAAAAAATAATCACTATAGAACCATATAGTGGATCTGCAATAGTCAGCACGAGTACACAAACGAAATACAAATATGATTTTTCTTGTTTTTTTATATTTGCGTCTGTTTTAGAAGATGTATGGATAATATTGGCGCGAATATGCGGATTAATATATCATTTTTGCTGCTCCAGAATTCGCCCTAACCACAGAGGCAGCTAGCAGTAAACCTTGACGCGATACAATAACAATAACAAATATTAATGTGGAGGAAGCCAAGGTCGTTGTGATCTGGGCCAGGATATTTTCTCGCGAACTAGGCTGTGCTTTTTGCGGCCAGGCCACCATTGTGGTTTGATACTGGCATCACAACGATAAACAGATGCTGAGGGGTACCAACTAACTCGGCCTTCACCACAACAATAATAACTATTCGGTTTAGCGCCTTATGAATACCGGGAATGTGAGAAAAAATCCAGTAAAAATAAATATTACTGTAGCATTATTTTCTAAGAGCAGGAATGCAAATACTCAATAACTGCAGGGCGAAATGGAGCATCTGGTCTCGGTTAACACCAGCCGATGAACAATCCTACTCGGCGAAGGCGGCTCTGGACTTCAGCCTCTCAAAGCGCAGCAGACAGGCTTTTGCCCTACGAAAGCAAAGTCCATGGGTGTCTGGGAGACAAATCAAACACGGAGAGCACAAATTTCCTCCCAATGGCTGGTTGTCAATGCGGAGATATCTCAACCTCGCCGAAACCCAATACAGTAAGTAGGTACCCATTATTGCTGACCCCACAATTTGGTGGCTCGAACGTGTGACGGAATGTTATTTTCCCATTCAATCAACAGGTGCCGTCTCTCAACAGAAAGCAGTCAGGAACGTTTCCGGGAAAATTCGGCGTTTGACACCAGACTACTTGTTACGTTCAGCCTATAGCCTTCTCCTTACATCGTAGTCGAGAAACCACCGTTGGGAATTCTCAGATCTCCTGAGGTGCTGTGATTTTTACCACAGCTTTTGTGCCACCAAGCACGCTCATCACTGAACCACCTGCCACTTGCGGTTGTCAGACCACCTGGTCTTATTTTATCGTATAACTGAACTGTATGTGTTTAGTGCTGTCAAGCTATGGGCTTTTAAGAGCAGTCCGTATTTCAACGAGTGTTTTCATGCTCATGATAGCAGTTAATGAACACGAAAATTCCTTACCTTAACAAAGACAGATATCATTACCCAGAGACACCTACCTTAGGCAGCTTGCGGCGCAGAATCAGACCGTCGTCCTCTACGTAGTCCGGCACATCCTGTCGCTTGGTGAAGTTGAACACCATGCTGGTGTCCGGTGCCTGGTGCCATTTCTGTTTGGCGCTGCCGGGCGCGGCAGAGGAGGGCGCCCAGCTGGGGGGCTGGGCTTCCGGCTCTGGTGCAGGCTTTACTGCGGCCGGCACGGCGGAAGGCTGAGGTCTGGTCACTGCCGGTGGCACCGCCGCTGCCGGCTTGGCTGGCTCCGGAATTGAAACGTGAGGTCCTACCGTCGGCGTCCTGGCGCCATTAGTGGCAGACGGGGGCGGTGGTGGAGGCGGCGAGACGGGCCGACCCTCTCGGCTTCCTGACCTGGCGAAGTCAGCCTTCGGCACCGGCTTCAAGATAATCCCTCTGAATGGCGCTGGTCGCGGCGGGGGCGCCGTCTCTATCGTCAGCGGTTTCTTTGGCTCCACGACCAGAGCCTTACGCGGGGGCAGTGCAGGCGCCGGAGGATCCTTCACTTCCGGAGACGTCAGCACTGGTGTCACAGCCTCGGTGGGACCACTCAGCGATGCCGGCTTGTTGGTGATCTCCTTCTCCTCCTCTTTGCGCTTCAGATACTCCGTCCCAATCACGGCAATCTCCTTCTCCACTACACTGTTCCTCACGTGGTTCAGCGTGTTCTTACGCCGGTTGAACTCGTCCTTGTGCTCCACCTTGCGCGTCGGTTTGATGATGCCCACCTGACGGCGCACCGATGACGCTGTCGGCGATGCCGGCTCGGAGCTCGGCTCACGCGACAGTGGCTTCTTGGCGACGCGCGAAGGACTAGATGGCAGACTCGCCGGAAGGACAGCCTCACCACCGGCATGGTCCGAGGTCTCCTGGCGTCGCTGATGCGTCCAGGGCTTCTCTGCGCGGCTCTGCGTCTCGGAGGACAGAGATGATGACGTCAGCGAGCGTCGAGTCCCAGCCAGCAGCGTCGGTCCCGAGGGAAGCGAGCTAAAGTTCGCCGCTGTTGGTGCCGTTCCGAATGGCTTCGCTGCTGTACTGCGCGCCGCGTTAGACACCGCCGGCGGTGACGGTCTGCTGGCGTGCTTGGCTGCCGGCTGAGCAGACTTGATCGCCGAAGAACGCGGCGTCACGGTGAGATGCCTCACGACTGGCGACAGCCGGCGGCCGGAGTCGGAGAAGGTGCTTCGTGACGCCGGCCTGTCAGACCGCTGACTCCCGAAGCCCCTCGTGTCTCCGGGTGTAGCTCGTGAGCTCACCGACCGCCGCGGCGATGGCTCGAACAGCCTCTTCACCGTGCGAACGGTATCGGGAGGCGGCAGCGTCTCCGTCGGCGTCGTCGGCGCCGGGTTCGGCATCGTCGCCGGCTTGCTGATGACCTCGCTGGTGGCCGCGGAGTCGCCCGGCTTGTTCTCGCTGCTCTGCGCCACTGTTGCGCTGGCCGCAGCTGCCACTGCAGCCGCTGGGTGTTGTCGAGTCTGTTCCACCAGCACAACCTTCTCGGCAGCTATCGGCGGCACTTCCTTCCGTCCCCTGAGCCCCGGTCCCCCGCTGCCGTCCGGTGCCGCCCCCTCGGGAGCTCGGGCCGAGGCTAAGTCCCCTACCGACTTGGCACGCTTCATGGAGTCCACCCGCGTGCGGCCGGCGCGACCCTCCAGAATGTAGCTGTCACGCACATTGCCGCAGGCGAAGGCGCCCTCCTTGTCCAACATGTCCTCCAGGCTGGTGACCCGGCGCAGCGGCGGCCTCCGGCCCGCCGACTCCCGCAGCGCCATGGTGATGTAGCGGTTCTTGAGCCGGGACACGATGCCGGGGCCATAGCGCAGCTCTTCACTGCTGGAGTCGGAATTGGTGTCATCGGCAGGTCGCTGGTCCGTACGTTGTTTGTCCGCTGTGATAGCGGGGCCGCGCGCTAGCCGGAAGGGTCGTCCGTAGCCGCCGCGTCTACTGTTGCTGGCCATGGCTCCGCTGGTCACGCTGACGCCCATCTTCAGCTCCCTATTGCGCCATGTGTCGCTGGAATCGGCGCGGTACTGTGCCGTGACTCTGCCAGTCACCAGCGACCCCGCAGCTCCTCCTCTCTTCACCCCACCACTGGCGTCATTCACCACCGCACCTCCACGCTCCTGACCCCGCCGCCAACTGCCACCACCGCCGCCGCCACCGCCGCAGCCGCCACTCTCCGCTCCCGCCGAGCCCGAGTCCGACGCACCACGGCTCTGGCTAAGGTCGGCCGGTGCAAAGCCCGAGCCGCAGGCCCGCCGCTCCGGGACTGCGTGAACGGTGCGGGCCGCCGGCACAGCGCGCTCCGCCGGCGATGAAGTAGGTCTCGGCAGGAATGGTGACCCGTGTCCGTCGCTAGCTCCTCCCCTAGATCGAGTCGTGGTCACGCCTCCTCTTCCAGTCTTCTCGCTTCGCTTCTCCAGCAGTTTCTGTTTCCAGGAGGGTAACGGCGGCGCTTCCATGGCGGCAGTAGCGTCGATGGTAAGCCCGGCGGCGTCACAGCGTCACACTGCCGCCCCCGCCGCTGTTCCGGTGTTCCGGGGTGTGGTGACGGCGGCCCCTCTCGTCACTGCGGGCTGCGGCACCCTGCCCTGTCGGACAGCGCCCCAACACTGCGGCGGCCGTGTCCCAGCCGGCGATCACAGACCAGTTTCATACACCACCTGTTCGGAAAACGGCGGCCGCTTAGTGTGCCGTCGACGGCGGCGGCGGGAGTGGCCGGCAGCGCGGGCAGCAGGCGCCGGGACGACACCGGTCGGAACACTGCCACTGCACGCTCCAGCAGCCTGCACCCCCAGCCCCCCGTCTGTCCCTGCCGCGGCAGCGGCGCGCGCGGCCTCGCTGGGTTGTGTCGCTTCCGGAGCGGCGCGGCCTTTCAGCTGGTCAATACGGCGAGGACGAAGAGGCCGCCTGGTTCAGTGCCCCACGCACCGGCTCAACGTCCGCCCCCGCCCCCGGCATTGTCTTATGTCTAAAAGTGAGTTACAGATGATCTGCGTTGGCACTCGAGCGCGTGCATCTTATGGGTGAAAAAGCCAAAACGCTGACGTATGATCATGGTGGTATCGTCACGGGGAGTAAGTAAAACTGCCTTTACCTGCGGTAGTGGACCCAGAAAAAGGACCCTGGCGCTTGACGACTCGAAGGAGCTGGACATCCAAACACCGTCCGAGAAATTATTTTAGTGGACGTACGAATAGCCGATTTCGTGAGGCACGGCAAGCCGCACATTTGTAGCGTTTCATCTCTTCTTAAAGGAGGCACCTTCATACGTGATTTTAACGAGATAGCCAACCAGACATATGCTGACACATATGCTACGTCACGATGAGCATCAGCCAATCGAAGCCCTTGACGCTTTCAAGTATGGTAGTGGTTGCCAGATCATGACATCATCCACAGGCTGATATTTATTTATTTTCTAGAGCAGTATTTGAAAATTAAAATATTGAGCTTATTGAACATTTTCAGAGAAATCAGAATGGTTTCATTATTTTCGGCTAAAAGTACGCCAATTGCACTAAATTCAGGATTCGACCAAGGTGCCACATTCCCCTTAAACCCCGGATGCGGTTGTAGTATGGGCTTTCAATGTACCTGTCCGACGTGTTATCACTGACGGCAGAAGTCCGATTTTAGGGGGGGGGCACAGTGACGGCGGAGCGTCCGAATGTAAGGGGGAGAGGGCACCACGGGCTTTTCAACCCATGTCTTTCCAGTCAACGCCATAGGATGAGTGTTAAAATGTCTGATTTAAGGGGGGCGCCGTGCCCCGGTTCCCTCCTCAGCCAGTGCGTATTATATTTAGTGGCCGTCTAAGGCTCAGTTTGCGAAGATTTTCGCTTCGATGATGACACCATCTTAGTCGGAAGAGATATCAGCCCATGATAGGACCACTATACTACGAATACACCTCACGCTATATACAGTGACGGGGCCATACCGAGGTGTATAACTATTAGCATACCAAAATCTCAAATACCCCTAAATAAGCCTCGGACACACTCAGAACCCTTCATTTGCCACTGGTAGTGAGAACCAGCCCGCTAGGCCGGCCTTAAAACATGGGGCTGCCCGATGGGAGGTTCATAGGATGATCCAGGGGGAGGGCGAGTGGGACCATAGCCGCCCCCATCGACCATCCGGCGCCCCCTGAAAGTTAGATGATGCCCCCTTCCAACCACGTGTCTCCTCCCCTCCCCACGATAAAAATCCTCGATCCGCCTATGGGGTAGCTCAGCTCATGTCTAGCTGGGTTGTGCATAATTATGTCGGAAAGTGTGTACGAGCAAGGACAGTTCTGGGCTTGCTGTACACTTGCACTTAGTCACGTCCGGGTGTTTACCACGTTGTTTCCATTCTCACTGGGTGAACTATGCACCTCAAAAGAGCAAAACTAAAACCAAACAAAAGGCTAGATACAGCCCGGTGGCCATAAGTGCGTGGTCAGATCGTCAAGTTCCTAACATCAGGCGTTAGCTTGCCGTTCTTTTCTTATGTCTCGGCAATTTTCGCGGTGCAGTAAAAGACGAACGAGAGCGTGATATGTGTGTGTGCTTGGCGACTAGTTCTTCAAACAAATATGCAAGGCCAACGAAGGCCGCGACACATTATCTCAAGTGCAATGAAACGCGGACCCTGACATCCGTTACACAATCTTTATTGGTGCTTAGCCCTGCCATGGCCTGCGTTGTGCATCTTCGTTATCTGAGGCAGTGTATTTACTCACCATATACCCCGATTGGGAAATGATAGCTGAATCATGACTTGTATGTCCTAGTGTAGAGGCTATGTCGTGGCAGATTGTAACAGATTGTCAATGTATTGATAAATTGGAGGCATGATTGGGAGGGTAATAAGAACAAACATATTTTCCTCCTATTTCAACTAGTTTGATTATCTCCCTCACCGTGGCACCAATGGGGCCACGGGCCCGGGCCCCCCACGCTTCGGCCAAAGTGGCGCCCCCGCCCGTGTCGGCGCCGAAGGCGCCCGACATGGATTTTAACAATACGGCCAGCCCCTGATAAAAAAGACGCGCCCCTAGAGCCAAGGGACCCTGGATAGCAAAAGGCGCCCTTTAATGGGCAAAGGCGCCCCTGGAAACATAGGCGCCCCTGATAGCACAGGCGCCCTGGACGAAAAAGCGCCCCCAGCAAAGGCGCCCGTGGATAGCATAGGCGCACCTGATAGAAAGGCAACCCTGATAGCAAATGCGCCCCTGGGGATATCGGCGCCCCTGGCGCCCCCTCGTCAGCCGGGCCCACCCCTTACGAAAATCCTGGGTGCGCGCCTGTCCCTCACTTGCTCCTCCGGCTCCGCCTCGGTCTCGGTCTCTGTTCCTGCCCCCCTCTCCCTCCCTCCCAGGAGGAACGTTCTTCAAATTCCTAGCAAATCCGACGAAAAATGCAGGGATTTAACTTGCTACTCCATGCTGGGCTTACAACTATCACCCAATGATCACATGGTTGGTGATCACAAGTGTAAAAATTCTCACTTTCAGGAGAAATCTATCTTACACACTAGACGTCAGCGGCTTCTGACATAGCCGGCGCGCTGGATCCTGTGGGACAGGCAGATGTAAAACGCAGCAACTATCTGCGCAAAACTCATGAATACTTGATAAGCCAGTGTATTTTTCTGCCTTGATTTGAAATTGTGTCAGTAGCTTTCACATTTACCGTAATTCATTGAGTGTTCTTACATTATCGCTGTCCTCTGAGCGAAGTAGCGCTCACAGAGACTTGCACAAAAAGGGAGAGAGAGAGAATGAATATTATAACCAGTGTGCATATTTTCCTGCTCACTCTTTTTAGTCTTGAGTAAGATAATAATACTATATATTATGTTTTAATTCAACTTGCTAATATAATTATTAACCTTAATACGGTAAAACAAAATAATGACTAAACGAAATGCCCTGTGCATTTAGAGCACACACGGCTCCGGCCGGGAGTTTGCAAATGGTTATGAAGCGGGATGCTCATGCTGGTTTACCGCCTGCTGCTGCCTCCCATGTTTTAGCGCTCTCATTATTAAACAATTGTGTGAAGCTCATCGCTGTTGCCCTGGTGTCGTCTCCTCCAAATCGTGAAATTCGGGCGCTTGTGTTCCTGCGTTCCTTTGGCGTTGCTCCACAGTGTTTGCGCCTTGAATGTTATCTCTGAATGAACAAACCCATCGTTTATCGACTATAGCAATGTCAAGTCCCCGATTTCGTCAACAATGTCAAAAGCTTCGCACGTGGCCGGGTTCTGAAAACCGGCCACTCACCGGCCGCGGCTCGGGCGCTGGGCAATCAAGGCCTTTGTCTCGCCCGTGGCAACAAGGACGTTCCTGCAGCGCATTGTCGCTGCATTAATGTTCGGTGTTGCTTCAAAGAATCCAATCAACGCATTCACTCCAGTCGTGAACTGAGCAAAACAATGAATGACACACAATGAACCATATATATTTATTATCATCACAGGTACGCTTGCAAGAACACCAGCACGCTTCTCCCGTATAGTCCGTTAGGACCATTTCGCGCACACCGCCCGTTTATCGGCACATCTCCACCACTTTCCGTCGACACAAGTGCCCTGAGGCGGTGCATAGCCGCGTCTCACACACCTCTTCCCCTCCACAGGCCGGTCCCCCCACTCCGCACACCCCAGGGTGCAGACGGCGCCAACACCGCCCGGTCCCCATCTGCCACCCCACTGTCCAGAAGCCCATCCGGCACACACCGCTGGTAACGCCAATGCCACTCCCCGCCGGGCTCAGCGTGCCGGCCAACAGAACTACTCGGCAGCGGCTGAATGGGCTGTAAACAGGGCTCTCGACAATCCGGCAGCCTGAACCGCCTACGCTGAGGAGATATAAACATTTCCAGCGGGATGCACTATGGCTGGAGAGCAGTCGTGTCCAAGTTTGCCACGGAACCAACGATCTGGCACACAGCCAAGCCTATGTACCCGAAGGACGCGCCATGCAGAACTGATGTGGAGATTTACATCAAGCGCCGATCTGACGTATCACATACCGATGCTTTTCCTTCATACTGAAGTTTTCCCTTTACGAGCTGCCGCAGCTCGCTTGCCGCGACTCTCCAAATGTCCAGAAGCCGGAGTGACTGATGAAAACGGACCAATTTAGCTTGACGCACCTAACCAGGGCGCAGAACTGAAACTTCTCCCCCTGACACTGCCGCGGCCTGAGCCTACCGACTGCACAGCACCCACTGACTAGACACTGAGATACAATGGAAAACAGACCCAGAGCCGCGCGGAAACACAGAACTCTGCAACAGTCTCCAGAAAAATGGTCTTAATGCCGACGACGGCCTAGAAATGTTATGGCGCTAACGAAATGGCATTAAAAGCTTCAGTTTGCCTCTGATCCGCATGATGCCACCGCATAGGCTGTATTTAATTAAACTTTGGTATATGTAACGGCCCTGTCGCTAAAACAAAACAAAAACGAATATATCTTAAAATGTTAACACTCCTTTAGTGCGTTCGAAATCATTCGACATGCTTTATCTACATCATTACCAGCACAGAGCAGGCTTCAAATCATTACACCTTACATTTAGAAACGCAGCGCAACAACATCAAAATCCACAGCTATTGTCAATATGCCCCATCACGCCATCACCCCAGCACAGCAAAACTGCGGAAGTCCTCCCGCTGGACACATCGTCCCCCATATCCAACAGCCGATACAACTGCCATCCACTACGCTATGTAAAATAGTTCAGTACTTTTTTCCCGAGGGCTTTCACTTGCTCAAAAGTCAACATTTACAGGGCATATCAAATCGGGGAAGAACGGTACCTTCCGATTTGGCTACTTCAGCCTTGGCATGTCTCAGAGTTTCATTTTAATTTTCATGTATTCACCTGCAAACTATGCCTGACTAGGCTTTGCTAGAGTTAACTGGATTGTCTGGAGTTAACTGGGTTGGCCGAAGTTAGCTGTATTCGAATTGTTCATTTGGCAACGGTGACATATCTGGCCAATACAGTATATCCCTCCTTTCTCACCCCGTGCATCAATTAACGCAATCAAACAGTCGCCGCAAAAATGTTCCATTCTAGATTGATGAACATACCTAACAAATGGACCCAAGGTCAATTCAGGACAACAATGCAAGCTAACGCACAGCATCCCACGTTCAAATTTTCGGCGCTCAAAATACCGCGTTTTTCTCTCCCAGCTAAAATTACGTCCAAGTACTTGCGCGATGAAATGGAGCCACGCTGCGTCACGTTCGGTCGCATTCCCAGATTCCGACCAAAGGTTGACCCTACCAGTAATGAAGCTAGAGAGTGGTAAGTTACTACTTCTACAGGCCGACCCCAGATGACGACAAGGTGCAAACATGGGGAGGACAAATGATCCAGTTTGCAGACAAGGAAGCACATGTTCAAATAACTCAGAGCACGCTCACACCAAAGGTGACGAGAACAAAACACCAGCAGAAGCCACGCCGATTCAACGCACCGCACGACAGCATTCTCCAAGAACCATCTGTACCAGAGCTTTGTTGTTGTACGCTTCTGCGTCAGAGAGGTCGCACACAAACTGCCCCGCTGACGACAAGTTGTGCAACAGCTTTAAAACTCTGGCACAGATAATCATTGTGAAACATGCCCGCGTCGTGAACTGAATAACTGTGTCATCTCCCAGCCATGCATCTGCAAGAGGACCATGCCAACCTGGCTAAAACCACCGACAACAGCTGAGGGACGGAGCGACGCGGCGAGGGCACCAGCACGGCCACGCGCAGGTCAGAGGAAGGAATGCGCCGACTTGAGGAATGCTGCCTCCCTGGGATTGGTGAGAATGGCTGCGGCTGCGGGGCCGGACGCTGCGAGTGGCCCCGGCTGAGGAGCCGGACGCTGCGAGTGGCCCCGGGTGCGGAGCCGGACGCTGCGAGTGGCTTCCGCTGCGGAGCTGGACGCTGCGAGTGGCTCCGGCTGCGGAGCCGGACGCTGCGAGTGGCCCCGGCTGCGGAGCCGGACGCTGCGAGTGGCTGCGGATTGGTTACCACCGGCCCAGAAGCAGCGCTCGCTCTATCTTGTTCTGCAGCCACTGCAGGAGTTCGGCGTCCTCGGAGATGAGCTCGCGCTGGTCCACCCGAAACCAGTCGTGGCTGTCCCCCTGGAAAACAACGGACAGGTCACTAAACCAGTGGTGGCTGTCCCCCTGGCAACAGACGGACAGGTCACTAAACCAGTCGTGGCTGTCCCCCTGGCAACCAACGGACGGGTCACTAAACCAGTCGTGGCTGTCCCGCTAGAAAAAAACGGACAGGTCACTAAACCAGTCGTGGCTGTCCCCCTGAAAACAACGGACGGGTCACTAAACCAGTCGTGGCTGTACCCCTGGAACCAACGGACAAGTCACTGAACCAGTCGGCACGGAAAGGTTACTAGCCATGTACCAGCGACAATATCTGACAAAGCAACGGCTTGTAACACTTACTTGGCACCTGGTCAGATATTTTTCCCAGCGGCCGGACATTTTTTTAAAATAAATTTAGTCGAGGTTGTTCCCAGTACGGCTGCATAAGCTTACTATGACAATTTTTCACTGTCTCCAAAAATTATGATGCGATTACGTTAAAGGAAATGAGGCCATAATTCTGACCTGACTATTCAGAACATACCATGCGCTTAAAAAAGAATGTCTGCATATTTTCTTGCTCTAGAAAGAGGTAAATTTATCGAAGCATTCAGCGCGATGCATAGTTTTACCCGAAACACGGAGGGCTTTACCTGCATTGCTCAATACGATCAGCACAGAACTCATTTCATTTTTAACGACATCATCACTGTGTCCCAATTTTTTTAACACAGATATGTATCTTTGTCTTTACTTCCAGCATGGCATTGAAAGCACGTCCCTAGGGAGATCTAACTAGTTGCCCACATGAAGAACTTATGATCCGTTAATGAAACAATATCACGCACATACCATGGTTTGCACTTATCTGTCAACGTCGTTATAACTAGGACACATATGTCCATTAACCATACAATCAATAAATGCAATGGAATAAGCTTGAGGACCGGCATGACGCACCTTTCTAAGCTTGAGGACCAGCTTGTTGCCGTCGACTCGCGGTACTCCGTCCAGGTCGGCCACGTGGACACTCCAGTCGATGTCCCAGCCGCCCCAGAACCTGGACGACTCCAGCAGCAGCACGTGACTGCCGGAGCGGACGCATGCACAGACACACTTACCAAAACACACACACACGGGCTTACACACGCGCAGAAATATCCACATGCACACATACACAGCGGCGCACGTAGACAGGCGCATACCGTAGAAAAATATAGGTAAACAGGGCAATTGCCTCTGAAACTCTCCGCTTTTTGCCGATTTTCTTAAAAAAACATACTTTTTACGATTTTGGGCCCCGTTGCCCCCTTACCCCCTAAAACCGTCGACCTGTATCCGACCCTGAAAATATGCACAGACGAATACACATGGACGCACCTTCACACATACGCCGAGCCGAGAGAGCATAGAGCCGAGTGTTACAACACAGGTGTTGCCAAAAGTTGCCACGCGAGCCAACATTTACAGTATTTGTATTTGTATTTATTTAATTCATCGCCCACGGGATGACCCCAATAAAAGGCAAAGTAGAGGAGATAAAACAATGGTACATCGGTAAAGAAGACAATTGACATTATATACACTTGATAAGAGCACAAACACTGTACAACTGCAATAAAATATCCCAAAAGGGCACACGTGTATAAAATGTTAAAATGATAAACATGAAGAATAAAAACATAAATGCAACAAACCCCTAAAAAGTCATAAAACGCAGTCCCGTAAAACACAGTGCCATACCATGGCTACAAAGCGGCGACGTAGGCTCTGACATTTGCACAAAATGTTCCGTAATTATCGGCCAAAATGTCTGCAGCTGGGCACATGTGTAAAAATATATTCCGTTGCCTCGGACGTCGCATAAAAAGGCCCTCTTTTATCGTGCCAACCCTTGCGTATGACACGCGCAGAAGTGTTCTTTCTTCCTGACAGTAAAACTACATTGAAGTGGTTTTGTGTTTCCCACCAGTGTTTTCGTCCCGTTGCCACCAGCCGGCAGTTAGCAAGAGATAGGCTGGATGGGAAACCCAAATGATTGGTTGAAACACACACTCCCTGTAGATGGAAAGGCCGCATAACACGCTGATGGCATCACCGTTGCAAGTTCAATCCCAAAATTGTGCAATAAGCCAGTCACATATGTAGTGTTGACGATGCTTAGTACTGCATACCGACTTATTCACAGCGCCTTCCCACAAATTTGTCAGCAAAATACTTATCCTGCAAACAAACTCGAGCAGCTAGGAAAGATGCTGAACATGACGCTAATGTTCCATGCATGCAGTACGACCGGATTTCCAACGCACCAAAGGCGGCCAGGACGAACTAGCGTCACTTTAACCAACCCATCTGCCAGCAGGCTGGAGCGACGGGGCTTACATGCTGCACCCACGTTTTAGCGTGGTTTTACCCATGTAGATAAGAAGTGCTGGCAGGATATAATGGAGGGGCTAATTGAGTCACTGGCAGCCGCAGGAGTCGAGTTTGGGAGAAGCCATCTGAGCCAACATTTCGTGTGGAGGGGGGAATGGAGTGTGACATGATCTCCCGTGGGTGGGAAATGCTGCTGGTCAGGGAAAGGGGGACGTGCAGCCCTTACCAGTGGGAATTAAAATTAATGTCTTCATCCAATTCTATATAGTTTTGGCTTTACCGGAATCGTCGGGAGCAGCTGCCCATTTATATATATATATATATATATATATATATATATATATATATATATATATATATATATAGCCAGTTTGCAAATTTTATTAGATTTAAGGGCAACCTCTTTGATTAAGATGAATGGCATTTTTCACTCCTATGGAGGACGACAAGACCCATCCGGCCCCCTGGATCCGCCAGTGTCACTTGTAACATCAACCAATTGCCTTGCGGGGTAATTTGCTAGCAATGATCCTCACATAATTACTCGTGCGACGCTATCTACGTTAATAGATTGTAGCCAGAAGCCAGAGGTGAAAAACTTATATTGCCAATATTGTTGCGAAAATCATCGGGGAACCAGAGGAGAATATGGAACATCTCAGAACTGGGAATGTATGAATGCGTGAATGTATCTACACAATACTCAATAAAAAAAAAAAAAAAACACTAAGCACTAATAGCTCTCAATGTGGTTCTCAATGTGTGTCACAATCTGGTGCCAAACCCACTCATTCTGTGCGGTGAGATGACCATTGTAGCTCTCGTAATACCGCATAATCCCTATTGTCTGGACAAACTTCTCATCTCGGCTTAAAATTGGCATCCGTTGGAGAAAATAATCCATTTTTCTTACCTTTGTCTGTCTGGTTCCTTCATAATTACTTAGATATTAGGGTGAAGACACCCGACATGCCGGACATGGAGAGGCGAGGCCTCAGTACAGTTTTACCGTCCATATTGCACTGGTGCTCGGTAGGGGACACTGAGGCGCTTGATCATGTAAAAATATTTTACAGTGACCGTGCAAATTAAAGTTCAGCTCGCTTGTTGAAAGTGCTGAAACATTGAAACGACTTTGCAACTAAAAACGAAACAAGCACAACATTGTAGGTACTGTGCCGACACACACAAAGGCCTCGTTATTTTTTAACCGTAAGAGTGCTGAACTCCCAAGTTCCACAGAAGAAGAGCAGTCCATCGACAATGCTATTGTCGCGTGTTCTTCGAGTGGTGTACTCGTCAGCTGAGCTGGCCTGTGTCATCGGCCTACTGGTCCTCTGCATCATCAAAGTCCAGCTATTCATGGAGGAGCCAGTTTCAACTTCGATATCGTACCAGCTCGGCCACCTGCCCAGCATCACGCTTTGCCACCAGGTGAAGAACATGACAGCGCTGAGGAAGCTTGCTTCGGTTGATTACCTCCAACCAACTGCCCACGCAGCTGGCCCACTCTTCTCCAACCACCAGATGGATGACTATCCGGCCGACCCGTTGGACTTCGCAAAAGAAGAATCCCTGAGGTCCCTTTTGGATCAGCTGCCTCCCGAACAAGTGCTGCAGACGTCAGCTCTGGCGGTTGAGGACTTCGTGTTGACCTGTCGCCATGGCAACACTAGCTGCATGCCCGCTGCTGGTGGAGCGTGGCGGAAGTTTCACGTCCTGGAGCTCGCTCAAACCTGCTACACTCTCAACATACCAAACACAGTGACAGCGAATAGTGTGGTGCTGAAGTTGGATGGATTCCAGTCCCCGCCCATAGAAACACCACCACCGTCTCCTTGGGGGAAGTATGGTCCGCTATATCCTTATGGAAGGGAAAGTTATAACGACGCTTTGTGGAACAAAACAGGACACTTTAATCAGTCATCAAAACAAGGTGAGGTGAGAAATCCTGAAGATGCACATAACTCAACATATGAGAACATCACTCTTTCTGAGAATGGGACGTCGGGGGGTTATGGTTCTTTGCTACCCGATTTGCAAACAATAAACACGATCCTGGGCGACGGGTCGCCGTTCCTAACCAACTTCGGAGAGCCGGACACACCAGGACGCCAGTACGCCATCCAGGACGAAGTTCAGTACATTCTCTATTTGTTCTGATTGGCGCCACAGGGCGGTAACCCCGCACCGCACAGACCCCGTCGCAGGCGCTAGGCCCACTACGCGTCGGCCCAGCAAGCCACCAGCTGCCGCCCTCAACTAGCTCTAAGGACCTGAGGCGGTTCCGCGCCGGACCGGGGCCTGGCTCGTCGCTGGAGTGCTCCTGTCCCCAGCCGTGCGTACAGGGCCGCGTTACCACCGTGGTGCAGGCCTCCTCCAGAACCACCGCCGACGCGGTCATCACTCTGGTCCTCCGACTCGACAGCAGGATGATGGTGATGGAGGAGACGCTGGCGTACAACGTGTCCAGCTTACTCACGGACTTCGGTGGCAACCTCGGCCTGACTTTGGGCTTCTCTCTACTGACCCTCGTGGAGCTGCTGAAAAGCATGACTACCAAGCTGATGGAAAAAGGAAATCCAAAGCTATCTAATAAATCACAGGATGCGGACGAAGTAGCTGACTGAGCTTAAACAGTGCTAAATGGCATCAGACAAGGAATAGAAGGGTCGCTTATTCTGCTATTTACTCAACTGCAAGCACAGACAAGCAGAGACATGAAGAAAACCCTCTCGAGTCTCTTAAGAAAAATCCCACGAGTAAGGCCGCCTAAAATCAAACGATTATTGACAGGCCATGGTTCGAGACGCAGGACTTCGAACACTATGGTGATCAAATTAGAGCAATATTTAATTTATCGCATGTGCTCGTAACCGATGCCGAAGGTTATCTTAGGTTAAGTAGCTGGCCAGCTTGACGCACCGTGAAACTGCAGTCTCGCCTCCAGCATGGCTGTTACAGGCGATAGGCGCGGACCTGTCCTCATTGGGTGTGTGTAAAAAAGGTGAACATTCTTACCAGCCTGCTCGTCACAACGCTTATCTGTGGTGATACATCACCTCTACAGGGGGAGATCAGGGGCAGTCCTCTACAGGGGGAGCCTGGTTCTGGTCCTCTACAGGGGGTCCTTGGTTCAGTCCTCTACAGGGGGAGCCTCTCGAGCGGACTGAACCCAGACTAACGGTGCCAGAACGTGCTGAAAGTGCTGCTGCCCGCCGGGTGTGCGAATTTAGCGGTCTTGCACTGAGAGCTGAGGAAACGATCCAGTTTAAAATACTTCCGGCTCCGTTTTCGCTTCCAGTGGCTTCTTCTTGTTTCCGTTTTCGCTTCCACGAACGGCCCTTGCGATGTCACTGCTGTGTATGGTGTAATCTCTCCTTGTCACACGATTTCGTAATTCATGCGTTTGATTCCCGACCCTGGTTGGTGTTTTAGGGCGCTTTCAGCGGCTTGGCTATATTGCGATTCGCGACCTTAACACGCACACTGCAGGGGGAGGGCGCTAGGAGAAAAGCCCACCTATTTTTCAGATATGGGCGGAGAATCGTCGCCAAATATATATATATATATATATATATATATATAATATACTATACATTCGCCGCCAAAGAAAGCTGTTATCGTTATTTCCATCAGCACCAAATTTAAAACTTTCACCTGTCAACCGAGGGCGAAGACGGACACATAGATTGTCTTCCCGTCCCCTGCTGGCTACACCACAGACCTACCTGGTGCTCACTCTACTTTTTCCTATATTATGCAACTCGTCCACACCTGTGTACATGCCCTTGTAAATGTCTGAATGTCCGAAATTTCCGGAAATACACGTGTATGGCTTCAATCGCTCGTAACCAAAAAACCAGAACCTCCACCTGTTTTAGCTGCCTGACTACTTCCTGTAACGTATTTTTTAACGTTTTGGACGTCGTAGCAATACGATTTAGATTTTTAATGACAACACCAACACGGCAGCGTCTCGGTTTCGTCCGTACCGACATCGCTGCCTTTGTAGCGGCGCTCCACTCTGCATAGGCGGCGTTAAAACACAAGAGACGACGGTTGCGCCTCCACTGACCGGTCGGTGACGAGGCAGATGTCGCTGTCGTCAGCGGCGCTGAGCGCGGCGTGAGCCAGGTACGTGTCCGTGCGCGCCAGTCGACCCTCGCTGATGGTGGTTAGGAGGTACTGGCCCCGCGCCGCGTGTGGAGAGAATGGTCGGACTCCCTGTCGGCCACCGACGCAACTAAATTCGAACCTTCAGATCCAGAAACCGGCGAGACGCCAGAACATCTTACAAGTAACAGAGAACGAATCAAATACACCAATTACACTGCATGTCAAATCAGGCAGAGGAAGACGTACGATTAACATTTAGGTAGTGTTGTATTTATATCAGGATTGAAAATCCCTCCCAATCGCTCAAAGGCCCAAAACTGAGTTAGCCTGCCGGCTGTCTCCGACTGCCGTGCAGCGGGCAGCCTCGCCCGCGCCGCTGCAGTACCGCCAGAGGTCAGCCTCGCGCCGCTGCAGTACCGCCAGAGGTCAGCCTCGCGCCGCTGCAGTACCGTCAGAGGGTTGACATGGCGCGGCAGGCGGGCCCGGGTGACCTGCTCCCCCAGCTCCACGGCGCGCGACACGCCGTCCATCGCCAGGGCCACCATGTCCAGCACGCCGCCGGCCGGCTTGGTCAGCAGGCCCAGCAGGCCGCGGCCCACGCCGCGGAAGAACCCTTCCACTCCAGCGCGCTGACTTCCTGCGGAACGGTTCACCTACAGTTAGATAATAGCCACACTGGGCCTACCGCGATAGCGTGAGTTCTTATCCGTATACACGGTTATCACAGGCGCAAATCCAGCCCATGGCCCAAGTGCCCTAAACACTTAACAACGCCTCGCTCTCCAGTCACACCGGTCAGCTGACTATAGTGACCCTGTCTAGTGACACCAGGTACCAATTGGATGCAGTTCAGTGAAAACGTATAACGACTATGCTGCGACGAATAAAGCCACGCTATCGCACACTGAATGTATCACATTCTACCTTATTAAAGATTGCTGGGGCTTATCGACCCACAACTGGGGCGTTCCATGACAAATCGACAAATCGATGGGTTAAAATAACACCCTCATATCTCAGATTTTCATGAAAATTTGGGACTAGGGTTCTCACCGGCGCTGAAAACGACTGTGTTATTTTTAGTCTCGTCCGGATAATGGGTTCAGAGTTATAGCCTCGGGAAATCCAGCATCGGACGCTTGCATCGCACTTTTCGCTTGAGTTTTTAGCCATTCAAATTAAACGTACTCCTTCAAGAGGTTACATGAAAATAATAACAAAAGTCTGAACAATACAAATATGTAAGTTTAATTATATTAATTGGCACGAATATGTATAAAATATAATTCCAAACTTTTGCAAAGATAAGCATACATATTTCCTATGTTTTTATTGACTTCAAAACAACTTCATGTGAAAGAGCATTGTTTAAACTACATATAATACCAATAAAAAGAATGGAGACTACAGAGCAAAATCAGTAACGAGCACCGCAGACCAAGCCCAACACCGTCGCCGGCCACTCAGCCTGCAGTCGGCACGCCGCCTAGACGCGTCCGGTTGGAAGTGGGGTAACGGGGAGGGGAGAACTGAGCAAGGCTGCGCTCGGTGACATTGCGAATGAACTAGATGTGGTGTGGAGGCTACTATTGCGAACATAAAAATTTGAGCCGTTCCGAAAAAAATGAACGTATTACCAGAACATTCGGAACAATTCCGACACTCTGGTGCATTTGGTGGAAAATGTAGTGGGAGGATTATGCGTCAGAAGCCGATTATTACTGTTGTCTTAGGTTTGTTTTAGATAGTTTTTTTCTACCCATGCCCAAAAAAGTTGCATGTATCCCAGTTCAATTTATATTAGAGAGCACACATCATAAACAAAAAGTCACATAGCGTCCACGCCGACAACTGCTTTTCGAACATATGAGATTAAGACATGATGCTTTATTTAAGATCTGACCCACGGATCAGATGAACGACTCCATCACATTGTGCCATTGAACTTCACAGATTCAATTTAAGACTAGAACCTTCTGTCCCTCATCATTCGAGAGCTTATGGACAATAACGGTCTTCGAATTAGCCGGTACGAACTTGTGAATCTTTAATGTTCCTTTTCTCGCGACTGCTTTATTGAAACCTTTTCTGCACTCAGTAGCTAATTCAAGTACTTTTTGTTGAAGCATTTTGGGTAGAGATCGAGGCAGGCAATGGAACACTGATTTCCGTGTCCCCTTCCAAGCATGTTTGCTGAGATCGTAAGGGGATGGGTACCCCCTGCCAGTAAAGGTGGTCCGGGGCCTCATATCAGCGCGTGTTAAAAAGCACACCGGAGAGGAGCCTCGGAGGCCCCCACCTACTTTTTTCTAGGTGGCTGGAGAACCCTTCGTGGCCAAAAAACGTTATTTAACTACGTTTGAGAATATTCAATGGCACGTCGATTGGTCAAATAACCTTGAAAACCGGCCCCAATTTTGTTATTATAGGCTTTCAAAGTTAAACCCTTTATTTGAGATCGCTGCAATTGCGCGGTTGCAACAGTTCGCGTGCATCAAAGACCAACTGGCAACGTTATAGCGCCAAATAAAACGAGAGTATATGTCAATTTCACCCGTCATTTTTTTCTAAAAGGTCCGCCACCCCATTTTAATAGGCAGCCAGGCGTGCCCCACCGTGATCCCAGCGACAACAGCACCCTTACGTTAACACCAGAAACATAAAATTAAACGAGTCGCGGCACGCCCTACTAGGAAATGAAGCAAAAACATAAGATAGCAAAAACAACTGTGTTACTATTTAAGGAATTGTTATAAAAAAGGTTGCTTAAAGAAAGCTTCTGTAAAATGTTACAGAAGCCTCGACCATTAACCCACTGTTAATAAAAGAGAGAGACTGGTCACACATAATCGTATAGTGTTAGTGCTCATTTCCATGCAGACTACCCCATGCGGATCTAAGTTAGTAATTCCCTGGAATCTAGCAGACAAGTAGACGAACTACTAACATCTACCAGAAAACAAGGGCTGACTGAGGGGGATTTTTTTAGATGATGATGAGGTGATAGTGACTTAAGATGTGAGCATGATTTTTGCGAGTCTCACGTGGGAAGACCACAGTGCGGACTACCACCGCGTGCTGAAACACTTTTTATGATGATGAGGTGAGGGTGACTTAAGATGAGAGCATGATATTATGTGTGTCAAGCGTGGAAATACCACAAAGTCATCTGACCTAGGGTGCTGAACCACAGACATGTTTAATATACGTTACAAGTAACGTCTTTAGAACCTGTTCTAGATGCTGAGGAGAGGGTTACATATGAAAGCATGATTACGCATGTAAGAGCCCCACTCTTAACCCCCTCAGGCCAGTAAGCGAGGAAAACCCTGTTGCTCACCGGCCGTTAAAGGCAAATAAAGGAAGCTCATGCTTTACCAAAGATACATATTTCCTCATTAACATAATCGGCCAGATGTCATGTCGACAAGAAAAGAGAGAATACAAGAGAATATTCGCGTCCACACTTACTTACGATGATCTCCAGGAGAAATGAAATCCTTTCAGATGATGATGAGGTGAGAGTAACTTTTGATATGGACATGATTTTTGGGAAATGCCACAGTGCAGGCTAAATAGATAATATATAATATAATATAGATAATATAAAAAACCATAATATAGATTTCATGAAGGTCAAGGTCACACTTCAAGGCCATACCAGCAGTCTCAAAGCCATTGGTGCGGTGCTTCCGGTCGCATGGCGTTACCCAGTATGACGTATATTATGCTACGACGTCATAGTTAAGATAAATCAATGTAAAGTTCAAGGTCACAGGTCAAATCAAAATGTCATGGGTAAAGGTCAATGTTAATTTCCCGTCCAACGGTTGCTATGGTGCAAGTCATGGTGTAAATAAGGGGAATATGTCATATTGTGACGTCTTAGGTCAATGACCTTGAATGACCTTAACCCCAAAAAATTAAGTTTACAATTCTTGGGACGTTCTCACTATGACTTGCTCTGTTTTTAGTGCATTCTGGACTACTTTGAGCTTAACCATGGCATTTCCGGATGAATACTCATCACGGCTAATAAATATTTGACCTTTATGACCTCGTCTGAACTTACTGACCTAGGTCAATTAAGATCGGTCATAATATAGATTTCAATAGTTCCAACTCAGTCCCCAACCGGAGTTTTTCTAAGCCTCCTAGTTTCAGAGAGCTCAGGGGGCTACCAGTCCACCCCCTCCAGTGCCCGTAAGTGTCGGGCACCTCTCCTGTGCGGGTGTTAAGGAATGTGACATTGATTACAATTTATTGTTTTAAATACATCCTTATCCTCATTGCCGACCAATTCCACCATTGACACCTTTTTCGTTACCAGAGACGTTTGATAGGTGCAGCGACGCCGGGCCGCGCCGGCGCACGAACCTCACAAAAGTGGGGATTGGGACGTTTGGTAGCTCAGATCTCGCTTTCTCTTAAAGTCTCCATTCTTTTTATTACTGAATCTTATAGAGAAAAGTATAAAGAGTAATTTGAGCCCAAAAAAGTGTAAAATATTTCATAGGAAAATAGTTTTTATATATTTTGAAAAATTGAACAATGTATAATATATTTAAGATTAAATTTTTGAATTATATTTTTAATGAGCTAGAATCCGTAATTCGTCCTTAATATACCCAGATTAAGTTTTATGACATTTGTTGAAGCATACAGGTAAAATTCCGTCTTTAAAAAAGGCATGCAAGTGGGTATGGTCAAAATGCCTGAGGCTATAATTTTCAAACCGTAAGTCAGGGAGGAAAATGAATACCAAAATCGTGATCAGCTCCATCAATAGCCCCTCTGACAAAAAATACACCGAAATCTGCGACATGAGGGTGTTATCGACTTGTCGATTTGTCGTGGAATGCCCCAACTGCCAGGGTTATATGGCGTCGCCACTTATTTCCATGTTGGAAGGGTTTCTCGGGAGGCAGATTGCCCCTTTCTCAGGAATCTGCCGGGCTTTGAACACGGGTCGGCCGCGCGGAAAGCGAGTTTGCTAACCACTGTACTATCGCGACGCCTTCGACCTTATTCAGCTGAAAAAGGTAGAAGGCCGCAACAAAGACCCACTTGTTAAACAGGTATGAATGTTTCCTGAGTACTTAGGCCTGTCACGTGTGTTAGCGCGCTTCGCCTACCAGACTTTGCACTGCCTGATACAAGGACGCCAGCTGAGACTTACCCCTGATCGGCTGCATGACCAATCCGGAGAGACCCAGCACTATGCCCATGACGAATGTCCTTCCGGCGGCCAGCAAGGTCTCCGGCAGGCCGCCCTTCTGGTTCATCCACGAGCGCCGCTTCTGCCCAAGGCACGTACAAACGCGATCAGCTCGTGCACATTCGTTAGGTACTTAAATTGACACGTGATCAGGAACCTAATCATAGAAATCAAACCCGAGGTGCACGTGCTGAGATACGGAATAAAGGGAACAAGACGCCCCATATGCGCAGAAATTTAGTGACTACAGTGACTTGTGGCCTGTAACTATTACCTCATAATCGTATCGGAGAGGAGCTCTTTGGAAACTGTCCAAAACAAGTTCGGGAACTGGGAATGGGGAGCGCAGCCTTAGCGTCGCACGGGGCCCAGCCTCAAAGCGGCCTGGGAGCCGTTCTGGCGGAGCGCCTGCCTTACCCGTTTATAGTCGCGTCTCTCGCAGGCTCACCCGTTTGTAGTCTCGTCTCTCGCAGGCTCACCCGTTTGTAGTCTCGTCTCTCGCAGGCTCACCCGTTTATAGTCTCGTCTCTCGCAAGCTCACCCGTTTATAGTCTCGTCTCTCGCAGGCTCACCCGTTTATAGTCTCGTCTCTCGCAAGCTCACCCGTTTATAGTCTCGTCTCTCGCAGGCTCACCCGTTTGTAGTCTCGTCTCTCGCAGGCTCACCCGTTTGTAGTCTCGTCCCTCGCAGGCTCACCCGTTTATAGTCTCGTCTCTCGCAAGCTCACCCGTTTATAGTCTCGTCTCTCGCAGGCTCACCCGTTTGTAGTCTCGTCTCTCGCAGGCTCACCCGTTTGTAGTCTCGTCTCTCGCAGGCTCACCCGTTTGTAGTCTCGTCTCTCGCAGGCTCACCCGTTTGTAGTCTCGTCTCTCGCAGGCTCACCCGTTTGTAGTCTCGTCTCTCGCAGGCTCACCCGTTTGTAGTCTCGTCCCTCGCAGGCTCACCCGTTTATAGTCTCGTCTCTCGCAATCTCACCCGTTTATAGTCTCGTCTCTCGCAGGCTCACCCGTTTGTAGTCTCGTCTCTCGCAGGCTCACCCGTTTGTAGTCTCGTCTCTCGCAGGCTCACCCGTTTGTAGTCTCGTCTCTCGCAGGCTCACCCGTGTATAGTCTCGTCTCTCGCAAGCTCACCCGTTTATAGTCTCGTCTCTCGCAGGCTCACCCGTTTATAGTCTCGTCTCTCGCAAGCTCACCCGTTTATAGTCTCGTCTCTCGCAGGCTCACCCGTTTGTAGTCTCGTCTCTCGCAGGCTCACCCGTTTGTAGTCTCGTCTCTCGCAGGCTCACCCGTTTGTAGTCTCGTCTCTCGCAGGCTCACCCGTTTGTAGTCTCGTCTCTCGCAGGCTCACCCGTTTGTAGTCTCGTCTCTCGCAGACTCACCCGTTTGTAGTCTCGTCTCTGGCTGGCTCACCCGTTTGTAATCCTCGTCGAAGCTGAGCATGGAGAGCATGTTGCCGACAGTCTCTGAGAGCAGCGAGACGGAGGTGGCCGCCCCGCCCACCACGTGGCCGAACAGGCTCTGCGCCCCGCGCGCCACTCCCTCAGCAAACTCCTCAGGTCCCGACATAGCCCCCTGCCGGCAGAAATTAACGTTTCATCTGGTAATCCATAGGCGAGGACACAGAGCAAGTCGTCCTCTAAGAGTCCTCCTTTCCTTGGCTTTCCTTTAACCTCTTTTAGTTTGGCAGTGGGTTTCTGTTTTAGGGCTTTGTGAAGGTCTTTAGGTTTTTGTATCGAATTTGTCACCTATAATAAATAGCCTTGTTCTACATTGTCTTCTTTTACACTTTTATATTTTTGTTTCTTGTTTTATCGTTGGGTTTGATGCTACTGAAAGTATGTCCCAGCTATGGGGTGGAATAAATGTATCCAAGTATACGGAGAGACCTTGCCGGCGCTGCGCACCCGCTCGGTAATATGATAACTCTGAATTTTCCGCTGACTATCATGACCTGGATAGAGCTAAGAACAGGCTACAAGGTAACATGACTGAAAATATTGCAAAACATTCACATAGGTCATAGTGTTTGGTCTTTAGGAGTTAAATAATTAAACATTTTACATCATTTGATGGATTTTGAGCCAATATACAGGCCTTCAAAGATGGCTCTGTAGGGCGAACACGCGAAAATGTCCGCGACTACAACTCAGTAACGGCAGATCAGATCGAGCTGACAACTTGACAGCTGATTTTGTGTCCCAAATAACCCCAAATACAGATGTATAGCCATATACAGCATGAGGGTGTTCCAAACTGGTCACTCTGTTGCCGAATGTCCCAGCCGACCAGTCTATCGGCCTAGGTGGAAATTACTCCATACCAGGTAGGGCTCGTAGAAGAAGTCCGAGACTCCATGGGCGAAGTCTTTGATGAGTCCGTAGGGATTCCCCAGCACGTCTAGGCCTAGAATTAGCACGTACACCTGAAAAGCAGATGGTGCACAAGAAATAACTGCTCCTTATCATCGCAAACTATCCGAGCTATTATTATCGTTCCGGACAATTCTTGTTATTGCAAACTATCAATCTGCATTAGTTCAAACTTCTGTTTGCACAAGCCGAACCACACTGAGATAGTGACTTTAACTGTAGTCTCCGTTCAACACTTCTGTGCAAGGATCCTGTAACTTTATTTTCCCCTGGGTGATTTGATTTGTATGAAAGAATAGGTTATCATTGATCAATCTATGACTTTGAATTCAAATCCGATATCACACTGGTAAATCACACACAGTAGCAAACTGAACGCGAAAGACCCAGCGAGTCGGGCCCCTGGCGATTACCCCCTTCCCGTACCGGGGGTACTTCGTCAGGCGCTATCGAAACAGAGCAGCAGCTTCCACCGTTTCCCTCAGCAAGGCATGGCAGACAACTCACCTCCTGCAGCAGCTGGTACTTGTAGTGGTTCCTGACCTCGTCCCAGAGGTCTGCCGGCGCCATAGCGACGCCGCGCCGCTCGAAGAAGCCCAGCCTGCGCGAGACACCGAGCCAACGTGACGCGCGAGGGGAAGCGGACACGCGGAGGATACCACGAGCTAAAACACGCAGACGTTAACTGCGCTGAAACAGATTACCAGCAGTTGCAGCTCTTGCGTCCAGCTGGACTAGACGCCGGAGTGGTTTCTTGTCTTCACCACGTCCAGTTCGTTGTTGGAAACGATCAATTTCATTTCATTTCATATCATTTATTCAGGCTTATCAGCAACAGGTATGTGGAAACCCAATTACAGCTGAAGTCAAGCAATAAAACAGCACACCAATGAATATTTACAATTCAACCGTGTAACAATGTAATGCAACCTATTCCTGCAACAGTAATATAAAACACTCGATATAAAATATACACGAAGCTATGAATATGAAGCAAATGAAAATACATCAGAAACACTGCAATACATTAAGACATGAAAAACGGCATAAAATAAGATAAGAAACCTAAAATGGATGAGCTTTAACATATCTCCTCACCCTGGCTCTAAAACTACTAAAGGTCGAAGCGTAGGGGTCTGCCTCGGGACAGCGTCCAAGATGGCCATTAAAAGCAATCGCTGCCCAGCGAAATAAGCCTCTTTTGACGGTCTCCACACGAGGCAGGGAAACATGTAAAAGGTGGCTTTGCATCCCCCTGGTTCGCCGCTGAGGTACATGGAGTGGGAAGCTCCCGAGCAGACAGGCGGAGTCCACCTTCCCGGTTATGATTTTGAGTACGAAGAAAATGTCGTACTGGAGTCTCCTCTGGGACAGACTGCTAATTTTGAAGAGCTTTAAGAGATCATGGTATGACAAGGACTGAGATGGTCGAGATGTGTGAATGTTGGATGCGAGCCAAATCAAAAATTTATGTTGAACCCTGTCTAATCTGTTCAAATGACATCTTGCAGCTCCGCCCCAGATGACACACCCATATCCATCCACATCCATATTCCATATATATATATATATATATATATATATATATATATATATATATATATATATATATATATATATATATATATATTTAAATATATATATATATATATCAAAATAACAATCAAATTTAGTAGTACCACAATAAAACTCATAACGTCTCAGCTACGAATAATGCACCATAAGAGGGCAATTGTAACTGATGTTGAATGAACTTATCATTGCCGAACGATGCTACCAATTCTAATGATACGATCTCACTAACCAACTCCCATCCAAGCTAATACGCCGAGGAAAATGTACCTTAACATGAGCAGTCAAGAGCGCTAGGCAAATCTTACGCCCATAGAAATATTTCGGCTAGGGCTCCATACTCCGCACTACTCACTTGAGCTCGGCATCAGTGAACTCGGTGACCGGGGCGCCCACGCTCTCAGCCAGGAAGGCCAGCAGGTCGCGCCGCCAGCGGGCGCCGGCGGTACCTCCCGGCAGAGGCGCCCCGCGCGGCGAGAACGACACAGACAGCTTCAGCGGCGACAGGTGCACCAGCTCGAACACAGAGCGGGCGGCGCGGCTACCGCTCTGCCGGGGACGGCCGGACCCGGTCAGGACCAGGAAGAGAGCCGGACCTGGTCAGGACCAGGGGAGAGTCCGTTCAGAGCGGCCGGGCCCGGTCAAAACCAGGGGAGAGTCACTCTGCCGGGGACGGCCGGACCTGGTCGGAGCCAGGGGAAAAGCCCGTCCGGACTGCTCAAACGGGGTTCATACGAGCACCAAATATGAATAAGTCGGTGGTTTGGCTTCAAAGAGCCTGAACCGACGGATCACTCAGCACCCGCAGCATGGCGATCTAAGAACTAGTAGTTTGCAGGTACGAAGAGCAAGCTATCACATACACTTTTTGAATACAAACAGACCTCCATGTCGGTTCTACAAGTCCAGCCTCTCTTTATGTGATGCCAGGGCTGCACTTGGCGTTGTGCTGAAAGTGGTTAGGGCGCAACCAGCCGATAGTGAACCATGGAGATATCCCTAACCAATCCCCTCTAGTCAGTCAGAAAACTTACCGTGGCAGAGGGCGCCACTAGGGGCTGGTGCACTATGGAGAGGTCCTGGACGAGTCCGGTCTGGTCGGACGGCGTGGGCGGCAGCAGCGGAGTGACAAAGTCGAACAGGGAGACCAGCAGACCCTTGTCGGCCTCCAGAGAGAACTCCTGCACCAGCAGCTTCAGATGCCTGCACAAACCCAAAGACGCAACCAGCATGATCAGTCACCGTACAAGCGCATCAACGACTTTCTAAAAATCGGGTAACGAATATCGGGGTTTGCCGACTCGTTTCTTTGCTATAAAAGCTACGCGTCGCGCGACTAGTACACTAACTTTATCTTGCCGCCGGCTGCGCCAGTGGCGTTGCACGGTTACTGTAGAACAAACAACCAACTGATGCTCCTGTCAAATCCAACACACAAGTACCCCATCTCTCTCCCTTATACGGACAATAACAACTGGTGCCCTTCTAAATGCTAACACAAAGTATGTGGTCTGTAGACACTAGCTGATCCACCTCTAAAATCCGACACACAGTACCTGATGTTGGGCGGCGCTGAGTCGGAGCCATCCCGCCTGAGGACGCAGGCCTCCAGGAAGGGCGCCACGCCCTGCCGCTCGGCCACGCGCCGCGGCGGCCACGCGGTGAAGCACCACCGGGAACACTGAGCCCGGGATCTGACAGTCCACCTGGTACGGATACAGCCGGCTCACACCACACCACCACAGGGGGCTTTTAACTCGTTGACAAGGGAGAACTTCTATCTCCAGTGAGTAGGGTTCTGATACGTTTGTGTCAGCAATCTCAAAACAAAGTATGTAGTCGTCTGCTATAATTCATTGACAATGACCTGCGTTGTCACTGAGATTTAGCTTGCATCATGTACAATATCACAACGATGGCAGGATGTTTAAGATGTTTACTGGAAAACGCAGAAATAGTATAATTTCCCCGCAGTGAATTATCGTTGTGAAGGTTTCACAGACAGATTTAACGGGATTACTGGAGGTTTAGACCACTGACCTTCAATTAAGAGTCATCTACGGGAACGGTACTGACCTGCGGTCAGTGAACCCGCAGGTGGATGGTACTGACCTGTGGTCGATGAACCCGCAGGGGATGGGACTGACCTGCGGCCGGTGAACCCGCAGGTGGGCGTAGGCGAGCGTGCGTGACCTGCGCAGGTGGAGCCAGACGGCAGGTCTCTGAGTGCGCCGCAGCTGGCCGTAGAACGGCCTGGTCATCTGCATCTTGGACAGGTCCACCTGACGCACAACCCCGCCGGCCGGTCAGAGGCCAGACAGCCGCTCACTGGCCTGGAGCAGCCCCCCGAGCTCACAGCGAGCTGCGTCAGCGCTGGAAACTGAGCTGCAATCTTACAACTGCATCTACACAAAATTACATATAGCTCCCAGACAATAGGCCATGGCCATATTCATGGTACCAGAGCCATTCTGCGGGTGAAACCAAATATCTGAACCCGACCTGCGAATTGTATGCTTAAACACCTTTGATGCAGCCAGGGACAGTATATTTATCGGTGCCAAAGAGTGTGGATTACTATCATACGTTGTTTTAATTCTAATATTAAACACGCAAACTTGAATATAGCATGAGACAGCGACATGAGGGCGGCGCTCAGTCTTTCTTTCTATGGAAGTCGCCACACTTCATAGATATGCACCACCAGTCACAGCTGGCACCTCTGGAAACTTACACAATCATTATCAATCAATGTAATGTTTCGGGGGTGCTATAACGACTTCTTGCTTCTGAAGAGCCATTATCAAGTCGAAAGCGCTAGGAAGTACGGACTAATAATTTTACTAATAAATAACTGGATCGGCATTAAGGAGTATCACGGGAAATGGAAGGGGAATACAATAGCTTAGCACCCGGAATTGAATCGTACCAAGCAAAACTCCGACCGCTAAATTCTGTGAAACTCCGTGCAATAAGCGACACATTAGAAACATATTTTATATATTTTGTTTCTTTTAAAGCGAAAACACAGATCAGAAACGAATACCAAGTGCCCAACTCTATCCTAAAAGTTTGACCAATTAATCTACTTAGGCATATCCATAGTCTGACCTCGATATACTCCTTCATGCTGGCTTTGGCGCTATCATTGCTGTGCTTGTCCTCGATCCAGGCGCTCATCTCCAGACTGAGCGGCTTCCAGTCGTCATGGACACATACGTGCCAGGCGGAGGGGCGCCCGCAGGCTGGCGTAAAGCAGCTCCCGGCGCCCCGCCGTCACCTGGCGGCGAGAGACGGGCTGAGGGGGCGGCTGCACAGAGAGACGGGCTGAGGGGGCGGCTGCACAGAGAGAAGGCTGAGAGGGGCGGCTGCACAGAGCCACTTTCTGAGAGCACGGTGTGAGCTTACGGCGCGTTTAAGCACGGAAGTGTTCGCCGATACACCCACATAGGGGGAGGATTCACAGAGGATACATCTCAAAACTCTTCAAAAGAGTGCAGCCTTCACACTGCTCTGCTAATGGAGAATAGGCCCGAACGGATTCTTACCATCCAAAAAATATATCCCAAAACACAAAACACATAAAAAGCCAGCCATATTGACGAGAACCAAACGAGCTTGCTTACATCAACAGTCGCAGCACACTTGATGCTAAATCTAGAAACAATAACCATTTAAAGACTGTTAAAATCCACAATCCGGGCGTGCTTGTCATTCTGGTGGCACTGCACAGAAGCCAACATTACAGTCTTAACGGCTATAGTACACACAAAGGAAGGTAAAAGGAGCGTTTGTTCTTGGAGGCAGCATCAGAGTCGACCCCGCCAGTTTACTCACCAGAGAGAGGCCAGCAGCGCGCAATGACAGGAAGAGCTCCAGGTGCGCCCTCTCGCCGTCCACCCTCTGACGCACCCGCAGTGCCTGCCGCTCATCTTGCGTGAACATCAGCGCCCTCTGCGGGCCGTCCATGTAGCTCACCCAGAACACGGTGGTGCGGTCCCGGCGCGTTCGTGGCCGCACAGCCTGGCAGACAGACCACAGTCCGAGGTCAAAACAGAGCCCAAGTTCAGACCACAGCCCGAGGTCAGAACAGAGCCCCAGTTCAGATCAGAGCCAGGTGTCACAACAGAACAAGAGGTCAAGACAGAGCTGCCCGGGGCGCAAGGACTGCGTGAAAGCGCCGGTCTAGACATTGACGACACGGACGTTCATAGCCGACCGTGGAAAAACAAGGACATACTGAGGACACCCTCGGAAATTAACGCATTGATTGCAGCTTGACGAATAAGCTCACTCGGTATAATACCAACACCATTCCCAAGGACTAGCCTCTACACCGCGGCGCCCCTGACCTGTCTCTGCGCGGCCTCAGCGGCGGCCTCGCTGACAGCCTCGCTGTCGCTGTCGTCGGTACTGCTGCCACCTAGCGAGTGTCGCGGCGAGGAGTTGAGGGAGCGCCGCAGGCGAGAGGAGAGCCGCGCCAGCCGACTCTCCCTCACCGTGTGCAGCGTCAGCGAAGCCTCTCCGAAACCGTCCTGTCGGCCGCAGCACCCACCATATACACACTCAAGGCTCGGTTGAAAGCGCCCGCATACACAAATTCGTACGCATGAAGACTCAGGCCACTAAGCGACGAAAATGAATTGTATTAATTTTCTTTGCAGAAAGAAGTGAATCACCTTACAGGCTGTTCAAATGAGGTTTACCAAGTAAATCAAGTGAACTACAACTCAGCTTTGTACCAGCGGGACTGACCTTGTCAATTATGGCCTGAATGTCAACCGCCTTGCTGTTGTAGGCGTTCCACAGCAGCTTCCGCTCGGCCGTGGGGTCCTCCCAGGTGTACAGCATCGACTGGTACGGACCCAGCAGCATCACCTGAAACACGGCTCAGTCTTGTCACTTTGCTCGTCTCTCCTTGTCCGGTTACGACGCTTCGAGAAGCTTAGTCTACTAATTTCAAAACAATATATCTAATTAATATTCACAGTAAACAAACGGTAGCAGACGACCATCATCTTTGATCCATCAACACAAAATATTGTCTATCGTCGGTAACAGAGGGCTCTCAAAACACTGGCAAAAGCTGATATTTGTGGCCTGAGAACACACCATAAATTGCAAAACGACTCAACATGAGAATATTTACTGGTATTCTTTTTCTCTATCGATCAAAGCAAAGTTTGGCGCGAGCAGCGGAGCAGGTTCACCTCATGGGACGAGCCCTGCTAAAAATTGAGGAAGAAGTCATCTCACCTGACCGGACGAGGCCTGGTGGAATTTCAGGAAGAGGTCGTCACAAACGTTTTCAAGCCGGACTGGGGCGTCTCCCGGCTCGTACGGCTCAAAGCGCACCAAGAACGGAGTCTCCACACCGCCAGTCACCTCCACCACCAGACCACCCTGCGGAGAGGCGGAGTCATCACCACCGGCCTGTGGAGGGCAGTCATCACCCCTACCCTGTGGAGAAGTGGAAGCACCAACCCCGCTCTGTGCAGAGGTGGAGGAACCATCACGAGCCTGTATAGAGTAGTCATCATCACGACCCTGTGCAGAGATGGAATCTTCAACCCCATCCTGTGCAGAGGTGGAGTCATCATCACCACCACCCTGTGCAGAGGTGCAGTCATCATCACCCCCACCCTGCGCAGAGGTGGAGTCATCATCACCCCCACCCTGCGCAGAGGTGGAGTCATCATCCCCGGCCTGAGGAGGGCACAACCATCACCACCGGCCTATGCAGAGAAAGAGTTATCATGTCCAATCTAAACAATGCAAACTTGGAAAAGAATCCACCATCACGCAACCCAGTGGAGACGCTGGTACAGCCTATTCGTCCGCCGCCTTACGCAAAGCAAATAAGTTGGTCTGAATATCGAAAAAGAACCTTCTGCCTAAGGCGAATGCACTTGGCAAGGGGACTAAGTTAACGAAATGGAATTTTCCAAACAGACAATTCAGCTGATACACTGCGACTTTGCAAGCACGTAGGGGGCATATCAAGAGCAGTCCAGCCAATAGCTTACCACATATGTATTTAACGTGCACGTTCTGGTGCGCCGCGCTGATTAAGAACCGCTGGAATGGGTCAGGCACTCACCCCTCCGGCCATGCGCAGCGTGGTCTGGTGCGCTGCGCTGATTGAGAACCACTGGGAGGTAACGCGACTGTCCCGGTACTTGACACTCAGCCGCAGACTGTTGGTGGCCGGCCAAAACGGCGACACCTGGCGGGACAGAGCACTCAGAACGGCGACACCTGGCGGGACAGAGCACTCAGAAGGGCGACACTTGGCGGGACAGAGCACTCAGAACGGCGACACCTGGCGGGACAGAGCACTTAGAGCGGCGACACCTGGCGGGACAGAGCACTCAGAACGGCGACACCTGGCGGAACAGGGCACTCAGAACGGCGACACCTGGCTGGACAGAACACTCAGAACGGCGACACCTGGCGGGACAGAGCACTTAGAGCGGCGACACCTGGCGGGACAGAGCACTCAGAACGGCGACACCTGGCGGAACAGGGCACTCAGAACGGCGACACCTGGCTGGACAGAACACTCAGAACGGCGACACCTGGCGAGACAGAGCACTCAGAACGGCGACACCTGGCGGGACAGAGCACTCAGAACGGCGACACCTGGCGAGACAGAGCACTCAGAACGGCGACACCTGGCGAGACAGAGCACTCAGAAGGGCGACACCTGGCGGGACAGAGCACTCAGAACGGCGACACCTGGCGGGACAGAGCACTCAGAACGGCGACACCTGGAGGGACAGAGCACTCAGGACGGCGACGCCTGGCGGGACAGATCACTCAGGACGGCGACACCTGGCGGGAAAGAGCACTCAGAACGGCGACACCTGGCGAGACAGAGCAATGAGAACGGCGACACCTGGCGACACACAGCACCATATCATGTAGTCAAGCACAGCTATACACATACAGCATGGGCTGGTGGGTTCTAATGGGAATACATCTATAGAAAAGCATGCTTAGTCGCAGCAGTCTCGGAGTTGGTCCAACAGGGGACCTTCGCTAGTAGTTGCACGCACAGAGACTCAGTGAAGCCCAGTGTGAGCGTCCGTCGGCCGATCTCAGCGGGCTGCTGACCTGGCGCGGGGCAATGTCCAGCCAGAGGTCAGCCGCCTCGTCCTCCTCCATGTACATGAGGTGGTGACGCGTCTGGTTGGCCAGCAGAAAGTACGGCTTGAAGGTGATGATCTTGGTGGGCACCAGGTGTGAGAGGGACACGGACATCAGCACTCTGCCGAACATTGATCAGCTAAACTAGCTGCTGAACTACAGCACGGGTGGCACGCAGAAGAACATGCTTCACAGGGCAACCGCAATGGCGTGAGGCTTCGTTATTAAATCGTACTATGTGATTAAGCCTCGCGTCCAAAACATCACCTAGTACCTGACCAACCGAAGCAAAATGGGCCCAAAACGCGGTCTGCTCAAGCTGCGGACCCTTAGCACGCATCTTATTTAATGAAGGCCACCCCTAGTGGGCACACTCGCCCAATTACAGGATACATGCTGACACAACGCGTGACTGAAGGGTAGATCCACGGGCCACTGACAATGATTCGCAGCTATTCAATTGTGTTATACTTTTCTACGACAACCACGCCCTTACGAATTTATCCGTTTCGGCTCCAGAGAACCTTTTACCTGGTTCCAACACAGAGATGATCTGTGCAGCCTCCGGCGGTAGAGCCAAGGGCCTTGGCGATAGCAGGGGGAGGGAAGGGGGTGGGGTAAAAGGTGACGGGGCATCATTAGAGAGGCGCCGAATCGCACCACTGGGGCTGTGGAACACATACCCTGGGGGAAGAGAAGTGTGGAGGCGACGTTTCAGGGGGCACACGAAGGAACGTTTGGGGATGCAAACCCCTGTATCGTGAACACGTCGTGAAGTGTGTAAATTACAGCCCTGTCCCGGCGCTGACCTGTGCCGCCTGCGGCGCTCCTTGTCGCGGCAGACCACCAGGCCAGCAGTCTCCACTGCGCGGACACTGAAGGCAGGACTCCAGGCGGAGCCGGCCAGGCTGAGGCGTAGCTTACCGGAGCCGCGCGGACGGAGCAGTACCGGCTCCTCGGGGGGCACCGAGTCCACCTGGGACGAGGAGGCACACTGCCACCCCCCGGACACGGGTCAGTATCGGCTCCTCGAGGGGCACCGAGTCCACCTGAGACGAGGAGGCACACTGCCGCCCCCCGGGACACACAGGTCAGCACCGGCTCCTCAGGGGGTACCGAGTCCACCTGGGACGAGGAGGCACACTGCCGCCCCCCGGGAGACGGGTCAGTAACCGAGTCCACCTGGGACGAGGAGGCACACTGCCGCCCCCCGGGACACACAGGTCAGTACCGGCTCCTCGGGGGCACCGAGTCCACCTGGGACGAGGAGGCACACTGCCACCCCCGGACACGGGTCAGTATCGGCTCCTCGAGGGGCACCGAGTCCACCTGAGACGAGGAGGCACACTGCCGCCCCCGGGACACACAGGTCAGTACCGGCTCCTCAGGGGTTACCGAGTCCACTTAGGACGAGGAGGCACACTGCCGCCCCCGGGACACACGGGTCAGTAATCCAGTCCACCTGGGACGAGGAGGCACACTGCCGCCCCCCGGGACACACAGGTCAGTACCGGCTCCTCAGGGGTTACCGAGTCCACTTAGGACGAGGAGGCACACTGCCGCCCCCGGGACACACGGGTCAGTAACCGAGCCCACCTGGGACGAGGAGGCACACTGCCGCCCCCGGAAGACGGGTCAGTACCGGCTCCTCAGGGGGTACCGATTCCACCTGAGACGAGGAGGCACACTGCCGCACCCCGGGACACGGGTCAGTAGCCGAGTCCACCTGAGACGAGGAGGCACACTGCCGCCCCCCCCGGGACACGGGTCAGTACCGGCTCCTCGGGTGTTACCGAGTCCACCTGAGACGAGGAGGCACACTGCCGCCCCCGGGACACGGGTCAGTAACCGAGTCTACCTGGGACGAGGAGGCACACTGCCGCCCCCGGGAGACGGGTCAGTAACCGAGTCCACCTGGGACGAGGAGGCAAACTGCCGCCCCCGGGACACACGGGTCAGTGCCGGCTCCTCGAGTTCACCTGAGACAAGGAGGCACACTGCCGCCCCCCGGGAGACGGGTCAGTAACCGAGTCCACCTGGGACGAGGAGGCAAACTGCCGCCCCCGGGACACACGGGTCAGTACCGGCTCCTCGAGTTCACCTGAGACAAGGAGGCACACTGCCGCCCCCGGGACACGGGTCAGTAACCGAGTCCACCTGAGACGAGGAGGCACACTGCCGCACCCCGGGACACGGGTCAGTAACCGAGTCCACCTGAGACGAGGAGGCACACTGCCGCCCCCGGGACACACGGGTCAGTACCGGCTCCTCGAGTCCACCTGAGACGAGGAGGCACACTGCCGCCCGCCGGGACACGGGTCAGTAACCGAGTCCACCTGAGACGAGGAGGCACACTGCCGCACCCCGGGACACGGGTCAGTAACCGAGTCTACCTGGGACGAGGAGGCACACTGCCGCACTCCGGGACACGGGTCAGTAACCGAGTCTACCTGGGACGAGGAGGCACACTGCCGCACTCCGGGACACGGGTCAGTAACCGAGTCTACCTGGGACGAGGAGGCACACTGCCGCCCCCCGGGAGACGGGTCAGTAACCGAGTCCACCTGGGACGAGGAGGCACACTGCCGCCCCCGGGACACACAGGTCAGTACCGGCTCCTCGGGGGCACCGAGTCCACCTGGGACGAGGAGGCACACTGCCACCCCCCCGGACACGGGTCAGTATCGGCTCCTCGAGGGGCACCGAGTCCACCTGAGACGAGGAGGCACACTGCCGCCCCCGGGACACACAGGTCAGTACCGGCTCCTCAGGGGTTACCGAGTCCACTTAGGACGAGGAGGCACACTGCCGCCCCCGGGACACACGGGTCAGTAATCCAGTCCACCTGGGACGAGGAGGCACACTGCCGCCCCCCGGGACACACAGGTCAGTACCGGCTCCTCAGGGGTTACCGAGTCCACTTAGGACGAGGAGGCACACTGCCGCCCCCGGGACACACGGGTCAGTAACCGAGCCCACCTGGGACGAGGAGGCACACTGCCGCCCCCCGGAAGACGGGTCAGTACCAGCTCCTCAGGGGGTACCGATTCCACCTGAGACGAGGAGGCACACTGCCGCACCCCGGGACACGGGTCAGTAGCCGAGTCCACCTGAGACGAGGAGGCACACTGCCGCCCCCCCCGGGACACGGGTCAGTACCGGCTCCTCGGGTGTTACCGAGTCCACCTGAGACGAGGAGGCACACTGCCGCCCCCGGGACACGGGTCAGTAACCGAGTCTACCTGGGACGAGGAGGCACACTGCCGCCCCCGGGAGACGGGTCAGTAACCGAGTCCACCTGGGACGAGGAGGCAAACTGCCGCCCCCGGGACACACGGGTCAGTGCCGGCTCCTCGAGTTCACCTGAGACAAGGAGGCACACTGCCGCCCCCCGGGAGACGGGTCAGTAACCGAGTCCACCTGGGACGAGGAGGCAAACTGCCGCCCCCGGGACACACGGGTCAGTACCGGCTCCTCGAGTTCACCTGAGACAAGGAGGCACACTGCCGCCCCCCGGGACACGGGTCAGTAACCGAGTCCACCTGAGACGAGGAGGCACACTGCCGCACCCCGGGACACGGGTCAGTAACCGAGTCCACCTGGGACGAGGAGGCACACTGCCGCCCCCGGGACACACGGGTCAGTACCGGCTCCTCGAGTTCACCTGAGACAAGGAGGCACACTGCCGCCCGCCGGGACACGGGTCAGTAACCGAGTCCACCTGAGACGAGGAGGCACACTGCCGCACCCCGGGAGACGGGTCAGTAACCGAGTCTACCTGGGACGAGGAGGCACACTGCCGCACTCCGGGACACGGGTCAGTAACCGAGTCTACCTGGGACGAGGAGGCACACTGCCGCCCCCCGGGACACGGGTCAGTAACCGAGTCTACCTGGGACGAGGAGGCACACTGCTGCTGTTGTAGAGTGTTTAGTCTAGTCCTAAAATCAGAATGTGTGTCACGAGTGTCTGTGTTTATGCCAGCAACCCGTTTTGTTGGCTTGAGCGAAGATATATAACTAGGTCTAAAATTGGAATACACGGTTGGTCCCGACGCAGTCTTCCTCTCGCCTCCGACAACGTAACACTGCCCCCGGGAGACGGGTCAGTAACCGAGTCTACCTGGGACGAGGAGGCACACTGCCGCCCCCCGGGACACGGGTCAGTAACCGAGTCCACCTGGGACGAGGAGGCACACTGCCGCCCCCCGGGACACGGGTCAGTAACCGAGTCTACCTGGGACGAGGAGGCACACTGCCGCACTCCGGGACACGGGTCAGTAACCGAGTCTACCTGGGACGAGGAGGCACACTGCCGCCCCCCGGGACACGGGTCAGTAACCGAGTCTACCTGGGACGAGGAGGCACACTGCTGCTGTGGTAGAGTGTTTAGTCTAGTCCTAAAATCAGAATGTGTGTCACGAGTGTCTGTGTTTATGCCAGCAACCCGTTTTGTTGGCTTGAGCGAAGATATATAACTAGGTCTAAAATTGGAATACACGGTTGGTCCCGACGCAGTCATTCTCTAGCCTCCGACGATATAACACTGGCAGCAGCGGTGGTGGCTGGTGGCTCCGGCCACCAGCTATCCCCTCTCTTCACCTCAGTCTGTCTACACGCCCCGGCCATCTCCAGGTAAGACTGAATTTCTGTTTAAAACCAGCATCAGGAAAACTTCCTTTAAGCTTTCCAGCTTTCTTTCTTCGCGTTTGAGGCCCATTTGTGCCACCAAGTCACCAGACAGTTACAATACGCGTCAAATGAGTGTTTTAAGAGTAATTTAGAACCACCCCCAGATGATTGTGGTAGAAGAGAATATGCGTCATAGAGGCGCCATAGGATACTAAGGAATGGGCGCCACAGAAGCGCCATGAGAGAATAAGCGCCACAGAAGCGCCATGAGAGAATAAGAGAATAAGCGCTATGGAAGCGCCAAAGGATACTAAGGAATGGGCGCCACAGAAGCGCCATGAGAGAATAAGCGCCACAGAAGCGCCATAAGAGAATAGGAATAAGCGCCACAGAAGCGCCATGATGAAAAAAACGCTAAAGGAGCGCCATAAGCATGAGCGATTAGTGCTCTGATGGCGATAAGGACTCTAGGTTGTTGAACTCTTACTTCAAGCACTCAGCCCAATAGGTTTAGACAAACTGCCAGCGGCAGATTTCAAGGCCCTGTTTAACCGAGAGGCCTGGCCCCCTTCAAAAACCCATTGACATATGGACTAGGCCCCGCCACCTAGTTTGACCACCTGTTTGTTGGCAAAGTTATTGACCCTCTCTTGTTTTTCAGATGAAAATATCGTGGCTTGTTGTATGTTCATCCCCCTCGCCAGCCAGGCCCAGACGACAGAGCCCTCACCTCAGCACCACCGTTATGCCGTCTGCTCCAAGACAGACGCCCAAGCACGCTATAATCTGCGGACGTTGGATTGTCAGCCCCTCTGCGTGTGTACTCTGCAAAGTATCCGCAACCACTGGTATAGTAAATCATTCATTGGTTCACAACCACCATTTTCTGTTTACCTTTTGTTCACATCAATTATGGTTGTAACACTGGTGGCAGCGGCGGACACAAGGTACGTGTGGAGATTCTCCTATTTCGCCCTGCCAACCCGTCGTTACATTGACTGAAATTATTAATAATACTGCTGAAGAAATTGCTACGTCTGCCACTGCCGTGACTCCTAGTGGCATTAAACTCACCGTCCTAGGTAATTATGATCAGCCTTCAGTGCAAATTTTAGATAGTTTTGTCAAAAACATACGCAATCCCCAAGATGCTTATCTTGTTCGTAGTTCCGCAAGGAACCAACCTGTTCGAAGCACCGTAGGAGACATACAGAGCTCTGAGCCCTATTCTACTAATTTTTCATTTCCCCATGATTTAGTGACGTGTCACACATACGAAGAACGCATTTCGTGTGATGCACAAGAAAGTTATGTTAAAACAATGACTAAGCAGAAAGCTCACATTTTACCACGTGTCTATGCCAATCAAAAGTTCTTTGTTGACCAAGCCGGTGCTCTCAAATCTCAACTTCTTACTTCAAGTCCAGCAATTGCTCACCTTTCGAGCACCGACCTAAAAGTCACTGTACGTACCATCCAAGTTTGTCCAAAAATCAAAAGCACAATTGCGGTACAAGGTTGTCACAGTTGCCCCACTCCAGCCACATTCACTTTTCTCGCCAAAAGCACTTGTCAGGACGGACGCGCCGACGTCAGCCTCATAGATATACCTCTTTCGACCCTGTCTGTCTATTTAACCACGATAGACACATCCATCACAATTGAATTTAAAACCTCTAAAGTTTGCCATCAGGAAACTCTTTGTCTAGTCTTCAATGAGCTCCGAAGTTGCGATAACTTGGACTTTTGTTTGGATGATCCAGACCTTGATCTTGTTGCACGTAATATTTCCGTTGCCACTTCTGGACGTATTCTCCCAACCTCCTTTTGGGACAATTTAAGCTCCGGTACTCTTGACGTCTTCTCTTCAGTTCGTACCATTTCCTATTATTTTGCTATCGGCATAGCTGCCATTTTCTTATTCTCACTCATCATTACTATTATCAAGCGCTAACTGCTTCTTTCCTGCCGCTCCGACACAGTGTCTCAGCCGACACTCCGCAGACTGCGTTAGCAGTGTATCAGTGGCTGCGACGGCCACTGCCGCCGCGCCACCGCCCCTAGTCACAAAAAAACCTGGCACCCAGCGCCAGCAGTCTGGCCTGTTTTTATTCGTCACCATTCCGCCCCGAGCAGCTCCACCGGCGCTCACAGGAACGGCGGCATCAGCCACCCCCCATTCAGATATAAAAAAACGTTGCCACGGCCAAGACAAACCCCTTGTTCAAATCTACCTTTTATCATAGCATCTTCCGTTCTGTATCACGTTGTGTAGTTTATCCACGTTTTGGCAATGCCAGTGACGGCCCCAGGCCCTCACCTTTGGCTCTAAATTTATCCTTTTATGAGTATTGAGCCAGCACGTCTGCTCGATACTCTCAGTTCCTAACATCGTTCCATCCTTTGCAAAAATTCCTTCATTTTGCAAGTAAATTTCTGACTGGTAGGCCATAACGTACCGGTCGCTGTTAATTCATTGCCTGCCTTTGCATTTAAAGTAACTAACGGCTATTTCCCATCCGTTCACCTAGATGACACCTGTTGGCCCCCAGGTTTTGTTCATGTTTAAATTCGGTGAACACAATCTCTTGAATTTTTCGGCGTTTGGACATGTTTTCCTCCAATATGGAGTTATACGCCCTTAACGTAATACTCTCCTTTTATTAAGTATTTTGATCAAAGTGTAAATATTATAGGATGTATTACCGTCGCCCTGGATGGACTATCACCGTCTCTGCACAGTTACCGTAGTACCGCGTCTGACAGCCCGTCTGTTTCACCGATAATATCAACACGGATCTCGTCTGCGCCGCCCTGGCAGCCGCCCATGGCATCATTCTGGCCAGACTAAACAAACGGCACCCGTTCTCGTGATTCTACTACGCCCGCTACTCTGAGGGGTGTTCATTGTGCATGTTTACGCGGTTTTCGTAAACAGCCCTGAGGGCATATTGTATGACGTCATACAAGCATGACGTCACCTTTGGTTTACCGATCAAAAACCAAAAGTTTTCATAAACCTCTGCAATTTTGGCGCAGCTGAGACTTGTAGAAGATATTTGAGATGCCGATCGTTGATGTTATGTTATTTTTGTTAATTATGCACGAAAAAGTCCAATTGTTAAAATGCAGACATAAATATGATACAAAAGTGATACAAGAACATAGGTACAAGTGGGAAAAGGTCATCAAAGTGCAATGGGCTGTCTCAATAAATTATGCTTTAAGGAAAAAAACTATTGCCTTGCAATGCGAACATAAATTTACGTAATACATCATCGTGTTCAGACTTACCTACCTATATAAGATTCCAACACTATTCAACCACACTGAAAAAAGATGCGTTAGTTTCGAGACGTACCAATTCTATTTTACCAACATAGAACAAAGAAAAGTAGCTCCGAAGGCAGTGTCTCCATTGCCTTGCCCGAAGTCGATCATCCAACTTTAGCGTCGGACAGCTCCAAGGTTAGTCACGGCGCCGTTTTCGTAACAAAAAGATGTTTACGGAGTTTACGGACGAAGTTTATACGATTGAGCATCAACAGCGTAAACTGTTTACGAAAACTTGGATGACGTCGTGGAATCAGTATGACGTCACAGCACGCTTCAATCTGATTGGTGAGTCAGTTCGTCAACACTGTTTTCGGTTTACGTAAACCCGTAAACATGCACAATGAACACCCCTCTGTTTTCTTCTCCAAACATCAACACAACCTACCCCACTTCAGCCAGCGCTCAAGTCGCCGCCGACGGGCATGCCGCCCAGAAGGCCTAAACCGGTCATAACCGCCCATCTCGTCGTCGCCACTGGTTCCCGGCCCCAAGCCGATGTTTACGGCAGCTCCGGATGGTTATGGAACCATCGTATGACAACCTGCTCCTGACATGATTGCTATCTGATGTCTGTATGATTGTGAATGTATGCTAAGAACTTTCGTGTCATCGACTTTGATCCATTCGACCAATGTACTCGATTACTTTTATGCACCATTTGAATTAGTTTGATTTAGGGTCCCCGTTTTAACTGCCCATACCAATATCGTTTGTCTATCATTTCGCACTTTTACCATTGTCAACATGTTTCAGATCCGTTACGTCTCTGAGAACGCTGAAGGCCATTTCTTCAATCAACCCAAATTTTCTCTGACCGCTAAGTCGCACCACCTTCTGAGCTCTGGCAGCATTGCACAAACCCTTATTGGAGGCGCCGTCTATTGCTTATCTACATCAAAAACTACTGGAGGCTGGGAAACATGACTGCACCGTCACCAACGGCAGCTTGCTGACCTACCATCGCGCCGCACTTCACAAATTCGACCGTCTGTTTTGGCTTTCCCGACCTGACCCAGGTACCACGTCAGATCCGCAAGTCCGACTCCAGACTTCGCCCCTGGATTCGCCTACTTGAACACGCTACGCTTCACCCGCCACCTTCTTACCTTCGGCCTCGACATACAAATTATCGACGACGTCTCCCATCAAAACAGCCAAAGCATCAGCCGCTCTTTTTCAAGTCGTACATTTACTTCCCGCCGCCACGGTCAGCATCTACCAGTCGGTGCCAGCCTCCTGCTCTACTACAACAGCTCCAGCAATGTTCACGCCTCTCAAGATCTGTGGTCACTGTCGCGTCTGCCATCTCAGCCCTCGTGCGCCCCATTTACGGCTTACTTCCCACAAGCCATATCCACGTTCTTTTCGGCTACATTAACCTTCAGCCTTCTCAGTGCGTTTTTATCATATGTAATGTTAAACACCTTCTTTGTGAAGAAGGAGAGGAAACGTAGAAACGAAGCAATAGGGTAAAAAATGTGAATATTAATTAGGTTATTGACGTCTTAAAACAAAGAAAAGCAATGCCAGTACAAATACTATACACATGGAAGAATGTATGTTTTGAATGTTTGACTGAAGCTTATTTTAGTAACATAAACAGAAAACCTGGACCATTGATGAATGTTTAAATTAGTTTATTTCATTACATTTCCGAAAGGAAATTTTTCGTAAGGAAGGGGATGTTGTAGAGTGTTTAGTCTAGTCCTAAAATCAGAATGTGTGTCACGAGTGTCTGTGTTTATGCCAGCAACCCGTTTTGTTGGCTTGAGCGAAGATATATAACTAGGTCTAAAATTGGAATACACGGTTGGTCCCGACGCAGTCTTCCTCTCGCCTCCGACAACGTAACACTGCCCCCCGGGAGACGGGTCAGTAACCGAGTCTACCTGGGACGAGGAGGCACACTGCCGCCCCCGGGACACGGGTCAGTAACCGAGTCCACCTGAGACGAGGAGGCACACTGCCGCACCCCGGGAGACGGGTCAGTAACTGAGTCCACCTGAGACGAGGAGGCACACTGCCGCCCCCCGGGGACACACGGGTCAGCACCGGCTCCTCAGGAGGTACCAACTACCGAGTCCACCTGGGACGAGGAGGCACACTGCCGCCCCCAGGGACACGTAAAAGCTAGATTAAAAGCTCATGTCGGAGGAATGAGCCGTCATATAATCGTTTGTTGTTAATGTTTTAGTCATTTATGCAACTTTCTTAGGTACACAGCCAGTTTAAAACAGATTGTCGGAAAGTGACTCCTCTTACGGATCAAGTATCCTTCATTTTTCACGATTGGCGGAATACCATCTCAAGCGCTGAGAACGAGTCACAGAAAATGTTTACCGTTCACACTCACTTGAAGATTCCGCCCTGTTCAAGCATCGAGTACGAGCCACAGCAAACACTCTCAACCCACCTTCACTTGGAGATTCCGCCCTGTCTTGTTCACCAGCCAGTAGGGAACGCTCAGAGTGAACTCCATGACCGAGGCATCCTGGCGGAGCAGTTCTAAGCTGAGCTTGTTCGGGCCGTCGCCAGATGACTCTGCACGCTCGGCGGTCAGGGCGACGGTGGCGCCGCTCCGTAGCGACGGCGACAGCTGCAGTTTGCCGAACCACCGCGTGTCGCGGTATCCTGCCATCTGCACAACACGGGTTGTGGGTGACACGGCTGGAGGAGATGGGGAGGGGAGGGTGGTAGCGAGACCGACACAGAGGCAACAGCCAGATCATTACAAGACTGGGAAAGAGCCCCTCTCCTGATAACGGTGGCTGGTAGTTCAGTGGAAATAGCAAATGGCTGCAAAGAAAGAAAAAAATCGAACGCGTTAACCACAAACAAATCGTGGGGATTTCGCATCCAGGGCCCCGAACATACCCTTCTAAGCACAGTATACTACTAAAATAAATCCAGCATACGTTAACCATCAAATATAGATCCCACGCTTTAGGAAAACTATTTTCGTCGTTGGAGAATTACCAAAAGGTTAGCAAGACACTCACTGTGACTAAAAACCCTACGCACAACAAAATCATCCATGACCGGAACCAGTGCTCCCATGTAGCGACAGGGCTCCCGTAACGGTACACCCCTCACCTGTACAGAGACGGACTGTTTCTGCGTGGGGTCCAGAGAGGTCAGTCGCAGGGTACCCCCGGCCGGTGCGCCGTACTCCCCTCACCTGTACAGAGACGGACTGTTTCTGCGTGGGGTCCAGAGAGGTCAGTCGCAGGGTACCCCCGGCCGGCGCGCCGTACTCAGCAAACAGCACCGCCGTCGGCAGATGGTTGTGTACGATCACCGCCGGCTCGATGCCCACGGTCATGACGGGCATGCCGCGCTCGGTGGAGGTCAGTTCGGCGTCCTCGTCAGCCGCCTCCAGCGTCACCGTCAGCTGCGGCACGGCGCGGTTATGTTTGGCTAGTGATCAACGTGCGACTATGGGTCATTTCTTGACATGGTGATTGGGAGGGGGATCTGACACGAATTAACATAAATTCTGCAGTTATTTTCAGGTAGATTTGACCAAATCATAGAAGATAGAAAATACATAGGCCAGTATTTCCCAACCCAATATCCATAAATACGTTGCTTTACGGGAGTCAGTTCCAGGATAACTTAGACAGAAATGCATCATAAGATTTGAAAGTGTGTTCAAAACTTGAATCCAAAATATTCGGTCACAAGCAAACAGTTATCATCAAATACAAAACAACAAGAAATAGGGAAAACCATCGAATAAAAAAATTAGGGTGAGGTTTCCCATCATTATATAAAATACCACGATATATCGTGGTATCATTTGAGCCCGGGAGCCTAAGCAGGTTAAAAAACGGCGAAACAGCCCAGAAAACGCAAAATTTAGAGCAGGCCATAAGACAACTCCGTCTGTATTCTGAAAGCGGATCTGCGGGCGGAGGTGCAGTAGCAGGCTGACCTGAGCGACCACCCAGTACCCCCGCCCGGCGCTGGGGGCGCACCGCAGGAAGTGAGGACCGGGCCGACGCACCAGGTCCTTCCACCAGATCGCCTCATCACTGACGTCGTGGCTGCCGGCAGGGGTGACGTCACTTCAACACTTCTAATAGCAGAGTACACTCTCATCTGACACTAACAGCTACATGCATTTTTCCTTTCAGAACGTAACTACATCTGCCAGCAGGGTTATCCTCGGCAGTGCATAGACCGGAGCTACCTACAGCGACGCGGACCTGGCAACCCGCCCTGCTGCAGCTCTGGTACCGTGTGGCTGTGGTAGATGCTGGTACCCCCACTGCAGCAGTAGTACATACCTGACACTGAGTCCCTGCGATACGTGCCCAGCACTGTGACTTTGGTACGGAGCTGTGGTACATCCGTACCTGGTACCGCGCGGCTGTGGTACATCCGTACCTGGTACCGCGCGGCTGTGGTACATCCGTACCTGGTACCGCGCGGCTGCAGCAGCAGACGGCAGTGATAGGCCACCAGCAGCGGTACCGGCGCCGTCTCCCCCGGCGCCAGCACCGCCACGTCCTCCAGCGAGTCAGCGTCGTCATCACCCCCAGCAGTGACGTCGCCGAGCGCACCCAGCAGCTCCGGCCGCTGGTACAGCAACGAGATCGGAGCCGAGAGACCGTTCTTGATCTGCGAGCCGCATCACAACGATGCGTGTCGTGCACAAATTCCCACTATAGCGAGATAAGAAACCACGCCACAGATAACACCCACGAAGGACAATGTTACGGCACATTGGTAGCTCGTCATCAGAAGAAGCAGCCACCAAAAAAAAACAACGGTACCCGTTTGCTTGGGCAGCCGCAGGGAAGTTGGACATTTTCGTGCAACTACAACAATTAAAATACAGACTTCTCATACCTGTATCTCTGTACCACAGAATAATGAGACAAGGAAGTTATGTGTTTCAGGTCCTTCCACACCCGGAGCTTCAGAAACCCTTTGACAACCACACCTGGGAGGGAGGTGGAGATGAGGCTGACGCCCTGACCTGGAGGTGATGTGTCGACCTGGGAAAGTAGAAGTTTTAATTTGGTTGGGGAGTACTGACCTGGGGAGTCAGAGGTTTTGATTTGGATGGGAAGGGACGGACCTGGAGAGGAACGTGCTGGTTTGGAGGAGACTGCTGACCTGGAGAAGGTACTGACCTGGATGAGGAGGCTGTCCTGGAGGTGAAGGAGCTGATCTCGGGGGGGATATGCTGACCTGGGGGAGGAAGTACTGACCTGGAGGGGGGAGGTGAGACTGACGCTCCTGTGGTCCCCTCGTACCGTCACCTGTACTGACCTGGAGGGGGAGGTGAGACTGACGCTCCTGTGGTCCCCTCGCGCCGTCACCTGCACCACCGCCTGGTAGGTGGTGACGGCGTCGCCGGCCCTGCGCCGCAGCGACACCAGTCGGTGTACAGAGCGGGACGGCAGGGCCACCTCCGCCGGCTCGAAACCTGCGCACGGACCGGCCGTCGCCTATTCACGTAACTGCAGCACCGACTGCATTCTAGACATGACACACTTTCAAACGCGCATTAGCCACCATGAGGGGGCCAGGGGCCTTAAGCTTTCCTTTTCATACAAAATGTTCGATTTTAGTCCAATGTGCTGAAACTCTTTAAGTTTCATGGGCAGTTTGAGCCGAAAGTGAAAGGGAATTTAGTCCAATTCCGCATATGTATTGTTTGCAGAGCTTTCAGTTTCAGTTTTCCATCAAGGTGAGCTTTACTATTCAGTAAATCACACCTCATCTTTATTCCGTGGTGACTTAGTTGCTCAGGCGGTGCAGCAAAGCTTAAGGACTAGACTGAACACTGACTCAGACAGTCAATACCAGTCTTCTTCTGACCTTCGGCTTCGATGTGCAGCTTCTGTCGCAGCGCAGAGTCGTACAGTTCGGGAAGAGACGCCTCCCGGAACCGGACCGGGGCGACGGCGGCGCCCAGTACACTACCCAACAGCTGACTGACGTCCGTGTCCCCCGGCGAACTCAGTCTGCCGGCGACACAGCAACTGCTGCTGACAAACACTGCCGGTTTCAGTGAAGTCACAGGCTTGATATCACGGGCATTTTACAGCTTGAGCATATGGGGAATTACGTGTCCTTGAGGGGGAGGGGTATGGAAGTAATACTACAGCTTCTATATCCTAACACGTTAGGCTTGTGGGGGCCCACTGAGACGTTTGTGGTAGCCATGGTAATATACATTTTTGCCGATTTTTATTTACCTTCGTCAATATTTTTAAGGTCAAACGAGGTCATGAAGGTCAAATCTGGGCCGTGCTGGTGTCCTATTGGGAAATTCCGTGATTATGCAGTACAAAGCCAGAAATGCACAAAAAGCGGACTAAGGTCATAGAGGGAAGGTCCCATACAATGTTCTCTGAAATTTTGGGATCAAGGTCATTTAAGTTCATTGAGCTATGACGTCACAATATGTATATTCCCAATAGTTTGCACTATAACATACAGTAAAGCAGCCGTTGGACGGGAAATGAAAGCTTGACCTTGACCTGTGACCTTGACCTTAACATTGATCAGCTTTAACTTTGACGCCATGTCGTAACATACGTTACACTAAACGATGCCATCTGACCGAAAGCAATAGTCAATGGCTTTGAAAATACTGGTATGACCTTCACCTGTGACCTTTGACCTTGATCTTGACCTGTATGCTATCTTGACATCAATATATTATCGAAATTATATGTCCTTATTAGGTCACCACTCCATCCACACTGCAGGCGAACTATTCTGACCGCGCGATTCAGGCGATCGCAAAATACAGTCATAACCAGAGGTGCAGAAAGTATGCTGGCTGTCACAAACTCAATGCGACGTATGCCTCCTCTGTCACACAGAGCTGGAAATAATAATTGTATACTTGAATACTATTTCCAATATGCTGAATGTCCTCTACCTGTCCCTTACTTTTTGCAGCAGACAAGGTTCCAGCACCAAACCATTACAGCATGAAAGTAGTAAACTGAGTTTTCATTTATAGATCATGTTTTTGTTTTTGGAAGGAAAGTTTCCAATTATGGGTCATTTTTTCCAGTATTGGGGTCATAACTATTATTGGCAACTCTGACTGCAGTTTCCCCCAATGACATGCATTTCCTTTTTGAAGAAGTTTCCATTTTTGGAAGGAGTGTTTCCAATTATGCTACTTTTCCACATGATTACATGTAGCAATTATCATGAAAATAGTCATTATTGGGAACATACCTATTAATGGGAGCGTACATGTACACACAATTGGGAACCCTAACCACAGCTTCCCCCCACTAAACTTCTATCTCACATATCAACAAAAGGGAAAAAATGTCAATGTCAACATAGTATTTGAATCTACCTAAAATGTGTTGGTAAAGTGGACCTTAGGTAGCATTTTTATAAACACATCAAATGCTTAAAATTTGCATCCCACTCACCATCACCACCTGCCTGGTCATTCCTTTTGCAGTAAAAACTCTGAGGCAACTAGCCTGCATAGATGTAAAATTATGTCTATTGCCCTAATAGGTACAGAGGTATTGGAATTCACATACCAAAGAAAGATCCAGTGTAGTCAAAATCCTGCTTTAACTCCATGCAGTTCAGGTCCTGGCGTTGCTTACCACCACTGGTAGTAAGCAACACACCTCAACCAGCGATTTTCGAAATCTATTTCTTTCTGAGATTTGCTGTGATTTTCTGAGATAAGAAGGGGGTCTACTCGGCCCCCTCCAGTGCACGTTAGTTCCAGGCCCCTCTCCAGTGTGGGTGTTAACACTTTGTGGAGGACTGCATTAGCACACATTTGCTATCTGTACAATATTGATATGATAATTTCATCATGAAAACTCACCTGAATCACTGTTGTTGCCAGCCTGTTGCTGGCGCCAACTCTCCCAACTTCCTCCAGCTCCAAATCTATCTAACCAATCTAGGGCACAAATAAACTAAGGCACAAGCAGGCTAGGGAATGAAAACCAAGCTTGATATGGGAAAAAGCATCAGTCTTACAATAGCCTACATTCATCTTAGATTAGCCATGGGCAGCAAAATTTATTCTAGCTAGTTTTAGCCTGCACTTATCTCAAATATACCTAATGAATATGCCCTCAAAATAAGTGGCTTCCCGCCTGTTTAAATTTTTGGCAGGCTCTACATCACATAAACATTTCTAACTTGTCTTGTCACTGTTGCGCAGTTTAAGTAGAATTGCTGCCCAGCTATGTTTATTTTCTCACTCACTTAGTACTTTTACTAGTAGCTTTTAGGCGTACTCAATACTAAATTCGAAGAAATGGGGGCCAATAAATCGAAGACACTCAAACTGTAAATATGATTTAACCTGAAAAAATGGACAGAGAAGTACTTGATAACGTATCTGCGTTATCGTTAATGCCTTAAATATGCCCACAATCGTGTATTTCTCGAAAAATGACTGTCACATTTCCGGCATCTAGGCGACAACTTTCTGCAAACTACTAACAATCAGCCCCATTGGGCTGCATGTTAAAATCTGGCAACTGTGACAGCGGTTTGCGGGTTTTCTGCAGCGGGGGTCCCTCGTTTTAGTAGAAACTGAACACAGTACCAATATTGTATTACTAATGGTACGCTGTGCAATCGAAGAACAGAGCTGCTAAGTTAAAATATTCCCTACACGCTTCATTCTCTATTTCGAAAATATGGGGTTTGATCTTGAGCCATACAGTCAGGATCGCTATTTTGTCACAATTATGCACCTCAATTTTCGTAAATGTGTCACAAACTCCGGTAGCCGAGTTGGCAAGTTTCTGCACCTCTGGTCATAACTTTGAAAGCCCATAAGTAAATACAATATTGATATATCTTCAAAATGCGTTCACTAGCCGACGCGTCAATAAATTTTCTCAAATCTAGCCCAGTAGGGTTTCCGACTGAGGGTGGGCACCTTATGAGCCCCTCCTCCACCGCGCGTATTAAAATACTTTGTTTGACAGCTCTCACTCTCACTATGTTCTTTTCAGAACCGGGTTAAGCGAAACCAACAGAAAATTTCAAAATATAAGACTTGAATGAACCCAGTTTAAAGGGTCTCTCTCTCTCTCTCTCTCTCTCTCTCTCTCTCTCTCTCTCTCTCTCTCTCTCTCTCTCTCTCTCTCTCTCTCTCTCTCTCTCTCTCTCTCTCTCTCTCTCTCTCTCTCTCTCTCTCTCTCTCTCTCTCTCTCTCTCTCTCTCTCTCTCTCTCTCTCTCTCTCTCTCTCTCTCTCTCTCTCTCTCTCTCTCTCTCTCTCTCTCTCTCTCTCTCTCTCTCTCTCTCTCTCTCTCTCTCTCTCTCTCTCTCTCTCTCTCTCTCTCTCTCTCTCTCTCTCTCTCTCTCTCTCTCTCTCTCTCTCTCTCTCTCTCTCTCTCTCTCTCTCTCTCTCTCTCTCTCTCTCTCTCTCTCTCTCTCTCTCTCTCTCTCTCTCTCTCTCTCTCTCTCTCTCTCTCTCTCTCTCTCTCTCTCTCTCTCTCTCTCTCTCTCTCTCTCTCTCTCTCTCTCTCTCTCTCTCTCTCTCTCTCTCTCTCTCTCTCTCTCTCTCTCTCTCTCTCTCTCTCTCTCTCTCTCTCTCTCTCTCTCTCTCTCTCTCTCTCTCTCTCTCTCTCTCTCTCTCTCTCTCTCTCTCTCTCTCTCTCTCTCTCTCTCTCTCTCTCTCTCTCTCTCTCTCTCTCTCTCTCTCTCTCTCTCTCTCTCTCTCTCTCTCTCTCTCTCTCTCTCTCTCTCTCTCTCTCTCTCTCTCTCTCTCTCTCTCTCTCTCTCTCTCTCTCTCTCTCTCTCTCTCTCTCTCTCTCTCTCTCTCTCTCTCTCTCTCTCTCTCTCTCTCTCTCTCTCTCTCTCTCTCTCTCTCTCTCTCTCTCTCTCTCTCTCTCTCTCTCTCTCTCTCTCTCTCTCTCTCTGACCTTCTGCTGCAGTTCTCCACAGACTGAGTGGGGCTGCTGAGCGTCGGCGAGCCCGGCACCACATCCTGCGTTCCGTACATACACTCCGAGAACACCTTGCCCCGCTCCCTGGTCTGAGAACAGGGCACGGAGGAGCGGTGTCATTGCTAACGACCGGCGTTAACATACCACAGTCGAGAATCGGGGAATCGTGATCCCAGTATTGCGCTCTCAAGTCCATACGGTGTTCTCAGGGCATCCACAGATTGCACCCGGAGACAACCGGCCTGTAATTACTAAAGTGACAGAAAACTGAATGGGAGAACGATCCCAACAGGCCACTGCGGAACATCTACCTAGACCAGGTGGGATTATGATACATTGAAGAGTTTGGCAATGTCTTAGTGTCTGACCTGAGGCTTCCCGAGTACGGTGACGGTGAAAGTGTCCCCTAGCTGGCAGTTGATGGTGACTCCCGGTTTCAGAGAGCAGAGACGTGGCGGGGCAGTCTCGTCGTCTCCGTCCCTCGTCCATGAGACCACCTGCGGATTTCCCATCATCACATCAGACATTGATACCACCTGCGAATTTCCCGTCGTTACATAAGACATTGATACCACCTGCGGATTTCCCATCCTCAATCAGACATTGATACCACCTGCGGATTTCCCATCCTCACATCAGACATTGATACCACCTGCGGATTTCCCATCATCACATCAGACATTGATACCACCTGCGGATTTCCCGTTGTTACATCAGACATTGATACCACCTGCGGATTTCTCGTTGTTACATCAGACATTGATACCACCTGCGGATTTCCCATCATCACATCAGACATTGATACCACCTGCAGATTTCCCATCATCACTCAGACATTGATACCACCTGCGGATTTCCCATCATCACATCAGACATTGATACCACCTGCGGATTTCCCATCATCACATCAGACATTGATACCACCTGCGGATTTCCCGTCGCCACATCAGACATTGATACCACCTGCGGATTTCCCGTCGTCACATCAGACATTTATACCACCTGCGGATTTCCCGCTGTCAGATCAGACACTGATGTCACCTGCGGATTTCCCGCTGTCAGATCAGACACTGATGTCACCTGCGGATTTCCCGCCGTCAGATCAGACGCTGATGTCACCTGCGGATTTCCCGCTGTCAGATCAGACACTGATGTCACCTGCGGATTTCCCGCTGTCAGATCAGACACTGATGTCACCTGCGGATTTCCCGCTGTCAGATCAGACGCTGATGTCACCTGCGGATTTCCCGTCGTCACATAAGAGATTGATACCATCTGCGGATTACCCGTCGTTATATCAGACAGTGATGCTACCTGCGGATTTCCCGTCGTTTCATCAGACATTGAAACACCTGCAGATTTCCCATCGTCAGATGAGATATAGACCCACACATAGCCAATGGAGCTGACCTGCCCTAAAACCCCCCGATCAGATATAAACCAACCGATGGACAAATATAACTAACGAAAATTTGGCGAAAACGTAACTTTTATGGTTGGTAAAAAGGCGCAGGTCTGATGTATTTTCCTGTAAATTGATCTAGTACAGGTAACAAGAATCTAGAATCTTAAGTGGCAGTTTAACTGTATCTTATAGCTGTATCTTATCTCCATGGTATATGTGGAGGAACTTGAGACTAAAATTAGCCCCCAAACCAGCCACATTATTAGTGCAAAAAACCAAGAGGTATCTCATCTCAGGTATTTAGAGTCCCAAAAATCATGCATGTTTTCATCCACGGTTCGATTTTCATCGACTACACAAATGCCATTAAGGTCACCCAGTTCGAGCAGCCAGAGACGGTAAAACTGAGAATAATGTTTGCATGAGCAGGCTCCCAGACTACCGTGACATCTCATTCCGAGAATCCGTTCCAGGGCATTGCTGATTGCACCCTGCACACTGTTCAGTGACCCCTCCCACGCTGACTGCAGTTTAAGGAAGTCTTACCTCTCGCAGGACGGCGACAGATTGCGGAGTGACAGTGACCTCCAGAGGGTCACGTGACTCCACCAGTAGGTAGGTAGCAAGCTGACCCGTGGTCACGCTGGATACCAGAACCTCGGGCCCTGGCGGCACATCAGGACAGGATGGGTCGAACCAGCAGCTCTGACACAGAGCGCAGATCAAACAGGACAGAGGAAACACATCGGGCAGACAGCTCCCTTGGATCTGCCCCAGCCGAGTGTCGTGGCAGACCACGACACGACAAAACTGAGCAGTCTAACCACATGCTGCAAGATAATACTGAATCTTGAACAGATCAAACGGCTGTTATGGCACAACTTGAGAAAAACAGCCTGCGTGCATTCAATTCACTGCGACGGCAGCCTCCACGAGCACTACTGCGTTGATAGTTTCAATTTAGGATAGAACTCGTCACCAGCGAAGTCACTTACTACAGCTTTTTGTACATACATTATTATTTTGTTGGTAGGAATAATTAGCGCCCCGTTGCCACTGAAATGACCCCATGAAAGTGTTTTCCGGACCAGAAAGTGTTAGAGGATGAGCCCCCCGGAAGCAGCGTCTCGGCTACAGCTGGGCTAGCACTACCGTCAACAACAGCCCAGCGCCTCACCGTCGGGCGCCTCCTGGTCAGCCAGCGGGTCCGGCTCCCCTGCCGCCGACTCCGGTCCACTGTCGTCCGCCTCCTCCCCCTCTCCCCCGTCAGGCTCATCGTTATCACTGGCGGACACAACCGTAGTTTACAGCTCGACCAGGGAGACGCGCACCAAGTCAAGACATATTCTCCCGACGTGCACCAAGGCAGGACATATTCTCCAGACGTGCACCAAGGCAGGACATATTCTTCAGACGTGCACCAAGGCAGGAAATGACCTACAAACACACATGTGTCCCTCGCGGATGACGCACATCTGAAGTAGGTGACCTCACCCGGAGAAGGAGTGTCCCTTGCAGTAAACACACGGCTGAAAGAGCAGTGTCCTGACCTGAAGGGGAGGCGTCCCTCGCAGTGGACGTAAAGTTGAAGCAGACGCGCCCTCACCTAGAGAAGAGGTGTCCGAAGGCGGCCGCCATTCTCTCCAGCAGTCCGTCATCAGAGTCCGAGTCGGAATGCATCATGGTGCCCACAATCTGACTGCTGGCCTCTGTCAATGACGACAGATGCGCCCATGTTCCGACGGTCCGAGTAACTGGTTAAAATCCTAGAAATAACTTGGTTTCAAAATCACTTGAGAACACATTACGCAAACGTGATAACCGAGGCCAGCGTTAACTCTCAGCCACTTGCAGTTTTACACATTTGTACATTCTCAGATAAGAACACAAAGGAAAAGCAAAGGTCAAAATGTATTTTCAGTAAGATGAATAGTTGTACTGACTGGCGCTGCTGCTGCGGCGGCGTCGGCTGCGGCGGCGGGGTTTTCTAAGTCGACGCATCTTGTGATCGTGCTCGTCGTCGGTATCGACGCTGGAGGGAGTGGCGGAGGCGGGGGCCGCGCGCTACCATCTGGGCGATCCTCCGGCAGGGAACCTCCGCACGATATGGGATGAGCCCCACTCCGGAACAGCTGAGCGTGGAGCATTGTCAGGTCAGAGTTACCCGACACACTGAATAGGTACAGTACGGTACCGTCCGCGGATATCTCTCGGGTAGGTACAGTACCGTCGGCGATATTGGAAAACGCAGCAACATTTTTGGGAGGAACGTGATATCGTTAGATTTAAAAAGACCAGGGCAAAAATTAATGAATTCTATGATAACCTCCTGCCTATGAAAACTATGATAAGAATGGGGCTAAATCACTGATGGCAAAAATTGAAAATGATAACACAAATAAAGCGTAGATCATTAAAATAATAAATAATAAATGGGAAGGTCCTAAAAAACATTGCATTCTGAAAAGGTACGGAGGAGACGCATTCGTTTTGAGCCCATAACCACGGTTATAGCACAGGTACCATCCACGGTGACGAGAGGTAGATAATTCGATAATACAGGTGTTTACACTTAACCTGAGTCAACAATAATTTTCAAAAAATGCAGAACATAGAAAAATAATATCTGTCAGATGTATCAAATTCAAGTACCACCTTTTTCACGCATGCTTCAAAAAAATTCCACTGTCATTATTATCTTAAAACCCACTCAGCTCTCACGAGCTCCATGTTAATCATCCATGACTCTTGTACAATCCGTGAGTTTCCTATGACCTTTGCTGACCTTGAAGAGAATCTCGTAAGGCCGGTATACTTCTTCTGCCTGCATGACTGGCTCCAGCAGAGGTTCCCAGCCGCCTATGTCGTCACTGAAGGTGGCCGCCTGCAATCGCACTTCTCCTGCAACATAACAGGAAGTCAGGGAGCTACAGCAGTCTACATAACAGGAAGTCAGGGAGCTTCAGCAGGCTACATAACAGGAAGTCAGGGGAGCTCCAGCAGTCTACATAACAGGAAGTCAGGGGAGCTTCAGCAGGCTACATAACAGGAAGTCAGGGGAGCTACAGCAGTCTACATAACAGGAAGTCAGGGGAGCTACAGCAGGCTACATAACAGAACGTCAGGGGAGCTCCAGCAGGCTACGTAACAGAAAGTCAGGGGAGCTCCAGCAGGCTACGTAACAGAACGTCAGGGGAGCTCCAGCAGGCTACGTAACAGAAAGTCAGGGGAGCTCCAGCAGGCTACGTAACAGAACGTCAGGGAGCTCCAGCAGGCTACATAACAGAAAGTCAGGGGAGCTCCAGCAGGCTACGTAACAGAAACTCAGGGGAGCTCCAGCAGGCTACGTAACAGGAAGTCAGGGAAGCTACAGCAGCCTACGTAACAGAAAGTCAGGGGAGCTACAGCAGCCTACATAACAGAAACTCAGGGGAGCTCCAGCAGGCTACGTAACAGGAAGTCAGGAAGCTACAGCAGCCTACGTAACAGAAAGTCAGGGGAGCTACAGCAGCCTACATAACAGAAACTCAGGGGAGCTCCAGCAGGCTACGTAACAGAAAGTCAGGGGGCTCCAGCAGGCTACGTAACAGAACGTCAGGGAGCTCCAGCAGGCTACATAACAGAAAGTCAGGGGAGCTCCAGCAGGCTACGTAACAGAAACTCAGGGGAGCTCCAGCAGGCTACGTAACAGAAAGTCAGGGGAGCTCCAGCAGGCTACGTAACAGAACGTCAGGGAGCTCCAGCAGGCTACGTAACAGAACGTCAGGGAGCTCCAGCAGGCTACGTAACAGAAAGTCAGGGGAGCTCCAGCAGGCTACGTAACAGAACGTCAGGGAGCTCCAGCAGGCTACGTAACAGAACGTCAGGGAGCTCCAGCAGGCTACGTAACAGAACGTCAGGGGAGCTCCAGCAGGCTACATAACAGAAAGTCAGGGGAGCTCCAGCAGGCTACGTAACAGAAAGTCAGGGGAGCTCCAGCAGGCTACGTAACAGAACGTCAGGGGAGCTCCAGCAGGCTACATAACAGAAAGTCAGGGAGCTCCAGCAGGCTACGTAACAGAAAGTCAGGGGAGCTCCAGCAGGCTACGTAACAGAACGTCAGGGAGCTCCAGCAGGCTACATAACAGAAAGTCAGGGGAGCTCCAGCAGGCTACGTAACAGAACGTCAGGGGAGCTCCAGCAGGCTACATAACAGAAACTCAGGGGAGCTCCAGCAGGCTACATAACAGAACGTCAGGGAGCTTCAGCAGCTTTCACCATCGCAAATATATTCTGATTTAGGAGGAATCTCTTTGTCAAGGATGGGAACATATACATATAAAACGTGTTTTTATGCTGAATCAAAATATTGCAAACTTCACACATGTATGTGCACAGGCAGATGGGTACACCATCGTTTGAGGGCGGCGGTCGAAATAGTGAAAAACACCAATTTGGAAAATCAGACAGCTGTGACGTCCCCAAAACCGGGAAGGCACGGCAGAGGACTGCCACCATTGATTAATAGCAGGGTGAATATTACCGTAACATCAGGTTTCCACACCATTAGCGTTGTCGGCAGCCTCTGAGTCCCGTCCAGTAGGGGAATCAAACCTTATGTAGGAGCAAGTCGCATGGACACAGTGGCTAACTATTACAAGTTATTAATAGAAAAAGAAGGTTAAGAAAGAGAAATGCTGTTGGAACAAAAGAGGACTGACTCTACATACTCGACTGACTCAAACGACTGAATCCGAAAGTCAGCAAGTATCACAGCCAAAGATGGTCAAAACTTTTAACGCAGATCAACACTGGGAGGAATGACACTATTAGTCATGGCGTAATTACGGAACATCTTGCAAAGTTCTACGTGCATAACTACATTACAGCTGGACGGTTCATTAAAATTTACTTTAGCCTTGAAAACTCCCAGCTTTAAGAGGTATTGTGGCATTCATAATAAATAAATCAACTAAAACGAAAAAACCATGTCTCCCCGCTTACAAGGCCATTGATGTAACCAAGGGCGTTGCGACCGGCCAAACAAGGGGGGAGAGAGGGTGGCAGAGTTATCAAATTCAGCTCCTCACTGACAGAAAACTTCACCGTCTAGTACATACACTTCTTCGGATTCAGGCTCTTTTTCCGACAGAATGATCAACTACTTCCCCACGCGATTGAAATCTGAACGGTTTCCGATCAAAGTGATGAGTTCACTTGGTCCCAGAGTCCCTAGTTCCACCTGCCTTTGAGGTAGAGCAGGCGGCTCCAGTTGCAGACTGTGACCTCCAGACCAGCGTGCAGCGCCAGCACCGGGAAGCCCTGCTCGTCCTCCTCCCGCTCGAACGTCACCGACACCTCCGGCACGTGCACCTCCAGCGTCTCCGCCGGCTTGGCGTTGGGGAAGGTCGGGCGAACGCAGACGTGCTCACCTGTCAGCGGGCGGGCACAAGTCCGAGGCAAAGCACCGGTCTGCCTGCAATAAGGCGATCTGATCCCCAAAATCCCTTCCAACAGGGTGAGAGTTGGCGAGCCGTATGACTAGAGTTGTGCGTCGTTAAACCCCAACAAAGATGGAAACAAACGGACCATCGTTCTCGACTTACACGGTGCCCTCCCTCCCAAAAATGAATAAATCAGGTAACGAAACTAAGTCACTAATTACGGTAAGTCCACAAAGAAGGCTAGCATTCTTGGACAATGGTTAAGACAGTAAACAGACTCGTGTGCCCTGGGTTTTAAGGCGCATTAATACTTAAGGCTATCGAGCGACCCAGCAGGCAGGCTCGTCAGTATCTACCCTGGTTATCAGCACGGGTTGGCGCACAGCTCCAGTCCTGCAGCAGCAGAGGGGAGGGGGAGTAGCTCGTCGTGCAGTAGAGAGGAAAGCTCACCAGGCACCTATAGACCTGAAGCTGAGGGGAGACGGCTCACCGGACAACTCGTCCTGCAGTAGAGAGGAGGGCTCACCGGGCAGCTCGTGCTGCAGTACAGAGGAGGGCTCACCGGGCACCTAAAGACCTGCAGCTGAGGGGAGAATGCTCACCGAGGAGCTCGTCCTACTATAGAGAAGGGGACTCACCGGGCGGCGCCAGCCCCGCAGAGGAGCAGGAGGGGACTCAACGGGCGGTAGCCTGCAGAGGAAAGGAGAGGGACTATCGGGCGGCGAGCCCGCAGAGCAGCAGGAGAGGGACTCACCGGGCGGCTCCTCCTGCTATAGAGAGGGACTCACCGGGCGGCGGCTCCAGCCCCGCAGAGGAGCAGGAGGGGACTCACCGGGAAAGGCGGCGCCAGCCCCGCACAGGAGCAGGAGAGGGACTCACCGGGCGGCTCCAGCCCTGTTGGCGGCTTCTCCATGCTGCGCGGCAGCCACAGGTTCTCTGAGGACGGACTGGAGGGAAGGCTGCCCGTGTCGGAGGAGACGCGATGTTCCGAGTGGCTCAGAGCCAGACGAGCCTCAGACACCACCTGTGGAGACGGTGAGGTGAGGCTCACACCACCCCCCCCATCGGGCCACACACTCAGATATTTTGCACGGGCCGATCCATGTAAAATTTCACGTCTTATATTTCACTTTTTGGTAGATAATGAGTATTGAGGGATAAAATTAAAAACATCCCATGATAAGCACCTACTACTACTACAAGCCCTTTAGGTCGGTTCACTTTTGCAAAAGTTTTCGAAATTAGAATCTTGAGCGATGCCTCCATTATCTACCTTATTCCTAGTGCATCCATCATCCAACTTATTTTATGAATGAGGTTGCCGAGAATCGTTCAATCTACGTGTTTGATGTTTTACGTTGAAACCAAGGTATTATTTCTAGCGCGATTGGAAAGAAAATTAGATATCTTATAATTGTGTGACACTCCCCTGCGAGACTCCGCAGCGTGCCTCGCGCTTCAATAGTACGCACCTGTGACAACAGGCTGACGGTGCTCTCGGAGAACCTGACGCTGGCGGCGTTCACAGCCAGGAGGAGGGAGGGCGCCACCTCCCCCTCCGGGCCGGTGTAGGTCATGGAGAGGTCACACGGCTCCAGCACCGGTCTCAGCCAGCGACGCTGGCACCCGACTCGTCCCTGCACCAGCTGCCGGAGAGGTGGTACCACTCACCACCTCGGCAGGACCAGTGGAAGACCAGCCGCACGTCACAACGGCGAGTTCACATCTTTAAGGGCCGCAAAGCCGTTGCGGGCGCAACAAACAATCAGGCTAGTTGACGCAGATCTATATTTTTAAATCGGTAACACACCGTAAGAGAAGTCCTTAAGCCGCCTCAGGAGGTAGGTATGCCCAGCGCTGGCCGTGACACGCACCTGCAGCTCGGTGAGGGAGAGCGCCGCCGTGACACGCACCTGCAGCTCGGTGAGGGAGAGCGCCGCCGTGCGCTGGCCGGCCGTCTGCAGATAGTTAGCGGCCGCCTCCGCACGCAGCAGCAGCCGCCGCCCGGCCCGCTCCGTGGGATCTACCAGCAGCACCACCTCCGGACCCCGCAGCTGGGCCGTCACCGTCAGGTCTGCCGACAACCGGCTACCTGAACCAGCAGCGTGTCGGGACTGGCAGACAGCTACAGCGGTCAGGTCAGCAGACACAGGTGTCAGGACAGCAACGGGGTAGGACAGCAGCAAGGGGACAGTCAGCAACACGGGGTCAGGTCAGCAGACATGGGGTCAGGACAGCAGACACGGGGTCAGGTCAGCAGACACGGAAGTCAGGTCAGCAGACACCGGGGTCAGGTCAGCAGACACGGAGGTCAGGACAGCAGACACGGGAGTCAGGACAGCAGACACAGGGGTTAGGTCAGTACACACAAGGGATAGGTCAGCAAACACGGGGGTCAGGTCAACAGACAGAGAGGACAGGTCAGTAGATACAGAGGTCAGGTAGAACACGGGTCACAGGTCAGCAGACACAGGGGTCAGGTCAACAAACATAGGAGACAGGTCAGCAAACACACGGGGTCAGGTCAACAGACACGGGGGTCAGGTACGCAGACATATCCTTTACCGTAAAATGTATCTCATATCTATACAAGGAAAATTGTGCAAAAAGTCCTGCTGATCAGCGGAATAATAATGATGCAGGGCAACCATGGTAACGGCGCTTCCATTTCTCAACCTCAGCTGAAGATGGGAAACTTTAGCTAGCGACTAGTCCGTGAGGACAGCCTCTCCCAGCACTGCCCCGACAGCAGCGAGGGAGGCGCCGCCACCTACCGGCCAGGTCCTCCTGCACCGCGGAGCGGCCCGCCGACAGGTAGCCGCTGGTGCTGCCCTCCGACGAGCTGGGCGTCTCCTCCGCCCGAGCACGCCGCGCCTGGCCAGCAGAGTAGGACCGCACGTCGATAACGACGCACCAAATATCATCGAAAACACATTGTTGAAACCTAGTGCTTCTTGTGCATTTCTATATTCAATCATTGGCAGAGGGCTTCCCACTCATTGGAGAAAAGTCTTTGGGGCAGCGGGCCTAAAGAAGTCCAGAATCCCGGTGCTGTGCACAGTATCTCTTATAACTGTCGTTCCTATCGTACGATGCTGAACCGTTAATACTAGATGTTTGAAACCCATTCCCTAATCAGCATCATGGGGCTTTAGCACATCGCCTTGCCACTCGCGCAAATTTGAGCCAATGTTTAACATCATGCTGACGGAGAATGTCCCCTATGGAACCAAACAGCCATCGGATTTGGGCGTATTGTGGTCTTCCAAACTGGATGTTTAGTAATTTTTCTCATCGTTAATGAAAATAACCTACCTCAGAAATTCAAAAGTGTAAAGCCGGATACAAATATATCCTAAGCTGGAAACCACACGTTTTCGGCCAAACCGTGAGGATAGCCTTATGAATCTACGTAAATAATTGTAACCGTGTCGTGTGCAGATATGCAAAAGTCGTGAGCAGATATGCGAAAAATTGTTAGCAGATATGCGAAAGGTTTTGAGCAGATATGTGAAAAGCTGTGTGCATATGTGTGAAAGGCCGTGTGCAGATATGTGAGAGGTCATGTGCAGATATGTGAGAGATCGTGTGCAGAATGTGAAAGATCGTGCGCAGATATGTGAGAGGTCGTATGCGGATATCTACCCTCTCATGAGAGGTAACTTGCAAAAATGTGAATCGTGTGCAGATACGTGAATCGTGTGCAGATATGGGAATTGTGGGCAGATATGTAAAAAGTCATTTACAGTTATGCGAGAGGTCAGGTGCAGATATCTGAGAGGTGGTGTGCAGATATGTGAGAGGTCGTGTGCAGATATGTGAGAGGTTGTGTGGATCTTGCTGATATACTGGATCTTGAGTAGATCTGTGAAAAGCTGTGTGCAGATATGTGAGAGGTCGTGTGCAGATATGTGAGAGGTCGTGTGCAAATATGCGACAAGCCGTGCGCAGATATGTACTGGATAGTGTCCAGAATGGTTTTATTTCATATACTTTGCCCTCCATTAGGGTCCTCCCGTCGGCAATATTTCAGAAAAAGTAAATAAGGGAGGTGCAGTAACTGGAGCCGACTGGCTGCCCTCTTCCGGCAGCACGTGTCTCCGGGTGTCGGCTCTCACCGTTGGTACGCCGGCTGGTCCGGCGGCGGCCGCGGGAGGCTGCGGACAGGCGCGGGAGAAGAAGTCGTGCACCAGCGCCAGGAACGGTACAGACAGCGTCAGCCGGACCGCGCAGACCAGCAGGCGAGCAGTGCGGTCCCCGGAGGCCGCCCTCTCCAGCGTCGCCTCCAGCAACGCGTCCTCCGAGCGGCGCTCCAGGATCCTACAGAACACGGCGTTACAGTCAGAGCGGCGCTCCAGGATCCTACACAACACAGCACTTCACTCAGAGCGGCGCTCCAGGATCCTACACAACATAGCACTACACTCAGAGTGGCGCTCCAGGATCCTGCACAACACAGCGTTACACTCAGAGCGCCGCTCCAGGATCCTACACAACACAGCACTACATTCAGAGTGGCGCTCCAGGATCCTGCACAACACAGCGTTACAGTCAGAGCGGCGCTCCAGGATCCTACACAACACAGCACTACATTCAGAGTGGCGCTCCAGGATCCTGCACAACACAGCGTTACAGTCAGAGCGGCGCTCCAGGATCCTACACAACACAGCACTACACTCAGAGTGGCGCTCCAGGATCCTACACAACACAGCGTTACACTCAGAGTGCCGCTCCAGGATCCTACACAACACAGCACTACATTCAGAGTGGCGCTCCAGGATCCTGCACAACACAGCGTTACAGTCAGAGCGGCGCTCCAGGATCCTACACAACACAGCACTACACTCAGAGCGGCGCTCCAGGATCCTACAGAACACAGCGTTACAGTCAGAGCGGCGCTCCAGGATCCTACACAACACAGCATTACAGTCAGAGGGGCGCTCCAGGATCCTACAGAACACAGCGTTACAGTCAGAGCGGCGCTCCAGGATCCTACAGAACACAGCATTACAGTCAGAGCGGCGCTCCAGGATCCTACACAACACAGCACTACAGTCAGAGCGGCGCTCCAGGATCCTACACAACACAGCGTTACAGTCAGAGCGGCGCTCCAGGATCCTACACAACACAGCGGTACACTCGGAGCGGAGCTCCAGGATCCTACACAACACAGCACAGAGTCCTTCAGTCCGGTTAACACTCTCGCCAGTGAACGGGCGGCTATAGGGCACCCTCCAGCTGCCAGTGGAGCCGTCGGCGACAGCGTAGCAGTCATGGCCGCACTACTGCGTACCAATTGACGACACAGCAACAGATGGCCGTCAACCGTGTCCCAGATGCAGGAATGTTCGTTTAAACGAGCCACTCTCTTACGTAGCCAACTCTTTAATCACTCTCAATTAGTTCTAAAATATAGTTTACTGAAGATATTAAATAATCTTGAATCATAAATCTTATTTTGATATTGAAGATATGTTATTGAATTTATTTCTTATTAAGGTTCTCTTCATTCAAGAAGTCATCTCAGTTGTAAAGGTTTATTTCAACTCGTACTGGTAGGAGATGACAGTTTTTCCCTCGATTCTGACTACACCATGTGCATCGGTAACAACAAAATTAAATATTTCAAATTAAGCGGCATGCCTATGTCAGCAGCGTCACCTGGTGTCGGCCGCGGGGCTGTCCGGGCGTGCGTCAGCCAGCGTCAGCTTCTGCAGCGTCAGCTGAGAGCTCAGAGACCGGTCTGAGAACTGGTCCAGCTGCAGGCGAGCCTCTCCGAGCTCGCAGCGAAGCAGCGCGGCTGCCTCGCCTCGGGACGGGGAACCCGCACCACCGCAGTCCTGCAGGGGAAAAGGCGTTCAAATACATGAACAAAGCAGCGCCCGATGGTCGGTAAAGCACAGAAACACGGCCAAAAGCAGCTTGTACGATACAGTGTACAAAGAAAAAACGACGTACCATTGTGTTTGGACAGAACTTTGGATAATTGTCTTGCTTAAAAAATAAAACTATCTTCTGAGCTCCCAATCGCACCGCACTGCTATCTGACTTTCCTCTTAGTTCCGCTTACCGCTCCGTCTTCATACAGCACAATGGTGGCGCCATCTATGGTGACGGTGACCGTAGCCTCAGGGCGAACCTCGCCGGAGAGGAAGGCCTGGAGCCGGTGTCCCACCATCTCATCCACACTGGGGGGCAGCTGAGCAGCCAGCTCAGGAGACGCCGTCCGCCAACTCTCCTCTGTGAATCAGGGGCCATCGGTCAGCTCCACATACCAGCCTCTGTTTACGACGCAGGATCATGGGTCGGCTCTTCTCTATTCACTAGGGGCTCATCGGTCAGCTTGCCTCTAAGAACAACCGGTCTTCGGTGAGTTTATCTCTAAGAACAACCAGTCTTCAGTCAGCTTGCTTCTAAGACAGGAAAAGAGTTATATAAGCTTACATCGGTGTTCCATTCAAATACATTGATACAGTTGTCCATTCTGTGTCACCATGTTTCGTCTGAGTTTCGCCATATTTCGTCTGGATCATGTATGACGTAACAGCGCGTACCAAGAGCTACGGTACCAAGGCTGCTCTTGTACCCCGGGTAAGTGACATCACTCACCGGACCAGTGTCCCTCTGCCAGGTTCTGCGTCAGCACGGTGTATACCAGGGTGACGTCACTCTGCGCAACGTCCATGGTCAGCAGGTCCAGGCTGGCAGAGACGGTGAGAGGCATCACCCCGGCAGGCACCGGCTGCACGCAGCGCTGCACGTCCACACGCAGCTCGGCCGGCGCCAGGATGGGGTCCAGAACCTGCCGCAGAGGTGGCCGTCAGGCACGCGCGCCACACCAGGCCACAACAGCCGCTGCACCGACTCAGGGACCAGGGATTCTGAAGAAGCTATCAATGCTCCATGTGTGACATTTGTGTTGAGCCTTTATGCCGAGGTTGGAGTATCAATGTATGATTAGAAAAGGACAGTAGCATACTGCACAGAACAGCTTCCGCGGGAGTGATATCCAGTCGGCAACAAAAGGCCAGTGTTAAGGCATTGAAACAGAATAAAGCTTAATTAACCAGCTCATTGTTCCGTGAAGTACGCTATTATTCTCACACGAAGAGCATTACTCTCAGGTGAGTTGTGACTCCGAAATCAGATCAGTGTAGCTATTTTCAGCGTTCGATAACTAAACTCTCCCGGGTTTTCGCATGTTTAGGCTACACACTGTCTTTGGACACTGTGTGGTCACTATTCAGATCACCTCCAGATTGGACTAAAGGCCCCACTGACAGGGGCTCTCACCTCCAGTAACGGGGCTCTCACCTCCAGTGACGGGGCTCTCACCTCCAGGTCTCCGCTGACGGTGAGTGTGGCCCGGCTGATCTGCAGCTCAGTCAGTCGCACCATGATGCTGTCCACCACGTGCCGGGACGGCCGCTCCCGCGTCTGGACCAGGTTCTCCACAGACAGATCGCCTGGGGCATTCTTCTATTTATGGCAAACGCCGGGGATCACAACACAACAGCCCGAACTAACACATCAAACACTTGGCATGTGGGGCTGTATTAAATGATGCTGGTGGGCAATCAATACTTTCAACGCGATTTCAAATAACTATAAATATATACTAAAATCTGTGCGTTGATACTAACGCAATAAATATATATTTATTGTAGGAATTCATTTCAAGGTAATGAGGCACCGTGGTGCAACTCCAGACTGGATAGGTTTAAATGGCATGTATTTATCTAAAGTAATGAATTGACCTTATTTCTGCAGGACATTGGCTAATAAGCGCAATATTTCCCAGGATCTAATTTTCCTATGCTAGGGTTGAAAATATCCACAACGGCGTGACACCTTGATCCGGTCGCTTCGTGTTTCAATAGTCCTCTTCATTTGCGCAACAAATCAGAATAACAGCAAATGGAGCATTTTTAGCTAAAAGAGGCTATCACTAGGGTCAAAAGTGAACCTTATCAATTCCTACTCCACGTTGAAAACTAGTATTTGAAGCAGGTTATGTAGATTTAAAATCGTCAGTACCAAAGTCACGACCAGAACACACACAGGTTGTGAATAGGTTCAACCAAGAGTTGGCATCCTTAGCGGCGCTTGAAAATTACGTCTGGTTGCCATTACTAATGGTTACCCCATGCCAAGTATCCAGCTGGGAAGATAAGGTCGGCAGGAGCTCAATTTCTACCTTTTGCATTGCAAACGGTAGGTTCTGGGACAAATGAAACATCGATCGAGTAGTTCCTGGGCATGATTTATCACATTGCTCAGTTCAAATCACATTATGAATATGCCACATTTTTTTTGTGGTACTCAGCGTTGGCAGCGGGTGGTCACCACACACGACTACGATTATATTCTGTGCCAGCAGAGCTGGCGAAACCCCCGATAATAGGGATGGGGAATGATCATCTACGCCGTTTTTTTCCTATCATTCCATTTCCCCAGCAGAAACGTGCTGGTCTGTCGGGTGCACTACAGGCTATGTAGACAACTCAGGGATATCCGGAACGCACTCCCCGCAATTCTCTCTGACCACAGAACTCTGACACATCCACGCCAGTATGGCGGCAGGGCACTGACCGAGGTTGACCAGCAGCGCCTGTCGGGAGCGGGAATGGCCGGGTATCACCAGCCGCGGAGCCAGCAGTTTGACCGACAGGCCGACAGTGGGCGCCTGTCTGTGTCCGGCCGCCACCCCGTCAGCCACGCGTCGCTCAGCCTCGCGCGCCGCCCAGCCGCCCAGCTCCGGCACCACGAACGGCGCCAGAAACGTCTGCAACAGACACAGCCGCTACCACACGGGAGACACAGACACAACCGCTACCACACGGGAGACACACGGGAGACACAGACACAGCCGCTACCACACGGGAGACACACGGGAGACACAGCCACTCCCACACGGAAGACACAGACACAGCCGCTACCACACGGGAGACACAGACGCAGCCGCTACCGCACGGGAGACAGCCGCTACCACACGGGAAACATAGACACAGCCGCTACCGATACCACACGGGAGACACAGCCGCTACCACACGGGAGACAGCCGCTACCACATGGGAGACACGGACACAGCCGCTACCACACGGGAAACATAGACACAGCCGCTACCACACGGGAGACACAGACACAGCCGCTACCACACGGGAAACATAGGCACAGCCGCTACCACACGGGAGACACAGTCGCTCCCACACGGGAGACAAAGTCGCTACCACACGGGAAACACAGCGGCTACCACACGGGAGACACAGACGCAGCCGCTACCACACGGGAGACACAGACACAGCCGCTACCACACGGGAGACAGCCGCTACCATACGGGAAACATAGACACAGCCGCTACCGATACCACACGGGAGACAGCCGTTACCACACGGGAGACAGCCGCTACCACACGGGAAACATAGACACAGCCGCTACCGATACCACACGGGAGACAGCCGCTACCACACGGGAAACACAGCCGCTACCAAACGGAAGACACAGACACAGCTGCTACCAAACGGGAGACACAGACACAGCTGCTACCACACGGGAGACACAGTCGCTCCCACACGGGAGACAAAGTCGCTACCACACGGGAAACACAGACACAGCCGCTACCACACGGGAAACATAGGCACAGCCGCTACCACACGGGAGACACAGTCGCTCCCACACGGGAGACAAAGTCGCTACCACACGGGAAACACAGCGGCTACCACACGGGAAACACAGCGGCTACCACACGGGAGACACAGACGCAGCCGCTACCACACGGGAGACACAGACACAGCCGCTACCACACGGGAGACAGCCGCTACCACACGGGAAACATAGACACAGCCGCTACCATACGGGAAACATAGACACAGCCGCTACCGATACCACACGGGAGACAGCCGTTACCACACGGGAGACAGCCGCTACCACACGAGAAACACAGACACAGCCGCTACCACACGGGAAAAACAGACACAGCCGCTACCACACGGGAAACATAGACACAGCCGCTACCGATACCACACGGGAGACAGCCGTTACCACACGGGAGACAGCCGCTACCACACGGGAAAAACAGACACAGCCGCTACCACACGGGAGACACAGACACAGTCGCTCCCACACGGGAGACAAAGTCGCTACCACACGGGAAACACAGCCGCTACCACACGGGAGACACAGACACAGCCGCTACCACACGGGAAACATAGACACAGCCGCTACCACACGGGAGACACAGACACAGCCGCTACCACACGGGAGACACAGACACAGCCGCTACCACACGGGAGACACAGACACAGCCGCTACCACACGGGAGACACAGACACAGCCGCTACCACACGGGAGACAGCCACTACCACACGGGAGACACAGACACAGCCGCTACCACACGGGAGACATAGACACAGCCGCTACCACACGGGAGACACAGACACAGCCGCTACCACACGGGAGACACACACACAGCCACTACCACACGGGAGACAGCCGCTACCACACGGGAGACACACACACAGCCGTTACCACACGGGAGACACAGACACAGCCGCTACCACACGGGAGACATAGACACAGCCGCTACCACACGGGAGACACAGACACAGCCGCTACCACACGGGAGACACACACACAGCCACTACCACACGGGAGACAGCCGCTACCACACGGGAGACACACACACAGCCGTTACCACACGGGAGACACAGACACAGCCGCTACCACACGGGAGACATAGACACAGCCGCTACCACACGGGAGACACAGACACAGCCGCTACCACACGGGAGACACACACACAGCCACTACCACACGGGAGACAGCCGCTACCACACGGGAGACACACACAGCCGTTACCACACGGGAGACACAGACACAGCCGCTACCACACGGGAGACAAGCCACTACCACATGGGAGACACAGACACAGCCGCTACCACACGGGAGACACACACACAGCCACTACCACACGGGAGACAGCCGCTACCACACGGGAGACACACACACAGCCGTTACCACACGGGAGACACAGACACAGCCGCTACCACACGGGAGACAGCCACTACCACACGGGAGACACAGACACAGCCGCTACCACACGGGAGACACAGCCGCTACCACACGGGAGACACAGCCGCTACCACACGGGAGACACACACACAGCCACTACCACACGGGAGACAGCCGCTGCCACACGGGGGACACACACACAGCCGTTACCACACGGGAGACAGCCGCTACCACACGGGAGACACACACACAGCCACTACCACACGGGAGACAGCCGCTACCACACGGGAGACACACACAGCCGTTACCACACGGGAGACACACACACAGCCACTACCACACGGGAGACAGCCGCTACCACACGGGAGACACACACACAGCCACTACCACACGGGAGACACAGACACAGCCGCTACCACACGGGAGACACAGACACAGCCGCTACCACACGGGAGACAGCCGCTACCACACGGGAGACACACACACAGCCGTTACCACACGGGAGACACAGACACAGCCGCTACCACACGGGAGACAGCCACTACCACACGGGAGACACAGACACAGCCGCTACCACACGGGAGACACAGCCGCTACCACACAGGAGACACAGACACAACCGCTACCACACGGGAGACACAGACACAGCCGCTACCACACGGGAGACACAGCCGCTACCACACGGGAGACACACACACAGCCACTACCACACGGGAGAGACAGCCGCTGCCACACGGGACACACACACACAGCCGTTACCACACGGGAGACAGCCGCTGCCACACGGGGGACACACACACAGCCGTTACCACACGGGAGACAGCCGCTGCCACACGGGGGACACACACACAGCCGTTACCACACGGGAGACACAGACACAACCGCTACCACACGGGAGACACAGACACAGCCGCTACCACACGGGAGACACAGCCGCTACCACACGGGAGACACACACACAGCCACTACCACACGGGAGACAGCCGCTGCCACACGGGGACACACACACAGCCGTTACCACACGGGAGACAGCCGCTGCCACACGGGGGACACACACACAGCCGTTACCACACGGGAGACAGCCGCTGCCACACGGGGGACACAGACACAGCCGCTACCACACGGGAGACAGCCACTACCACACGGGAGACACAGACACAGCCGCTACCACACGGGAGACACAGACACAGCCGCTACCACACGGGAGACAGCCGCTACCACACGGGAGACACAGACACAGCCGCTACCACACGGGAGACAGCCACTACCACACGGGTGACACAGACACAGCCGCTACCACACGGGAGACACACACACAGCCACTACCACACGGGAGACAGCCGCTACCACACGGGAGACACACACACAGCCGTTACCACACGGGAGACACACACACAGCCACTACCACACGGGAGACACACACACAGCCACTACCACACGGGAGACAGCCGCTACCACACGGGAGACACAGACACAGCCGCTACCACACGGGAGACAGCCACTACCACACGGGAGACACAGACACAGCCGCTACCACACGGGAGACACACACACAGCCACTACCACACGGGAGACAGCCGCTGCCACACGGGGGACACACACACAGCCGTTACCACACGGGAGACAGCCGCTGCCACACGGGGACACACACACAGCCGTTACCACACGGGAGACAGCCGCTGCCACACGGGGGACACACACACAGCCGTTACCACACGGGAGACAGCCGCTGCCACACGGGGGACACACACACAGCCGTTACCACACGGGAGACAGCCGCTGCCACACGGGAGACACAGACATAGGCGCTACCACACGGGAGACACACACAGCCGCTACCACACGGGAGACAGCCGCTGCCACACGGGGCCGGCCGGTGTACTGCGAGGAGAAGGGCAGGGGAGCGCCTTTTCTAAGCCGAAGAAAACTGGAAACAAACAAATGTGTGTAAACGATTGATCACGTGCACAGAATCCCCAGTGGCCTCAGAATTCGGTTCTCCGGTTCGGATGGTAGATAACCTGGAATAGAATTCGACACTCATACTACGTGCTTATTCTACAACACGACAAAACGAAAATAAGGTCCCCTGGCGCTTTGACGCAGACCTCCTGAGAGAGAACGCAAAGTCCTTGTTTCTTACCTCAAGCCCAGACTAACCCTTCGACGTAACCTCATCCGGACCTGAGCGAAAACTACCTACTATAGGTGCCCTCACTTAATCATTCGTCACATTATCTGCTGGGAAAAAATTCTCTCCTTGGGATGCTTGCAGTAGAAAAAGGGCAGAGCTCCCCTTCCTGCACTAGCTCTTTTTTAAGAGCTACCCTGACCACGACCTTTATCTCCGCTGTCCTAGTCATCCCACCTGGATCTCGGTGACCAGCCGCCGCAGTAGCAGCACGTGGACCCGGCCCACGTGCAGTCGGACCGAGCCGCGGGGTCGCACCGGTTCTCCGGGCTCCAGCGGAGAGGGCGCCCCCGACAGCAGCGACACGCTCAGCTCCAGCAGCTTGTCGTCCTCCATCGATATAATCTGCACACCAACGGCGCATCAGGCAGTGACAGGGTGTGTGTGGAACAGCAGAGAGGGAGAAGCTCGAGAAAAGCACAGCCTACATGGAAGCTGACACCGGCTCTCACGAAAACTTTCACCGAGCATATACTGCTAGTGTCAAAGTTTATTTCACGTTCAGAGCAACTTAGCATGAAAGGAGGGACGGTACACAATGGCTAATGCCAAATACATCTCGTTCTCAGGCATCAGAAGTTTGAATAACTCCTATTTCAGATCTGAACATATTAAACTGAGCGTTTCTTTGGTTACACACCTTGGGATATAGTGTGGTCTCCGATGTGTCTTCCACCGCCAATTCAGCTATGGAAGCCTTCAGGACCTTCTTATCGTTAGCTTTCAGCTGTAGGTCAATCTCTGCTCCGGCCAGCTGGAGAACACGGAGTGTAATCAGCCGTGGAACGCACAGAAGCTGAGCTTGTAACGTCGACAAGAAGCTCAGCAAGAGCGAGCTTGTGACAAGAATAGGGTGAGGCACAGGTGCTGCCATGCAGCATCGCGCCAGGCCCGCTTCTGACGCTGCAGTAGCACTAGATAACACTTATTACCGCTAACAGCGCCACACCAAGACCTTTTTGTGAGACAGGATGACTGTTAGCGACATTTCCCAGGTTTACGTTTATACACAATTGTTAATGATAGACAAAGGGGAGCTCTAAATCTGCGCAAGATGAAAACCAAACATTGTTGAGGGCAAGCTACAGGAAAACATTCGAGAGAAAAGGAGGTTTATACTACGCATTGCGATATTTCCGAACCTGTCACACCTGTCCTCTTCAAACCACCGCCAGGAGAGGCACCATCCGCACGTGTCGGGCCTCATCTGGTTTTGCTGCGCGCCACCAAGTGGTTTCACTCACCTTGACTTCCAGCAGGTCCGAGTCGGTGTCGCAGAGCCGGGCCAGAACCTGGCGGAGTCGCACTGAGGCGCTGAGGCGGGTGGCGCCGGCAGGGGTCGGCACGGTGTCCTGAGGGGGCGCCACCGTCAGCAGCGCCGGCGGTAGCAGGTCCGCCGACGCCGGACGCCCGGGCAGCCTGCCGGCGGAGCATCCAGTACTACGGTGGAACATTCTACACAGCAAGGGCGCGCTCTAATCCAGCGTTCAAAGTAAAACTATAGCTCCAAATACGTATACCGTATAAGCACAACAGAAGTTGTGGTTACGTTTGACATCCATCCGTAAGACAAACAACTTCCATTGTTTGTTTGAAGAAGTATATTTTCCACACAGACGGACGAATGTCATTGTTCTAGGAAAGATCAGCGGATGGGCACCGCACACCCCGGAGCTGTAGTCCTCGGAGACAGGCGTTCCAGTCAGCTTCAGAGGTCGACTAGTCACTGTCACTGGAGCTGGAGGAGCTGGACGAGCTCACTTTGAGCTCCTCGGGATGTTCATCGCCAACCGGTTCTGAGTGGTGTCGGCTGCGCCAGATGTAGAAACCGAGCCCTGCCAGCAGCAGCAGGAGCGCCAGGGCTGCTCCAACCCCTGCACCGACGGCACGCCCTTTGGCCGAGGCCAGCAGCGCCCCCGTCTTCCCGACGGCGGTTCCGCTCTCTGTAGCGCCGTGACCAGCATCCGCCTCGGCATCAGCGATCAACTTGTCAGCCCCCTTGACAGTGGTTCCTCCCGCCAGCAGCAGCTGCCCTGCAGGTTTAGTCAGCAGCTTCAGATGGTCCTGGGGCCTGGGAGGCCACGAGTACGTGAACTTAGTCTCCTCCAGCATCCATTTGGTGAACTCGGCGTAGTTGAAGATGGTGCCGACCTGAGCGATGATGTTGATGCTGAGTGTATGGTCCCGGGAGCGCAGGATGACGGCTTCGCTGGGAGGCTCGTTGCGTACAAAGGTGGACAAGCACTCAGTGCGCATGTGACGCTGACTTCCCTGGCCCCAGTAGAAGAGCATGCCGAACAAACAGTCGTTGCTAGTCACGTCCTGGAAAAACGACAGAATTTTCCCGGCCTTCATTGTCCAGGAGTTGGCAACCTTTTCAGATACATATACCAGAGTACTGGTAATTGTATGGGGCTTGCCTTTGGCAACCAGAACCGCGTACTGGTAATAGATAAAGTCGCTGTTGGGGTAGTTTTTGTTCGTAGTGTGCATGCCCCTGTTTTCTAGTCCATACTTGCCAGGGTTTATTATATAGAGCTGTGCTGTGGCCCTATCCCGAATGGGAAACAGTTTGCCCTTCTTAGTTTGGCACGAAGAACCAACATACCCGTGCGGGCAAGCACACTTACACGTTTTCAGGAGGTAGCCGTTATGTTTACACTTGGGATGCGGTTTTCCAGATTTTTTACAGGCCGCAGTCCATTTTTCGACACATTTGTAAGCAGTATTAACGATGAATTTATCGTAGTGGGTCTGAAGATACCCACCAGAGCGCTTGTAGTCCATCATATACGTGTGGTAGGCATTTCTTGCCGAGAATATTAGTCGATAATCGCCGTCGGCAAAGTCGGATTGTCCGTACTCCATCAAAGAGTTAAAGTCGTAAGGAATCGGCGCACTCGCTTCGAACATCTGCCCATGTTTACACTTGGCACCCTGAGCCCAGTGGTTCCTAACTTTTTGCTCCATGTCTCCCTTCTTCTCCTCGATCGGTACCTCGAAGTTGTAGTTGTTGACCCAGATGAACTCGTCCCGGTCAGGCCGCCCCATGGTGTGCTGTAGCCCCAGGGCATGACCGAACTCGTGGGCCACGGCGTGCAGCTCACACCCCTCCTCCACCGACATCCTCTGTGTACTGTGCTCGCTGTAGGTGTAGAGGTTGCCGATAGTGGACCAGCATCCATCATGGGCCCCGACGCACACGGCGCCGTGGTTGAACTTCCGGTCACATTTGCCGTCAGACAACTTGGTGAACGTGATGCAGGTGGAGTCGGCCCAGGACTTGACAGCCTTCTCAAACAGGGCCTTGTCGGCGCCGCCGTTGGTCTCGTAGTAGTAGTAGGCCTGGGCGTTTCCGTGCTTGTCCAGCCAGAGGTGTTTCTGGTGCTTGATGTTGGACTCGGCGCGTGGCTGCGGAGGCAGCAGATCCGGCAGCACCTTTTCAGGGGTGTAGGCCATGTCTCCGATAAGGGTCAGCGGAGGCCCCTCGGCGAACTCCAGCACTTGGTACCCATGCCCACGAAGAACGGCAGCTAGCTCATGGTTACTGATATTCGCTGGAAGATCGCGCGATCTGTCCCCTGACGCTGAACTGCTGTGCCAAAGATCATGCTCACTTGGTTCTATGACATTGCTCTCGCTTAAGAGCAGAAATATAAACACGAACCATCCTACTCTAGAGTCATGGTATGGTGTTTGATTCATACCAAAGACCCGAGCGAGGCAAACTGAAAAGCCAGACTGGCAGTCGCATAATTTAAAATGAACTAAGCCGCAGGTACAAGGGCCCTAACTACGGGTTATACGGGCTTATGTGACCCATTTAAGGCTACAAAGAAACTTAGCTGATTTACCCTAGAGTATTGAACAAGAAGACTGGAACGAGCAAATACACGCCGCCCCGCTATACACGTGACGAACTCTAAACCATCTTCTCAGACAAAGATTTTACCGTGGCACTTCTCTGTGCGTTCACACTTATCAATACCATCGATACGATTTTTGGGTTGAAGGAAGGGCAGACCTAGTGTTGGTGTATAATATACTAGAAAATGTCGTATCCATTTTTAGCATGTTTAGTGGGCCAGGTATGGTAGTAAATTTTTCGTAATAACGAAAAGTTCTCAGTCGCATGGAAATTCAAAACATTGCATTTGCTAAATTTGTTATTTTTCCTATTACGGTAAAAAACAAATTCGAAAACAATACTTTGGCAGTCAAAATGGGGAAGGGGCGAACCCCGATCGTTACGCACTTTGCAAGGAAAACACAGACCCACACGCACACCACACAAAGAGCAGGTCTCACCGTTCGCCAGCATACTGCAGGAACTTGACTAGCGTCAGAACGGCGCCGCGGTGGAAGAGCAGGTTGATCTGACCCATGTCTACCACCACGCTTCTCTCCACGCTGTGGAAGACGGTTGAAAACTCCGGACAGCTGGAGCTCACCTGGCATACACGCACGTGATGTTAGGGCAAAAACAAGTACGTTGGTATCACGGAGAAACTGGGATAAAACGCTACGCAAACAACCGATTGTCGGTGACACCTGAAGCTGGAGTAAGTCAAGATGGAGTAAGGGGCTGACACGTTTCATATCGATCAGCTTGGCATGCCCGTATCTTTCGTCTGAAGTTGTTCCAATTTTTTTTCAAAACCGGAAAAATAGAACTTTGGGAAATGAAAGTTATGTAAAGTGTAGTGAAGACAACAATGGATCAGCTCGAACGATGCAAAACAACGATTACTCTCAAACGTTTTAAGGGCCTGAAATGTGAGTACAGAGTTCAAGGAATATTTAGGAGCTCTTGACAGACCAGAAATATACAAACAGTTCTCCAGTATAAGTCGGCTCAATTGAGAGAGATGATGTTTGACGCAAACATCAAGCTATCCTGATGTTTGACTCCGAGCCTTGTTTTACGACAAGCTACGGCCAATAATTTTCTCTGTACATTCCCTATCACTTCACTGTTGAGTGTCACCCAACTTCTGTGCCTCATTACACGGCACTATCAAATGTGTTCTTAACAATTCTCCCCATTCATGTGTGACATCCTTTACGACAGAATGCCATACAAAATGAGCCCTACATACTCAAATCTACACTGACCAAGAACTAGTCACTTGAGGCCGACAGTGAGTCTGCCTTTCGCCTTTGCGTTTTCTCTAAAATTATGTGTTTCGCCTTTGCGTTTTCTCTAAAATTATGTGTAAGCGGTATAAATGTGCCCAAAATTTGATAAATATACACCAGTGTCTCACATGAACCCCTATATTAATTGATTGGACTTCTTCACACCATATTTATTCGCATATGGAATGGGCATCAGTCTCGACAAGGGGTCTCAGTGCTAACGGTTGGTCCACACGTTTGGCTGTTCAATACCTGACTAAAGAGGATGCTGACCTCACTTGTCTGTAGAGTATGCTGAGCTCAGCTGTATGTAGAGTATGCTGAACTCACCTGTCTGTAGAGTATGCTGAGCTCAACTGTATATAGGACGCTGAGCTCACCTGTCTGTAGCGGACACTAAGCTCACCTGTCTGTAGCGGACGCTGAGCTCACCTGTCTGTAGCGGACGCTAAGCTCACCTGTCTGTAGCGGACGCTAAGCTCACCTGTCTGTAGCGGACGCTAAGCTCACCTGTCTGTAGCGGACGCTAAGCTCACCTGTCTGTAGCAGACGCTAAGCTCACCTGTCTCTGTCTGTAGCGGACGCTGAGCTCACCTGTCTGTAGCGGACACTAAGCTCACCTGTCTGTAGCGGACACTAAGCTCACCTGCCTGTACCGGACGCTGAGCTCACTCATCTGTAGAGGATGCTGAGCTCACCTGTCTGTAGCGGACGCTGAGCTCACCTGTCTGTAGCGGACGCAGAACTCACCTGTCTGTAGCGGACAGTGAGCAGCTGCCGCTCGGCTGTGGACACCAGCTCCAGGTACTCCCCTCCGGCGGTGGCGTGCAGCTTGTCGACCAGCCGGAGTCCAGCCACCGCCAGCTGAGCTGCCGGGCCGTAGCGCAGCTGCGCCAGCTCGGCCGAGACCGAGCTCACCACCAGCAGCAGGTAGGGCCGCTCAGCGGCGTCCCCGGACCGGTCCAGGTGCACCGTCAGCTGCCGAGAGGTAGTGTACTCACAGAGCCACCGCGACCCCACGCCGCGTGCATCTCGCATCCAAGTCAGCTGATGGAGACGCTACAGTCACCTCACAGCAGGCCAGCGCGGTTATGGTATAATTGGTAGGAAGCTGCCAGCATCCATTACCAGTGCATTCAAACAATCTAAAGTAGAGACATGGTCCACATAGCTTTTTGGCGTGTTAAAATATCAAAACTAAAAAAAAACAAGTCAGAGGGGAAAATATCCGACACCTAGTTCACACCTGGCCTTCATTGACCACTCCCTGACCAGTCCCTCATAGTCATGGGCAACTCAATGACTAATCCCATCACCCCTCGATCTTGCCCGAACGTCTTGAACAACCGTCATTTCGTAAATTTCTCAGCTACCCGCGGCCAAACCATCAAGCTGAATGTGGTGTCTGTCCGAGACGTTGTCATGGTTATCTCTGATATCTGTAGCCGCACCATCATATTGAATGTGTTACAGGTAAGACGTCGTCATGGTTACCTCTGATCTCTGTGGCCGCACCCAAGGCCTTTGCCGCATCATCAGGCTTGGTGTGTTGTGAGACGTTGTCATGGTTACCTCTGGTATTTGTAGCCGCACCATCAGGCTAAGTGTGTTGTGCGACAAGACGTTGCCATGGTTACCTCTGATATTTGTAGCCTCACCATCAGACTGAGTGTGTTGTGCGACAAGACGTTGTCATGGTTACCTCTGGTATCTGTAGCCGCACCATAAAGCTTAGTGTGTTGTGAGAGGTTTTCATGGTTACCTCTGGTATTTGTAGCCGCACCATCAGGCTGAGTGTGTTGTGCGACAAGACGTTGTTATGGTTACCTCTGGTATCTGTAGCCGCACCATCAGGCTGAGCGTGTTGTGCGCCGATACGTTGTCATGGAAACCCGGCTGGTCGACGGCACGTGCCCACCGCTCAGCCTCGGCTGCCTCCGATTCAGCCTCGGACTCCAGCACACCGCGCTCATGTCGCAGCACCCTGCGCCAGGCAAACACACTGCCTCACAATGCCAAAGTTCTGCAGGGCGACCGTCTTTTTTAATGAAGACTGCTTCATGAAACTGACATCGGAGGATAACGAAAACAAGTTTGAAGCTTCGAAATGACAAAGGTAAGGATTTATCACAGAGGTAAGCCACTGATACAAGTTCAATATTTTCACCAAGTACTGTGTCTGACATTGAGCCCAGATCTAAATTCCCAAATGAAGAACCTATTTATTTATTTATTTTATTTATTTATTCATCTCATATGAGCGACAGGGGCTTGCCCTCAGTAAAAGCTCAAGTCAGTTATACCATCCAGATTCCCTAAAATTACATACATGGCACATGTTAAAAAACAAGTCAAGACAAACAGTAAATACAAGGTAAGAATAAAAAGATAAAAATATACAAAATAAAACTCTAAAAAAATTTAAAAAATACATATGTAAAGGGCAACAATAAAATACAATGAAATAAAATAAATGGTGCGTTCCTACTGCCTAACATGTTTCCGAACTTGAGATTTGAACTGACCTGATGATAATCTAAATGGGTCAGCAAATGGACAGGCAAGCATAAAATCATTAAAAGCTTTGGGCAGCCGACAGTACACACCCCGCCTCACAGTCTCCTTTGTGTACAGTGGTACGCTCAGCAAAGTGCCTGCCATTGCACGTGTTCTTCTTGCTGGCACGTGAAGCGGGAAGCTACCAAGCAGAAAGGCGGAATCGATCTGGGCCGTTAGAATTTTGTGTACAAAAGTAATGTCATATTGCAGTCTTCTCTTGGCTAGACTTGGGATTTTGAAATGGGCCAGAAGTTCATCGTATCCTAGATTTACGGAGGGTTGAGTAGAAACGGATGCTAGCCAGATAAGAAATTTATGCTGAATTTTTTCCAGTCTTTCCAGATGCGTTTTGGCAGACCCACCCCAAATAATACATCCAAACTCAAGAATTGAACGAACATTGGAACAATATGCCGTCAAAATTGGCTTGGGTTTCAATTTCGAGCTCGCTCTCACTCCTCCCACCGGATGGCCAGTCTGGAGCGACCGAATCATCACACCTAACATCCTGTTTGCTCGACTTACGATTTTATCTATATGTTCTGCGAATGTTAATTTGGAATCCAGCCAAACGCCAAGGTCCCGAATGAAAGATACTTTTTCTAGGGCGTCGTTTTGAATTTTGTAGATGTTCAGCATCGGTTTCTTCTTCAGAGAAATTGTAAATGATTTGCATTTGGACGGATTAAGCTGCAGCTTCCAAAGATGAGACCAATTAGCCAAACGTGTCAAGTCAGCTTGAAGTAGCTCTGAGTCCTCAGGAGTCACAATTTTATTATACAATTTTACGTCGTCGGCGAAAAGAAGACAGTTCGTTTTAATTTTGTCCGAAAGATCATTGATGAAGAGAGCAAACAGGATCGTTGAGATAATTCCACCCTCCGGCGTTCCAGAGCGCACAGGTGTCCACTCAGAAAATTTTCCATTAACAACTACGCGTTGCTTTCGATTTGTGAGGTAAGAAGAGAGCCAATTGAGGGCGGCACCTGAGATTTGATAGGAGTTTTGTAACTTATGAAGCAGTAATTTGTGGTTGACACTCTGGAACGCCGAGGAGTAGTCGGTGTATATAACGTCAGTTTGATGACCAGATGAGATCGCCTCCCACGCCGTTTTTAGAAGACAAGCTAAATTTGTATCACAAGAGCGGCGTGGGACAAAGCCATGTTGGTTTGGGGCCAGGACCGGTTGAACATGAGAGATTAGTACGTCACATACACAGCGCTCCAGAATATTGCCGAACAGTGGGGTGAGTGAGATAGAGCGGTAATTTGAAGCGAGTTTTTTAGAGCCCTTTTTGTGCACAGGAACGATGTTCGCTTCCGCCCACCTGCCCGGAAAAGCTCCCCGCTGAACACTCATGTTGAACAAGATGACCAAGGGAGTTACCAATTGTTCACTACATTCTTTAATAACACGCGCACTAATGTTATCCGGCCCACAGGCTTTGTGAGCCTGTAACGATGTGCTAGCTCACTATCATAGTAATACTCCATATTGCAGTTGCGAGATATTTGACAACAACGGTCACATGGGGGCCCAATAACCTAGCACTTTCCGCATTTCCGACCGTCTCCGCCGGGGCTCACCTGTGCACCTCGGCGCCGGCGGAGGAGAGAGTGGTGGAGGAGAGAGTGGTGGAGGCGAGACCGTCCCCGCCGGGGCTCACCTGTGCACCTCGGCGCCGGCGGAGGAGAGAGTGGCGGAAGAGAGTGTTGGAGGCGAGACCGTCTCCGCCGGGACTCATCTGTGCACCTCGGCGCCGGCGGAGGAGAGAGTGGCGGAGGCGAGACCGTCTCCGCCGGGGCTCACCTGTGCACCTCGGCACCGGCGGAGGAGACAGTGGTGGAGGAGAGAGTGGCGGAGGAGAGAGTGTTGGAGGTGAGACCGTCCCCGCCGGGGCTCACCTGTGCACCTCGGCACCGGCGGAGGAGACAGTGGTGGAGGAGAGAGTGGCGGAGGAGAGAGTGTTGGAGGTGAGACCGTCCCCGCCGGGGCTCACCTGTGCACCTCGGCGCCGGCGGAGGAGAGAGTGGTGGAGGCGAGTGAGCTGCTCTCGGCGGCGGAGGCGGTGTCCGGGGAGTCGCGGCCGGCGGGCCGGGCCTGCCGCCGCAGCTGGCGGCGGATTCGACGCAGCTCCGCCGCTCCCGGCTCCATCTGACGGAAACGTCACCTCACTCAGCTGACGTCACTACAACGCATAGTGACGTCCCGATAACGGCCACTGAACGCTGGACCTCAGTCAGCTTATGTCGTCTCCAGAGTGAAATGGCTATAAGGTGTCACCAATGCTGGAGCTAGTATACGCAGGAAATGAGCTGTGAACAGATGTGATCTGAATTCTTGGGATCCTGCAATTGACATCCTTCTACTGGACCGCCCAGATGACCTTCCAGCCTCCGATCGCTCTGGTCGCCCTCTTATCATGGGCGTCTCCAGTGGGGGGGGGCACAGGAGCCCCCACTTTGTCTGGAGAAAAACTTCCTATCTCAGCCGGGTTCTAACAGAACTAAGAAATGGTATTGTGCGCATTAGCAAAAGTATGCTAGGAGCCCAAACCCGAGGAATTTTGGAGCGAGAGGAGATACTGTTTTCTCTGCGAAATGCAAAGTTTCCCTGAAGACCCCGGCTCCCCCCTCCAATTTTTAGGCAGTGGTGACGTTCCCGCGTCTGATCCCCGTCGATCCCCGTCTGATGCTCCTAACGCGCGCCAGCCCGGAACGGGGCCGCAGTAGCCTGGGACCACCGTGAGGGTAAGCTGCGACACTCACCAAGTTAGGACGGAGCCCCACAACAGGCTTGACATCTGCTGATGTATCAGTCCAAGTGATGATGTCTGTGGTATTGCAAGGAAAATATATCTGGCCTATCCGTTCTGTTTAGTCTCTGATATCGTTTGTTGCCATGGTACCAAACTTCTGCGTTTGTTCCATGGGTGCAACTCCAGGAAGCAGCGACTCACCAGCAGTGATTTTTCCGGTAAAAGTCCTGTTCTAACCACTTCATGTGCTACGGCACCATCCGTTCCTGCCATGTATTTTCGTTCCACCGCTACTAGTTCAAACACAATAATCTAAATGATTAAATGATACTGAAAATCGGTCGTACTGTTGACGGCAAAGAAATCATTCCGAAGTGCTGATAAATACCATAACAAATTATTCAATCTCGGAACATCTAGAATAAGAGATACCTAAAGTTTCTTCGATCGCTTCAGAGCACTATACCATAAGCCAATGGCACATAAAGCTGTGTGAGGATCCGGGGAGTCCAGGACGGAAGACAGAAAAGAATCATTTAGCAAGGCTCTTCTTCCAAACGGGTTGTCTCTAAGCTGAATATAAGTCACATACTGGACAAACATGTAAAGGACCGTGAAAATTCATCAAGCCTGATAAAATCAAAACATTTAAGGACCAAGCAAAGAACATCACTTGTTATCATCCACTCTTGAAACTTTACCCCAGTGTTAAAGACCTTATGTCCGGGAGTGATCAATTGCAACAACCACATCAGATACAAGCTGTGGGACTATTAACAACACCGATAAGTCACTTCGCTATGCTACCCTCACCGCCTGCCAGCACAAGCAGCAAATCATTCGCTGGCGTTTCATGCCTGAAAAACATCACACAAACCAGTGTGATGGACAGAAGGAATCCGAGCGTTAAAAAAGATGGAGGAGCTCGGATATAAAGCACATGTCATGCCGTGTTTCTTATTATTAGTCGTGTTCAGAAGACAGAATCACTTATGCAGATGGTGTCATTCAGGCGCATTCACAAATATCGACAAGAATGTGGAATATCAAAGAGTCTTCCACTCTCTGCCCGACTTGTTAGCAGGGCCTCTGCACAAATGGACCCGTGGTCTACTGACAAGCATGGTGCAAAAGGGGAGTCAAACGCAACCGTTAGGTCGATACAAAGTACGTGAGTGAAACGGGGGCCCACTGCATCGTCATGCACCCTGTGAGTTGGAATATCGTGTATACCACGCCGAATCTGCAGTATGGCCAAACGGCTACAGTTCCCATCGGCCGACCGACATACCGCGCGAATCTGAGGAGTGAAAGGGTAGAATGCGGTGAAATCATGACGCATAATGAAAAAAAGAACATAAACGTTATCGGTAGACATAATGGTAGACGCTTAACATAAAGCAGTTTCGATGAAGCGATTTCGCGAGAAAATAAGTAAAATAGTTCCACTACCCGAAAAATTATGGGTGAGGATAATGTATATATTGCTCGAAGAGACGTGTCCGAAGGAGTGATATTGGTATAAATGCATTAGTCAAATTGCATAAAAGAACAGCATAAGTAGAAAATTAAATGGCATGAATAAAAAATAAGTACACAAAAGGAGAAACATAACATTCAGACCAGTAAGGGAATAAGCGTACTAATGAAGCGAGAAACCAAAACAACATAAAATAAACAAAACAAACAATGATAAACACGGTAGCGCATGTAATGTCGAGTATGAATAATCATAAAAATAGTTTTAACGAAATAAATATGTCAGAACTACACCAAAAGGAGGCAATACACCATGGGGCTACCATGGCAGAGGATCTAGACCTCAAAATCTCTCGCAAGCGTTCCCTGCTCGATATACCAAAAACCTTGAAATTTACGAGGCCAAAATGCACTACCCACACGTACCCCACTTCCAGAGTCCCCTACCCCAACCGCAAACAGCACCACACCGGGAGAACCGAGGGTCAGCGTAGGGGAGGGACTAACCTCGTGTGAGCCATCGTCACTGGACTCAGACAGCCAGGCGGGCTCCGCCCAACCGAGCTGCCCCTCCGAACCCAGCAGATGGCATAGGTCAGACGCCGGGTTACCCCGCCAGCGACAACCAACTAAATTAGCAGCATGCCAGACTGGCTACCCCGCCCGCTACAACCAGATAGTTCAGCAGTACACCAGACTGGCTACCCCGCCAGCGACAACGAGATAGTTTAGCAGTACACCAGACTGGCTACCCCGCCAGCTACAACGAGATAGTTTAGCAGTACGCCAGACTGGCTACCCCGCCAGCGACAACGAGATAGTTTAGCAGTACGCCAGACTGGCTACCCCGCCAGCGACAACCAGATAGTTTGGCAGTACGCCAGACTGGCTACCCCGCCAGCGACAACGAGATAGTTTGGCAGTACGCCAGACTGGCTACCCCACCAGCTACAACCAGCTAGTTTGGCAGTACGCCAGACTGGCTACCTCGCCAGCTACAACCAGCTAGTTTGGCAGTACGCCAGATCAGCTCAGCCGTAGGAGTAGGAACATCCAGAACATGGGAGGGGGCAAGGTGTATTTAAGTCGTTTCATTCTAGCCATTGGGTCAATGGTTAATTCCCTGAACATGGGAGGGGCCATGGCCCATTTCCCCGCCCCCTCTCTGTTCCTAAACCTATGAGCTAAGCTACCTCTGAAACAAACGCAAGCTTCAACGAAATTATACGTTTTTGGCCCTTTCCCGATGTACCCACTGCTGGAAAAATACATCCGCAGCTACCAAAACCAATCATAAACATAATTTGAAATTCCAAACGGAAGCAGAGCGCGGACACCATACCCCGATAAGCAGTTCCTAACCATAAACAGTTCCTAACTAAACTAATCCTCCAAGCGCTCTACTACACTTAGTCCTCTCGTAAGCAGTCTCTTTCCACAAAATTATCCGTGCGGAGCTCCCCACCCGTCCTTCCTGATTGTTTTTTATGACGACTTGGAAGGTAGCAGAGCTTATACAAAACAGCAGTTCAGTCCGCAGGTGAAATTTGCTCAAATCGCGACAAAAATATATCAAACAGAATGTGGCAACTTCATAATGTAATTTGAACTGAGATAGTCATGTGATAACGCATGCCGAGAAGTCACTATGAAAATTTCATTTTCCCCCGAAACTTACCGTTCGCGGGAAAAGGCTAATAATTCGCTACCGACCGAGCCCCTCCTCCCCGGTGGTCACGTGGTATGAGTTTACGTTGGGTACGTGACGCAAGCTGAGGCCAGCTGCACGGACAAACATTGATCGCTTGGATCTCTTCAAAATCTACGTGCTAAGCGTAAAATCCATGTTTAAAACGTTAACTTTTTTAGAATATTGAGAACAATAGCCAAGAAGTTTAAGTGTTACTTTAGTCCCTGACAGGGCTGCCAGTTTTTTCGGTGGAAAAATGCCCAAACCGAGTTAGAAAAAGGGCCAAAAGGGTGCAACGTTTTATTTTCACTAGAATGGGCAAATAAATACCACAAAAGCCAGAGTTCAGGCTAAAACGACCACTAACGGTAGTTATAAAATCACAGGAAAACGACTTGTATCACTGTTTAAAACTATCTGTTGACTCTTTGATATTGACTTGACGTAATATTTTTTAGCACACTATCCATTTAATAAGAAGCCAGGAGTGCCCTTCCAATGTCACATGGCCATCAAATGATTTTATCCACATAAGCAGAAAATTTGTTAGCATCATCAAGTCTCTTGGCCGCACCACTCCCCGCTAACCTTTAATATTTTTCCTGCTTTTCCAACTGTGATTTGTTTGTTCTTGAACAGTGGCAGACCTACGATTCGTGTAAGTGCGGGAGGGCGGAGCCTCAGAGGGCGCACTTTGCCATCAACTTTTCACCCAAAGGGCGCCTATAGTATCCCATGTTTCGCGTCCTGTTTTCGGTGGCCGTCATTTTTGTGGATCGTGTTTTTAACAAAGTTCTGTCCATTCTGTTGCTTTTTGGTGTCAGAGCGTCTCATTTAAGAGCGGAAAGGCCAAAAGAAGCCATATTTATACAATGGACAAACCAAAACTAGCTTAAGTGCCAGTTGCTAGAAAAATGGCCACAAAAGGCCACATTCCAAGACAGGACCAACCGAAAAAAATCGCAGGGCCAAACACGACAAAAAAGGCCAAATTCTAGAAATGTTTGACCACAAAATAACCAACTTGGCAGCCGAGGTCCCTGATAATAGGCTCGCTTTTTAGCAAAATACGCTTCATTTGTTCGTATTCATTTGTGACACAAGGCAGTTAGGTTCAATATTGCACAAAGCTTACCAAATCGTACGCTAATTTGATGTCAGGCGATTTGGAAGCTTTTTACCTCTAACTGAGGAAAATTAAACAAAACTAATTATTAGGTGTATTTGTTGTTTTTTTAGAAGAAATAAGACAATATCCATTATTTGTTATACATTTAGCCTCTAAAACCACAGCTTCTGGAATTGTACCAAGGTGCCATATTCGACCTAACCTTTTCAGAAAATAATAAGTAAATACCAGCTTTTGGTTTTAAAACTGTAGTCGACTGCTTTGGGACCTCACTCCTGAAGATAGGTACTTTGTAAATATTCCTCGGTTATCAAGCACCGTAGTTCGGAACCACGAACACAAGGTAAAGATGCAGTTACACAAAACATACTTATTTAAACAAAATAACAAAAGGCTATCGGGCACAAACTCTCTAAAGGAAGCACTGGTACCTTTATGAGCAGAAGATCGGACATTTGGGCGCGGCGGGCGTTACACCGGTGACTGAGCGGAGCAGGCTGACCTGACGCCAGGTCGGCGGCTCACTCACCTGACACTCCCGCAGGCAGAGCCGGTCGGGGCGCGGCGGCAGCGCGTCCACCGTGTCAGCATACTGGAGCGGCCGCGGCGGCGGCAGCCTCTCGGCGAACTCGGCCAGCCGCCGCAGACGCCGGTCCGAGAGGTGAAGCCGACAGGCGCTCACCGTGATGTCCAGCTTATGTCTGCCGGCGGCCACCGCCAGACCCTCACACTGCTGCTGAAGCTGCCGTCGCGCTGGACGCATCATACGCGAAGATACTCAGAAGTACCATGCCGCCGTCCATACCAGGCTCGGATCCGAAGGGGGGCACCCACTCCCCCGTTGGGCGGAGCTTCAGCACTGCAAAGGGCCCCCGCAGGGAAGCCCCAGTGTTGTCTGATAGGCGTTCAGGAGGCACCCAAACGCTACCTGAATGTTGGGTTAGATGGCCCCAAGAGTTGGTTTCAGGGGTTCTCAAGAGTTGATCTCGGGGGCCCCCAAGAGTTGGTCTCGGGGAACCCCAGAGTTCGTCCCGAGGGCCCCCAAAAGTTGGTCCCAAGGCCCTTCGAAGTTATAAAACTTTCTAACCATAACACGTTAAAAATAGGTGCCTCGCAAATTATTCAGTTTGCAGATATTTAATGTTCAATAAATAAAACATAGCGCCCCCTCCTTCCTTGGGGAAATTCTTGATCCTCTCCTGCATCTAACAGACGTGTCAGTTTGCATCTAACAAACGTTTCAGTTTCTAAAGATTTCACGCTCATTAAATGAAAAAGCGGAAGCCCCCATGAGGAAATCCTGAATCCACCCCTGCTCCACACACTTCGACTTAATCCAACCAACCTCTTTAAACGCCTAAAATTTACATCTTCCTAACATACATGCATTCATAAAAATACACTTTCATCCACTACATTCCTCTCCCTATTCAGTTGGTACCCCGCACTTTTCATTTAATGCCTCCTGTTTAAGAATTTTCCCAGGGTGTTATTTGCATTCAGTCCACTTCCCCCGCAGTTTAACATTCACTTATCCCACCTCTTTCCCCTGTAGCTGACCTGGGAACCTTGGTGTAGTGCTGTTGAACAGAGTTGGAGAACACCATCTCGGTCTGCACCTTGGGCAGCAGGTGGTTCTCCGACACCGGCTGGCGACGCTGCCAGCGCCACTCGTCCCCTGAAACCGCTCAACTTCAGCACACCTGCCACGTACCTATTTACCGCAATGTGATGCTCAACGCCATACAGAATTGTTCTCCCAGCGATTCATTTTTTCTGCACGTTGCTTGGGCATGTAAGATACAATGCCAATTCATTATAATTTCATAACCTGAAATCATGTCATTTAATCAATACTTTACTTAAATTTCATTTGAGACAGTAAGAGCAAAGAATAAAGATTTTTTCATTACAAATATCTCCAGAGCCCAGTGACCTGAAAACAACGATCGGACACTGAAATACATTACTGTCCGTAATTAAAACAGAAATTGGCATGATTCCATCAGGATTCTATTTGCTCATTTTTGGCATTCGGTAATAATAGTACTACTAATGGCCAGTCCATAGCTGTTATTAGTTTCACATTCTTACTTCTTATTGTGCTTCTTCTCAGATCAAACTTTCAGTTCTTACACTAAGAAGGCTCAGAATTACGCCTCCATAAGCCTTATGAGCTATAGCATTTATACTAACAGGCCCGGTACTAAACACAAAGTCCGGTCAGTAGTTCTTGCGCTAAAAGATGCCGACACGCTAAATCACGATCATGCCTCGAAAAATAATCCTCAAATTTATCCAGATTTCCAATAATATATGCAGTAAATTTATAGCGTCGAACTACGCATCTGGCTGGTTCTTGTTCATCCTTAGAAGATCGTAACAAGGGATCGGGGAGTGTTGGTTGATGACCAATTCCAAAGTACTGGCTTCCTCAATTTTGTACCGAGTGTGAATCTCAATTTAAAGCATTTGGAGCATCACCCAGAATTTTTTTGGTACAGTGATAGAAGATATGCACCATTTTGATTTGTTTATTTGTGCAGTTTTGATCGCCAGGTAAGTAAGGTGCGGTGCTATATCATGTTCACGGCAAAGTGGAGGCCAGTATGTGACCACAATGCAGAACGTAAACACTGCTGCCGTTCACGCCGATAACACGGGCGACCCGAACATGTTCAGGGCTGCACATCCATCGGCACCCAGTGATGTTCTCTTCAATTAACGGCTTCTGGTGCTTCCTCGAACCATTAAACCATTAAAGCAGACATGGTTGCGTCCAGGCGAATGTTTACCTTCACAGATTCTTCGTAATCATCTCTGTTCTAGCATGTACCGTTTCCGGATGAACGCTATCTAACAGCTGGCTCGATTCCATCCAGCTCAGGGGCCCTGCCCCAGCCACCCGGCGCTTTTCTGTCGCTGAATCAACCTGCATCAGCCGCTCTGCCTCCGAGTCAGTCTTCATCAGCCGCTCTGCCTTCGAGTCAGTCTTCATCAGCCGCTCTGCCTCCAAGTCAGTCTTCATCAGCCGCTCTGCCTCCGAGTCAGTCTTCATCAGCCGCTCTGCCTCCGAGTCAGTCTTCATCAGCCGCTCTGCCTCCGAGTCAGTCTTCATCAGCCGCTCTGCCTCCGAGTCGGTCGGCATCAGCCGCTCTGCCGCAGCCCTGGCGACCACTTCGCCGGCGCCGCTCGGTCCCCGGCAGACGCTACTCCCTGATGTTGGAGACGCACCTGGACCGGGCAGGACTACCTCAGCGGCGCTCCCGCAGACTAGCCGCCGAGAGCGACATCTGCCTGCGTACCAGCTCCTGCCGCAATGGCGCCACCTGCCGGGCCCGCGGCCTCGACCTCTTCCGCTGTATCTGTCTGGAAGGCTGGACTGGAAAATACTGCACCCGGCGAAACTTCCGCGCCGGGTAGTCGCAGCGGTGGTGCCTGGAACCTGTCCTGTGTGTTTGGACCGTTACCGTTCACAGCCCTGCTGAGGCCATAAGCTTGTGGAATATGAAGTTACTGGGTGACGTCTCAAATAGTTGTTTGAGTCTGTGGTATAAATAGTGGTTTCTTCTTTTGAGTTGTCCTCAACTTTGTTAGTGTTTGTCGTGTTTCCCGATAATTAAACGGCGATATGTGGCTCGCATCTTTCAGTTTCACCTTTTGTACCATTACACAATGTCAAAATATATCAACAGAAGCACAACGAAAGCCACCTCCCACTTTCTGAACGGTAACAAACAGAATAAATCCAGCCTGGCTCCATCAGACTACGACCCCAGCGGCACCATCTCACCCGAATCACGAAAACAGACAGAGGAAATCTAGCCTGGCTCCATCAGACTACGACCCCAGCGGCACAGTCTCACCTGAATCGGCGAAGAGCACCTGTAGGTCGGTGAGTCGGAACCGGTACCGATCATACAGCGCCTCCTCCAGCTCCGCGCGACTCATCTCCGCCAGCGCAGGCTCCGTCAGCGCTGGCCGGAGCTCGGAGCTGACCACCAGCCGACCCAGGTCCACCACCAGCAGGTTACCGCCGCTGTCGTACACGGCAGAGGTCAGAGCAGAGGTCAGACCGGACCACCACCACCAGCAGGTTACCGCCGCTGTCGTACACGGCAGAGGTCAGAGCAGAGGTCAGACCGGACCACCACCACCAGCAGGTTACCGCCGCTGTCGTACACAGCAGAGGTCAGACCGGACCCCTTCACACGCGCGGTGGAGATGGGTCTGGCGTCAACACAGTGTAGGGGTCCTAAAGTCCCCCCTGAGATCTCGGAAACAAAGATGGTTAGAAAAACGCCAGTAGGGAGGTGTGTGGGCGCGATGGCGATCTACTGTATGGTAAAGTTCCATTGACTTACGTAAAAGCGGACTATGGTCATAGGGAGGTCACACACAATGTTGTCTGAAATTATAAGGTAACAATATGACATACTCCCAAAAATGTACAATATAACTGGCACCATAACAGCCTATAGGCGGAAAATGAGGGTTTAACCTTGAAAAAGACCTTTGACCTTGAACTTGGGTAGCCTAAACTATGAAGTCATAGCATAAAATACTTTACACTGAATAATGCCATCTGACCGGAATACCCGGGTCAATGACATTGACCTGTAACCTTTGACCATGACAACTTTATGTGGGTTGACCTTGACATATAACGTGATTATATGACGTTATGACGTCACCACTCAGTCTACAGTGCAGGCGAACTGGAGCGACCGCGTGATTACGATGGTCTCAAATTATAGAAATTGTCCGATGTTCACAATTTCTTCACTAATCGACGCGCTCCTAAATTATATCAAATGTGGTTAAGTAGCTGTTTCCGGCGACGAACGGTTCGTCGGCCACCTCAGAAAAATAGGTGGGGGCACTTAAAGACCCCACCACTGCGCGTGTTCAAAGGGCCATAATGAGTCCATCTAAGTTCCAATAATCAATGCATTTATATAAAATACGAACATTGATACAAAATAAAAAAGAGCAAACCAAAGTATGACCGCAATTCAACAACTTACTTTTCACAATAACAGCAGTCACGAGTAGAAGAGACAATAATAAAGGATTTAAAACATAACTATTTCGGGCACCCAACGCGGCACACAAGGATTGTATTGACATATCTGCAGTGCCCGTGTGCCAAGCAGTCCGGCTAACCTCTGCAGGGTGCCAGTCTCCGGGATAACCAGGTAAGGACTGGCCAGGTCCAGGCTGAGCTGGAGGGTACTGCGGCGGGCCAGGGCGCCCCTCAGCGCCGCCGCGCCGGCCTCGGTCAGCCGTGAGAGACGCTCGCGCGCCACCTCCGCCGCCGCCCTCAGCGTCAGCTGCGGCGTCTGCACGAAACTCAGCACCTCCGACACTGCGTGCTGCGGGACACGCATCAAACTCAGCACTCCAGGGACACACACAAACTCAGCACTACAGGGACACGCACCAAACTCAGCACCCATGGACACGCACCAAACTCAGCACTCCAGGGACACGCATCAAACTCAGCACTCCAGGGACACGTACCAAACTCAGCACTCCAGGGACACGCATCAAACTCAGCACTCCAGGGACACGCATCAAACTCAGCACCCCAAGGACACGCATCAAACTCAGCACTCCAGGACACGCACCAAACTCAGCACTCCAGGGACACGCATCAAACTCAGCACTCCAGGGACACGCACCAAACTCAGCACTCCATGGACACGCACCAAACTCAGCACTCCAGGGACACACACCAAACTCAGCACTACAGGACACGCACCAAACTCAGCACTCCATGGACACGCACCAAACTCAGCACTCCAGGGACACGCATCAAACTCAGCACTCCAGGGACACGCATCAAACTCAGCACCCCAAGGACACGCATCAAACTCAGCACTCCAGGGACACGCACCAAACTCAGCACTCCAGGGACACGCATCAAACTCAGCACTCCAGGGACACGTACCAAGCTCAGCACTCCAGGGACACGTAACAAACTCAGCACTCCAGGGACACGCCTCAAACTCAGCACTCCAAGGACACGCACTAACTTTGCACTGCAGAGACGCGTACAAAATCTTAGAACTACCTAACGCGCACCAAACTCAGCACAGTGAATCGTGGGGATTACATTTACTTCTAAACAAAAGGTACGGATATTTACCACTGATAGACTCTAGGTCTGGTGTAAGGGTTGTCACTGATTCCATGTTTTTAGACAATCATTTAATGAATCCTTCATACATGTAATATATGATGCTCTCAGGGCACCCACCTCAGACTTCACCTGAAACTACTTCAAACAGCAACGCCACATAGCTTGATTAAACAGCAAAAGCAATGTGATCGGGACATGCAAATGTTGCTGAAAGCACAGGTACCGCTCTCTGTCCGACCCGGCCATACCTCTGAGTAGACCACCTCGATGGGCGCCACCGTCACGGCGAGACCAAAGTCAGCCTGCGGCGGGTTCACCTCAAAGTCCAGCGAGAACACGGGCATGTGGTCGCTCTCTGTGGAAATAACACACAGCACCTGTATGCGGTTGCTCTCAGTCGACAACACACACCCAAATCAGTCCACTAGCAGGTGCGCGAAAAATAACGCAACATAGCACAGGCGTATGCATATTCTTACAGAACAGGATAAGAGCACTGCCGAATGAGATCTCACTGTGCTGCCAGCAATCACAATAAGTTCATCCCTTACACGTAACTAACCAACTAGTATTTTTAAAAGAAAACCTATACAGCGGCCAGTCATCAGCTGAGCGCCTGGCGCCGAGTCACGGTGCCGCCCGTACCGTGAACGTCAGCCACCGACACCACGGGCACCAGGTCACGCTCCAGACTGGTACCCTCCACCAGCAGGGTCTGGGCGCTGGCCGAGAGTCGGAGAGAGCGCGCCGCCGGCCGGCTCTCCAGCGAGCCCACCAGCCGGCCGGCAGAGCCCACCAGCAGCTCGGCGCTCCGCGATAGCAGGCTGGCCGTCAGGCTGGACACCGTCACGTTCAACTTGTGCTCTGCCACAGCGAGGTGAGGCGTTGGATCCCAAACAGCAGCAGAAGGGGCAACAGCGCAGGTTTAACAGAAGCTGACGGGCGAATTTGAACTTTTGCTGTACAATGCACAGGCGTTTATAACTTAGCTTGGTGGCTTCCCCCGTAAACTATATCCTTTCATAGCCTTAATATTAATATATGCACATTGCATTATTTACGTCCATTGCAGCAGCAAATTACAAATACCAGGCCTCTGTATTTAGTGGAAGTTCTCGTCACGAATGATGGGCGCTGCAGTGTTTGCCGTAGTGCACGAACTGCGGAGCCAGGTTCCACCGGCTGAGCTCTCACTGATGTAGCTGGCCGGCAGGGTGGTGACCGCCTCCGCGTCACCGCTGGCTCCCAGGCCGATACTCTCGTACAGCTGCTGCTTCTCCTCCGCAGTCAGCTGGGTCCACACCGTCCAGCCGGAGGCGGGCGCCGTGGGGGTCGGCTGCTCTGGCTCAGTGTCCGGTCCCGTCAGCCAGTCCCCACCAGCCGGTCTCCTCCTCAGCGCCTCCTTCGCCGCCCGACTCCTTCGCCAGCTGCAGCCGCGCGGAGCAGCAGCGACGCCGTCAATATTGCGTTTGATATAATAGATAACTATAAACGTTCAAAGACAATTGGACAGTTCTGGAGGCTGGGGTGGGATTGACCGCCTGTCATGAAACGCTCGCTCGGAATGGTACAGCTTCATCTACCACAACAACTCAGCCCCAGTTCTCAGCAAAGCCACGGTTGGATAAAATACCGTTTTAAGCGTCATCTTCATTTCAACATGGCAGTGTGAGTCATTCCTTGAAATTTGGGCACCCGCCACTATGTTCTGGAATCGAAACCACTTAGCAAGACTGACGGATGGCCCTGATCCTGACCTCCTTCCGGGTGGACTGACCACTGATCCTGGCCTCCTCCCGGGTGGACTGACTCTGATCCTGGCCTCCTCTCGGGTGGACTGACCATGATCCTGGCCTCCTCCCGGGTGGACTGACCCTGATCCTGACCTCCTCCCGGGTGAAATAACCCTGATTCTGGCCTCCTCTCGGCTGGACTAACCCTGATTCTGGCCCCCTCCCGAGTGGACTGACCCTGATCCTGGCCTCATCTCGGGTGGACTGACCCTGATTTTGGCCTCCCCGGGTGGACTGACCCTGATCCCGGCCTCCTCTCGGGTAGACTGACCCTAATCCTGACCTCCTCTCGGGTAGACTGACCCTTATCCTGGCCTCCTCTCGGGTGGACTGACCATGATCCTGGCCTCCTCTCGGGTGGACTGACCATGATCCTGGCCTCCTCTCGGGTAGACTGACCCTAATCCTGACCTCCTCTCGGGTGGACTGACCCTGATCCTGGCCTCCTACCCGGTGGACTGACCCTGCTCCTGGCCTCCTCTCGGGTGGACTGACCCTGATCCAGGCCTCCTCCCGGATGGACTGACCCTGATCCTGGCCTCCTCCCGGGTAAAATAACCCTGATTCTGGCCTCCTCTCCGGTAAACTAACCCTGATCCAGGCCTCCTCCCGGATGGACTGACCCTGATCCTGGCCTCCTCCCGGGTGGACTAACCCTGATCCTGGCCTCCTCCCGTGCCAGCAGGATGCCGGTGGCATCCATGTCGTCCTCCAGCCGCTGCAGCTGCGGCAGAAGCTCCTGCTCCCGGGCTGGCTCCTCCAGCAGCGAGAGGTACACCGCCCGGTACTCCCGGTACCGGTCCCTGCAGCCGGGTAGACAGCGGTAAAAATAGTCCCGGCTACCATGGTGGGAGAGTAACCCGAAAAACGAAACTTCTTTTTTTTATCTATTTCTTACTCTAAAATCCCAGTCTGGTACCAATTAAGGTGCCAATAAGCCTCCTTCTGTCGCTACATATCATAATTTTTATGCTCACACATTCGAATGTAATCACAAACAACTCATCTGCATACACCAGTTTTCATCTAATTTATTTCAATTATTATTTCTCACATACCTTGATGATATGCGCTTACAAGTAAATCCTAACCAATAAGTGACGACAAGCGATCGCAGCCCTTTCCGCGGGCCCTCCAAAACCCGGGCACGGTACATAAATCGAATCTAGCTCCTGTATCGACATTTGAATGACAAATGAATTCACGGCACATACTTCCATCTTTCCCGTTTACCCACCTGTGCGCCTTGATGCTCTGCCAGGAGTAGGGCCGGATAATTTCGTGTATCACCGCGTCGCGTCCGTACCGCCACCAGAGGGCAGCGTTGCCGCGGACGGGTACAGAAGGTCGGTACTGGCGGTACCGGCTACCGGTGAGAGACCACGTCAGACGCGCGGCACCGCGCAGCTGCAGCGTCCCAAATACCGGTCCCACAGTCCCTCCTGGCAGGAGAGCTGCAGCGTCTCAAATACCGGTCCCACAGTCCTTCCTGGCAGGAGAGCTGCGGCATCTCAAATACTGGCCCCACAGTCCCTTCTGGCACGAGAGCTGCAGAGTCTCAAATACCGACCCCACAGTCCCTCCTGGCAGGAGAGCTTGCAGCGTCTCAAATACCGGTCCCACAGTCCCTCCTGGCAGGAGAGCTGCAGCGTCTCAAATACCGGTCCCACAGTCCCTCCTGGTAGGAGAGCTGCAGCGTCTCAAATACAGGTCTCTCAGTCCCTCCTGGCAGGAGAGCTGCAGCGTCTCAAATACAGGTCTCACAGTCCCTCCTGGAAGGAGAGCTGAAGTACTATATCATCCACGCATTTGGTGCCTTATAAGACTTCAACGACTATTATCCTGACACAAAGTCGAAATTTCATCATAAATATGAATAACGCTATTAGCTAACCTAATTTTACTTTTACCGTTCACTTTTATCGCAGCTCAAGCTGCTACCACACTACCATCACTTTGATGGATACTTTGCATATGAACTGGAATATTCAATTTCCGTAGGGCTTTATCCAACAACGATGAATGAAAACAGATCCGTAAGCCAGCGGCTTTCGAGTCCCCTCCATGAAGCTCTGTGCCTACGAGGCAGAGTTCGATCTAGTTGTCTAGACGACGCACTGACCTGTTGACCTTCATGCGGTTGAAGCTCTGTGCGATGTTGATGAGGCTGAGGTACTGCTGTCGAGACAGCTGTACGCTGGTGTCCTGTAGCACCAGGTCCACCAGCAGCTTCGGCACATGGTGCTCGGCAGAGAGGTTCATAATCACCTTCAGCTTGGCGGAGAGCGGCTTCACAACTGCAGTGGACGCATCAGTTATTCACAAATACCAACTGAGAGCGAAGAAACTGCGGCCGAAAGGCACATCAATCCTCAGTGAGTGCATGGAGTAATGACACACCATAGTAATCATACGACAGCACCGGCTTAATAGAGTGGCAAATCGAGTTTTCTGGCACTCTTACAACGCTTAGCCTCTCTCCGAATCGCTTTCAAGTCAATGGAAAGCGAGCTAAATGTGACTCAGGACCATGGGCGCCGAAAGCGGGGGTGGGACGGGGGGACGCGTCCCCCTGTTGGCCGACCAGGGGACGTCCCCCAAAAGTTGTGGTCCATCGTTATTAATGCTATCAGGTACCGAATATGCTCGCAATTCGCCTGCCCCAGTCAGCACGCCTCCCCCTGTGACGGTCCGTCCCCCTCACCCCTGTAAAAATTATGTGGCGGCGCCCCTGCTCAGGACTATTAGAAGCTTTTAACGCTTTTAGCTTTTTGAAACGATTGCGGCCATTGGTTAAACCCTGGGAGTCCAGTAGCAGACGATGCAGAATGGAGGAGGTGTGGTTCACTAGGCTTCGAATCGGCCACTGTTATGCGACACACGCCCATTATTTAAACAACACCGCCCCCAACACGTGTCCTCATTGCGGCAGCCGGCTCACAGTGCAGCATGTTTTATGTGCTAGTGACAGCTGCGACCAGCTGAAACGAAGGCAGCGCCGATTCTTCCTAACGGTCCCGCTGGGACAGATTCTAGGCAATGACGCGTCCATAGACATTAGGAAAGTGTTATCATACCTGAGAGAAATACATTTTGACGTAGTATATACCCCCATCACATATTCTTAGATCTCACATCCTCTGTGTAGGCCACTTTAGTTAAAGGGAATGTGGCACCTTCATAACGTGATTTTAACTGAGATAGCCAAGTTGTAAAGCAAGTCGGAAAACCCGGTACTCAATATATCATTTGTCTTGGAACTCGATATTTCCGTAGAAAAAAAAAACTAAAACCTAACTGACACCAACCACTCATCAACCCCTCGCCGGGCGGCCATTGTTGTGAGCTACTGGTGTGACGACATATGCTGACGTCACGATGAGCATCAACCAATCAAAGCCCTTGAAGCATTTCAAGTATGGTAGTGGTTGCCAGATCATGACATCATCCACGGGCAGATATTTATTTATTTTCCTAGAGGAGCATTTTTAAATACAAAATATTGAGCTTATTGAACATATTTTCAGAGATATCATGGGTGGTTTCATTATTTTTGGCTAAAAGTACGCCTAATTACACTAAATTCCAGGATTGGACCAAGGTGCCACATTCCCTTTAATAGGGACAATCTCAGAATGATGTAAAACAATTCTGACGGGCACATATAGCCTTTGTAGCTGCAGTGCCCTAAAACTCCAATAACCATCAGGACTATTAGAAGAAGTCACAGCACCGAATTAACTATGTAAGACGATAACAAATACGATATTTTCCCCGGTATTCCGGCCGTTCTTCGCACCTCGCATCCTACCTTCGCAATACATCGGCAGAGTTCATATCGTTAGAACACGCCTATCTGACCACAATCGACGTAGGTCAAGGCAGACCATCGGATAAGAGTAATCACCACGCCCGTGTTGGTATAGATAGTTCATTTTCATGGTTCTTAGAGTGATAAATATATGCCATATTTTCAATTTGTTAACAAAAAGTTATAGTACGCAACTACACCTGTAGCTGGAAGCATGCCAGTTGATATTTTGAACACACAAACAAGTAGAATAGGTCGATTCTTCTATTCCTGGCATCCCCTCACTAAGCCGTTGGGTTTGAGCTCCGGACTCGGGACCCAGTGCAGCGTATCCCCTGATCTGGCCAGTCGACTGTTTTGCTTGTGCACGTGTGGCCAGAGCTGACCTTGGTCTAATCCTCATTCACTGCAATGTCGGTACCCGATCAGATCTTCTTAAACAGGCAGCGTCCGGCTTCTTTCCGTATCTACTACCCCCTGGGTGTGCGATCGGACACCTTCCCACCGTCGATCTCAGGAAAACATCGGAATTGTGCTGAAAGCGCCCACCGACTACTAACGTGACAGGTGTGCAAAACGACGCTTCTCTCACTTAAATCGGCTCGGAATCAATAGTGAAAAGCCGTGAGGTGTCCTATCGAACTCCACAGGCGATTCTAGGTTAACATCAGAATCTCTCATTGTTGTTAAGAATCTCTATCAGAATCTCTCATCTCTCATTGTTAAGAGTGGCAGGAGCACGAACATGTTTGCGGTATGTGTTTCTTTAACTCGTTTCCAAAACAATTAATTTCTTTTTCATTTTAAGCAGCACCGGAAAGAATTGTCCTATGCTGGATGAAACAGCATACAGGTGCAAAGCCCCAGCCATTCCTACACCAAAGCAACGCCGCCTTTCGCGTTGGGCGGTGTGTTGGCGTTTAATTACTCGACCTTGAACCGGGACAGTCAGTCGCGTCAGTGCCACCATGCCAAACAAAGCGCCCATCATCCTCGGCTCTCCGGCGAGGGTTACCAATCGCGCAGCTCCTCGTATGCATCCCCCACATGCAAAGCAAAAATATCTGTAAAACACTTACTGAAAGCTTAGGGGCGATGAGGACGTTCATGAATGTTATTTTCAGACACCTCAACATTTGATCAAGACGAGAACTGAGAAGGGAATGTGGACGTCGAAAGCGGAGTTGGTGGGAGGTACGCGTCCCCAAATTTCAAAACAGGACAGCCATACCCAAAAAATGTTGTACTCAATTAATTACTTTAGCCTTCCTTCCCCAATCCGTGTATACCTACACAAGTGTATGAAAGTTGGCTGCTGTTGAATGGCCTCGATATTGCTTTCCGGTACGGATTTAATTTTTGGGCTTCAACTACCAACCCCTATTGCTTCGGCGTTGCCAGTTCTGAGTCCATCCTTCACAAAGAAAAAAAACAATGATGGCACCCCTGGAAAGGAGCACGTGTGTGGATGAGAGCTGGAATAACTACAGTGGAGAATTTACCCATAAATTTTACAAGTACGGAGAGCCAGAGAGAGCCAGAGCCAGAGAGAGCAGAGCCAGAGCCAGAGCCAGAGCCAGAGCAGAGCCAGAGCCAGAGCCAGAGAGAGCCAGAGAGAGAGAGAGAGAGAGAGAGAGAGAGAGAGAGAGAGAGAGAGAGAGAGAGAGAGAGAGAGAGAGAGAGAGAGAGAGAGAGAGAGAGAGAGAGAGAGAGAGAGAGAGAGAGAGACCACTCACGGAAGTCGAGGCGTTCGTCGTTGACGGCGAACGAGTTGAGCGTCTCCGCCATCAGATCCCGCCAGGAGTCCTTCATTTGCTCCGAGTCCAGCGGAGGCTGGGCGCAGTAGGAGTTCCAATACACCGACAGCGACTCCAGACGCACCAGCTTGAACACCGAGGTGGCGTCGGCCGCAGCCACCGCTGGCTTCCACTTGCTGCACGGGAGGGGACAGCGTCAGAACAGTCTCCACCTGATGCGCTTGGAGGATATAAGAATACACGTGCAGATCTCACTGATCTGGGGAGCATTAGGGCGCTCCGACAACATAGGTCACACGGCAATCTCACTGACCCTTCACCATGTTTATGTTCTACGGAATTAGCTACACGAGCATTAGCCTGATTACTACACGTTAATAAAGTCACAGTGTTGTAGCTACCTTAGCTGGACAAAATTCAAAACGAAATGTGAATCATATGTCTCACAATTTGCTACACAAATTCCACTTCTAACATACTTGAGATACCAGTTCGTGAAGCCAACGCACCACCAATAATTCCACAAGGAACCTTATCGTTTCGCCCTGAAAGTTTTGTTGGGATCTTTTTTAAATTCACACACAACAATAGAATAAATACCAACCGCCCAGTCCGGCGAGCCAAAGAAAACAACTGTCCCTCCGGGGGCCCACTGCTGCCGTGGGCGTCACCCGCTGGGGCACCTCCTCCCCTGCCGCGGATCACCTGTTGGTGGTCTCCGCGGAGATGCTCTGGACGCAGATGCCGCCCGCCAGGGGACAGCCCGGGCTGGAGACGCCGTCCTCATACCGCACATGCACGTTACGGACAAACACCTGCACGTTCTTCAGGATAGTGGCCACCAGACGCTCGAAGAAGCCGGGCGGCTGATCGGTGGCCACTGTGGGCCGGAGGCGAGCTGGAGTCAGGAGAACAGCAACCAGCCGGTGACCGGCGTCCCTTCGACAAATGGCTGCTCAACTAAGGAACAACACGTTGATAGAGATCCAAATAGCTGGTCTCGGTTGCGTAAATAGTGTTGTGAATATCAAAATTCAAGCATTCAATGTCAGAGGCTACTTATCGAAAATCACAGTATAAGTCATTGATAGATTTCGGGGTGCTGAGGCTCAGGGGCGTAGCCAAGGGGGGGCGGCAGGAACAGCCATCCCCCTGAGGGCCCGAAGGGCCCCTGGGGACACAATTCTGTAACAAGCAGGGCTCTTTTTACCCGTCAAGACCCTTTTGGCGCTGTCGCAGGGGCCCTTTTCGGGGCGCCGCCTCCCCTGAGCGAAATTCTGGCTACGCCCCTGCTGAGGCTAGTAGTATAGTTATACGTTAAGAAGGAGTTTACTGGTTTGCCTCCTCGCATCCTGGATGCAAAATGGATTTAGTACACTTGGATTATATGTTCGGGCACATTTCTTCATCAGAATCAGCATAATACGATACAATAATGACTATCATCAGAATCAGCAAATCGTATTATGCTGATTCTGATGAAGTGCTGTGCCCGAATGCATAATCCATGTGTATAAGATCCATTTCGCATCCAGGTTACGAGGGGGCAGACCAGTAAACACCTTGTCACTTTATAGTATTCATAATTTAATAACATTCAAATGTCTTAAAAATTGTATCATTTGACAATCTCTACACTCTCGGCGACACTGGAACATTGTTCGAGGCACGGGCAGAGGCGGATCCAGACTTCATTTCAGAGGGGGAGGAGGGCTCAACCCTACCCCATCTTTACCTCGAATAACCTCCTACTATGTGATTACTACGGGCACGCAAGGGTTTTCAGGGGCGAGAGCTTGAGCCCCCAATCCTCCTCCTCTTGTGTACGCCATTGGGTACGGGATATTCAATATAAAAACAGAATCTCTGTCATGTCAACTCGTAACATGTCTGCAGTCAATTATTACCGTAAATGTTTATCGCAAATCAGTCATTTATCGTAAATAAATAACTATTGTATCGACGATTGTTAAAATCAGTAAATGCTCCCCAGGACATGATGCAGGTCACGTCCATGATCTCCCTGTGACGTGACTGCCTTTACATTACGTTCCACCAGACCTGTACCTGGTGGTTACCTGCACCTGTGGATCTCCCGCCGTACCTGGTGTCACGTTGTCCCTCTCCAGTCGGGCGATGACAGCCCGTTTGGCGGCCCTCTCCAGCCTCAGCTCCAGCTCCGGGTCGTACCCCCTGGCGGCCAGCGGCGCCGCCAGCACCAGCACCTGCTCCACCGACACCACCAGCGGGCTGCTCCACAGGCTGGTCCAGGGCACGGTCAGCGCGATCCGGCCCACCGTGCCGCGGGTCACGCTCACAGGCAGGTCCAGCGCAGCCTGGAGAGGCACGGAGGAGCCACGGCTCAGCAGGTCACGGGAGGAGCCACGGCTCAGCAGGTCACAGGAGGAGCCACGGCTCAGCAGGTCACGGGAGGAGCCACGGCTCAGCAGGTCACGGGAGGAGCCACGGCTCAGCAGGTCACGGGAGGAGCCACGGCTCAGCAGGTCACGGGAGGAGCCACGGCTCAGCAGGTCACGGGAGGAGCCACGCTCAGGTCACGGAGGAGCCACTGCTCAGGTCACGGGAGGAGTCACGTCTCAGCAGGTCACGGGAGGAGCCACGGCTCAGCAGATTATGGGAGAAGCCACGACTCAGCAGAGTACGGGAGGAGCCACGGCTCAGCAGATCAAGGGAGGAGTCACGGCTCAGCAGGTCACGGGAGGAGCCACGGCTCAGCAGGTCACGGGAGGAGCCACGGCTCAGCAGGTCACAGGAGGAACCACGGTTCAGCAGGTCACGGGAGGAGCCACGACTCAGCAGGGTATGGGAGGAGCCACGGCTCAGCATATCACGGGAGGAGCCACGGCTCAGCAGGGCATGGAAGGAAACACGGCTCAGCAGGTCACGGGAGGAGCTACGGCTCAGCAGGTCACGGGAGGAGCCACGGCTCAGCAGGTCACGGGAGGAGCCACGGCTCTGCAGGTCACGGGAGGAGCCACGGCTCAGCAGGTCACTGGAGAAGCCACACCTCAGGTCATGGGAAGAGTCACGGCTCAGCATATCACGGGAGGAGCCACGGCTCAGCAGGGCATGGAAGGAACCACGGCTCAGCAGGTCACGGGAGGAGCCACGGCTCAGCAGGTCATGGGAGGAGCCACGGCTCAGCAGGCCATGGGAGGAGCCTCGGCTCAGCAGGTTATGGTCGAGTGGGAAGCCACGGCTCAGCAGGTCATGACCGAGTTGGGAACCACGGCTCAACCGTTTACGACCGAATGAGGAACCACGGCCCAGCCGGTCAGTGGAAACTACCCGCACGTAAAGGAAAATTACAGTTATTCTAGGTTTTCAGTTTCAGTTCTAGCATTCACTACGCTTACTTAGTTACAAAGGCAAGAAGTGTTGAATATAAAGTTGTGTACGATTGCACAGCGGGTGCTTAGATGTAGAAGTGAGAGAATTATTTTAAAAAAATTGCATGTTACTTATATAAGCTCCTGGGACCGGAGTTGGATATTGATCTTAAAATCACTAATTTGAACGTGATATTGATCACGTTCCACTAATTTGGGGACATTCCTAACTGCTCTACCCTCGAACTTTGATTTATTTATTACCGCTATTTATCAGTCACACCGCAGTGTCAGACAAACCTTCGCCGCAGTCGCCCTATTTGGAGGCACTGTAACAATAGCTGGGGCCATATTGGGGTATCCGGGTAAATGCCTGTAACGCCAATATCCACACCACTCATGCTCCCGGGGCCAATTGTCGTGTGCCAGGCTGCTCGCAATCAGGCGTAGGAAAGCTAGCACACTCGAACGCTAGCCGAAACCGAACCTTCAAAAACACCCCCCCCCATTTGTTTACACGTGTCATGAACATTAAATATGTTTGCGTTTAATCTTATATATCCTTCCATATTTTTATATGTCAACCACTTGACCCTGTCCTTAATTATCTTCTGTCGCTTGTGAACGTTACTGGCGGGTCTACGTGTTCGCACCTGGCCGGGGTATTACTAACATATAACATTTTGAAGTAGGATGCTGGGAAACCTTCTTATTACCTAGTACTTTTATAACTGAGTACCTAATGTTTTACGCATGGTGGGACAGTGGTAAGGTACATTACAATATGTGCGAAAGACCTCTATAAGCAATCTGATTCATACAAAACTGCAATCATCTTTTTTAAGGCTGCCTTCCTTTACTTGCAGGGGCGTGCCTCGAGTCGTTAAATTGATGTCGTTGGTATTGACACAAGAGTTCTGTGGTCGCTTTGATCGCGGCGGGGACCGGCCTGAATGCCCTTTCAGTGAGATGACGCGTCTCCCCAGACAAGTGTTCCTCGCGTTCCAGCGACCGTTTCTCCTGGAGCCGCTGGGGCGTTCTCTGTTGTGCCGCGGCTGAATAGTATTCACTTGGGGCACCCCGCTCCTTCTGAGGGGTACTCACCAGGGCCTCCAGCCTTCTCTGAGGGGTACTCACCAAAGCCTCTGGCTTTAGCGCCAGGTCCGTCAGCTCCACCTGGCCACTCCATACGCTGATGTTGAGACTCTCCGTGTCCAGATTTGCGATGTACCTGCCCCAGCGGAACCAGTTCAAACGCGCCACAAATCAAATGTGAAAATGGCAAAACCGTTAGAGTTTAAGCATTGCTGACGCAAAACAGATAATCCAACTGAAAGAATGACGCCTTTAAACTAATGAAGTCTAAAATACGTACATCATACACATATTGAAGAGAAAAGGCAAGATTCTTCAATATATAACTCCAATCTATAGTATGAATGTAAGAGGTTATTTAGGACTATTCAATAACAACATTCAACCTTTTATCTCCAATCTTAGAAAAATGAACCATTTTATAGCCTCTAAACTAAGGCAAGAGTTTAAAACATTGGACTGAATGATGTACTCAAGTTGTTGCTGTACTCGGGTAATATCTTTAAGATGATTTGTATGGCAGTTAACTGGTCACTGTGCTCGATAGGTACGTATCACAATGCTCGATTAGCGCGGGGGCGGGTTTTCCTCTGACCTGCTCAGGTACTTGTTGAGCAGGTACGACACCACCCCCTCGAACATGGCTGCGGCGACGGTGACGACTCGGGCGGAGCCTCACCAGCGGCCCCTCTCACCCAGCGCCTGAGGAAACCCCTCAAACTCCTTCATGTGCAGGGGTGAATGCAAATCCTGTGGAGGCAGAACAAACGCTAATTAACACGCGCATTGACGGGGTCTGAGTCACCCTCGCTTTGACGAGGGCGGGTACCCAAACACCTATTATCTCAAGAATGACGCTAGAAAACAAAAAACGGCAAACAGCGTTGGATAGCCCAAACAAATTTATATACAAAATATTTGCACCATTTTTTGTCAGGTCACATTTAAGGTCATTAGAGGTCGAGAGGCATGGCCACCATAGGAATACCATGTGAATTAAGGTTTTCAGTCATTATATCTGAACTAGTAAAGATAGAGAAAAACAATCTTAACTTATTGGAATTGTCGCAGCACGCCGAATCGAATGATGTGTAATATCACCCTGATAAGTCAATTTTGGAAAGTAAAGTTTGTCCAAGTTCTTGCAAGTTCGGTTTTTGGAATCGGAGTCTCACTAGAGTCATCAATGGACTGGTCACGGAGACCCCAACCCAACCAGCCGAACGAGTAACTCCCACAGTGAAGGGTCAATTTAGAAGCCAAAGTTTAACGTCCCACAAAGCACAGGGACGGTCGCCCCGCTCAGGTTACCCTCTCGCCAGTCAGTTGCCAGTGGACCTACATTGGATAAATATTAAGTGCCGGAGCGTCTCAGGGGAACCGATCCCAAGTCTGTACATACATGTACTGCCACTGCATGATCCTGACCAGCGGGCCGGAGCCCAACGGTCTACCAACTGAGCTTCCAGGGCGGCACGGTCAAAGCTCGGATTTGACCTGATCTGAGGTCAGGTCAAGGTCAATGTAAGTTAAAATGCATATCATTAGAACTGGAAGAATGATGCAAGCCTAATGCCGTTAAAATAAACGCTCTACCACCATCCATTACTAGGTAAGTTAGTTTAAACTATTTTTCCCACGTGTTTCCAATGTAGAGGTCATGGCTCGTACCTGACCTTAGGTCATATAAAAATAAAAATATACAATATAAACATACCAGAATAGATTCATAGAACTCAGTATGCCCACTATGCAATATTAGTTACAATCGGATAGGTTTATCCTGTTCTGACTTATGTTATCTTCAACTTTTTTGAGTTGGTGCCACTTGACCTGCACTGGTGACATGATCTAAAATGACCCAACCTTAAAATTTTGGCTGATGTAAAAATAATCGGCAAAAAAGATATACGAAGTACGGTGGCGCTCCGCGCCACCATTTTGTTCACTTTCCAAAAATCCCGGGGGAGGCGGGTACCCGCCCCCAGTCAGTGTGCGTGTTAAAGTGTTAACATCATACTAACCCAGAATGGTGAATCTAGACCAGCGAAATACAGAACAAGGAGTCTCTGTAAACCAATGGTGGATCTGCATACAACAAATGTATAATTACCCTTCAAATCCGCTCCTTTCCCTGGCAAGCAACAGTTTTCAGATTCTGTGATTTTCCACCCCTCCCCCTCCCCCTAACCGTACAGTCTAGATCCACCGCTGTTGCTGCCTGTGCAAGTCGTAAACATTTGGGAGAAACAGCCGCCGTTACGAAATCCACTGGCATTGGTGAATTGCCAGCACACGGACTGTACCCACGCATCTGAAAAGCACGTCGAAATATTTTCCTTATATCTCACATGCCTAACAGAAGACGTTCAACGAGATGAAAGAAAGTTGTCATTTTCCGCCACCATTAAAGCAAAAGATCCATTGTCTGAAGAGGGCTCATATCTCGGAAATCCGTCTTATCACCACGGAAAACGACCGATTTTTCCTGATGACACGCAAAACCCGTTCTGCTCGAATTTCCTATAAGTCAGTGGCAGAAACCATAGGCGGATCCAGGGGCAAGGGGGGGCACGTGCCCCCCCCGATCGACCCTCGGCGCCCCCTGAAAGGTCGATGGCGCCCCCCTGAAATGTCGCTTCCCACCCCCCCCAGGATGCGAAAGTCGGCGCCCACCGATAGGATTTGGCGCCCACCTGATAGCTTTTGCCGGTCATAAGTGGCGCCCCCTGGTCCGGATGGCGCCCCCCGGTCCGGATGGCGCCCCCGGGAAGGTGCCCCCCCCGATCGGCAATCCTGGATCCGCCTATGGCAGAAACACGAAGGACTAGGGGAAACAGACCCCCAAAATGTCAGAGTACCTATAGCAAATGCAGACATTGGCGGACGCAGGGGGGGACCACTCCAGCCATGCCCCCCAAAGCGCTGGAGGGGGCAAACTATCTTTTGCCCCCCCAAACGCCGGAAATGTTTTTAAAAAAGGTGTTTACACTAGGTCTGTAGAGCAAAAAAATCTTCGCTTCAGAGGGTTTGGGCGGGTTAACGCTGGCCCGGCAATATAAGCCCTAACTAAATTGTAATAAGCTCCATTCGAAAATGAAATGAAATAACACAATTACACATAATTCATGGCTGAAATAGAAAATCTAAATCACTGGTTGAAACGTATAAGACAGGGTTGCAATGTTTTCCTATTAACCCGAATTTTTTTTTCCGGGACCAATGCCAGGACCACGTTGGGTCTTGCCGGGACAAGTTGAGGCCTGTCGGCGCCGGGACTGGCGCCGGCACCAAGAATCTAGAAAAAGTAAATCCTCTAGTCAGCACAATAAGTCCTCTTATCCCGTGGCATTCTACCACTTCTATGTCGCACAAAAGTGTGAACACCAATACCGACAGCAGAAAACTGGCATCTGAAACGAAGTAGCCACCTTGAAGCCATGCCTTACCTCCACTTCACACCGAACTGCCCAAGTAACACTATCAAACTAACTGTGGAGGTTGTGCTCCCAGCTTCATGAGCTGCGCACTGGACACCTGACACCTCGCGCGTGTCATAAAAGCACTGACGTACAAACGGGAATGGAGACCGCACAACTGCGGCCAAGGTAGCTCAAGACCGCACAACTGATGAGACCGCACAACTGCGGCCAAGGTTTGCCGCCCCGGTAGCTCAGTTGGTAGAGCGTTGGGCTCCGGCCCGCTGCTCAAAGCATGCAGTGGCAGTGCATGTCCAGGCTTGGGATCGGTTCCCCTGAGACGCTCCGGCGCTCAATAGTTTACCCGACGTACAGGTCGGCTGGCAACTGACTGATGAGAGGGTGACCTGAGCGGGGCGGCCGTCCCTGTGCTTTGTGGGACGTTAAACTTTGGCTTCTAAATTGACCCTCCATTGAGGGAGTTGCTCGTTCGGGTGGTGGGGTCGGGGTCTCCGTGACAAGTCCCTTGATGACTTTAGTGAGACTCCGACTTCGGCAGCCGTACTAGGAACAACTTGAACAAAATTTGTAAAAAATAAATAAATAAAAAAGGTTCATCTGTGTTGGATACGATGTCGATTCAACACGCAAAGCAGACCAAGCTTGCATACAGGGGCGTAGCCAAGGGGGGAGGGCGGCAGGGACAGCCGCCCCTCCCTGAGGGCCCGAAGGGCCCCCCTGAGGACACGAGCCGCGCGAAGCGCGGCTCGTCCGCACTATGCTCTGTGGTCAAATTTGGCATTTTATACCAGACAGGGCCCTCTTAAGCCTTTTTCAGCGCTCTATTCTGTAACAAGCAGGGCCCTTTTTTACCCATCAGGGCCCTTTTGACGCTGTCGCAAGGGCCCTTTTCGAGGTGCCGCCCCTCCCTGAGCGAAATCCTGGCTACGCCCCTGCTTGCATAAATGCACAAGTCTCTTCATTTTCAAAATAAAAATGCATGATTCAAATCCGTAATCGATTTTATGGGAAACGTTAAGATATGGCGAGTCGTACACCCTTAGCCGAATCAAAATTACATAGATTTCACCCTTTTGTTGAACACGTGTTTTTCTGCTTTTATTTCCCACCTTTAATCACGATTGCAAGAGTTCATACGTTCCCGAGTCAATCAACTGCCCGTGCCCACGCACCGGCGCGGCGGCCGCGCCGACGACGGCCGGGCGCGCCGGGTGGCCGATTTTTGCGCGCATGGCGTCAATCTATGGCTGATTACATATGGATCTAATCTAGAACGCAAAAAAATTGACCTCACTAAATAGAAGATATATGGGTGCACATGTTTGCTATGGATACCTTTAACGTGAATTACTGCCCACACTTTGAAAAAATAGTTGGAAAAAGGGTCAAAACATTTCTAAGAAATTTGAAAAATTTTGAATAAAAAACGAGATTCTGCAACTTTAAATGTTACATTCTCAATCTAATCCCGCGTCATTTGAAGCTAAGAAAAGAAATTTAGGGCTGAAAATAATCGTATATCACCATGTTTTGACGAAATCGGCGGTTTTCACGATTTTCTTCAAGCTATAACGCCGAAACCGCACGTCTGAGGAAAGAAATAATCTCAGATCAGGATTCCACGCTCCGGACAACCCAGTGAACGAAATTGGAACGAAATCCGAGACTATGCTTTAACTATGTATGACTATGTATAACTATGTATAACTATGTATGACTATGCTATGACTATGTAGGGGCCTGGTCATGGTCAATCTGTGCTGGAACGCCCCGATTAGCTGACTCTCCAGTCCTCTCTGACTTTTCTCTAGTAAATGTTTGTCTTCTGGTCTCCTTTTAGTCAAAGAACACCTAGCAGCCTTACCTCTACCTCGTTTTAATAGAGCGCACTGGAACAGCCCCTGTCATCCGATGTAGTACTCCACAAACCGGCTCGGTACAGATAATAATGCAGGGGACGAGCTAACACAGAATTGTACAACACTCACATGTATCCCGGCGATGACTAGGCTATCGGAAAGTTAGTCAAGTCGTTGTGCGGCTATTCTAAAACTAAGCAACAACCAATCACAGTGCCGGACTCCGCCTCACAGTCGTCACAGACACTAGCCACTCGCAGCCGCCGCTCCCGCCCCACGCACGTTTTCTAACTGCGCTACAGAGGCGGCTCTCACTGAGCCCCCGCTCCCCGCCCCCTCCCCACTCCAAGGCCGCCCGGCTCCGGTGCCGTTTACTGACAGCTTGCGGGAATCCGCGGGAGTTCGGCAGAAACCGCCCGCGGCGGATGCCGCCGGAGGGCAGCAGGGGTGTCGGAGGAGCGGGGCTCTGGGAACGATGAACGTTTCTCATGAGCGAACACTGCATACGCCAAGACGTCGTACAAATTCTAAACCTGACAAGTTAATTGTGACCAGTGCCCTTGAAATTCTAAAAAAGTGCAGGTCTTTTTGGCAGACTGTTGAATTTTTTGCCCTTTGCTGAAGATCATAGGTAGACTCATCAGGTTTTTGTGTAATACAGATAGGTACTAAAAGTGCCGGAGGCAGAAAACTGAAGAGCCCCTTAGAGTAATAGAACGTGCCTTATTGAGCCCTGGCAGTGTCCTTTTCCTTCTTTGGCTCCCAGTAAAAAAGGAATATGCACTGATTATGACATGCCAAATCGGTTCCAGCTTTAACTTTGCACAGATCGATGGCCAGTTCCAAAGATTTGTCGTGAGTGCTGGTTTTAAAATGGGAGCTCGAGGGAAAATGGGTGCTGCCAGTGGCGGATCCAGGGGAGGGAAGGCATTTGCCCCCAAACGGAAAAGCTCGGGGCAAAACTATGTTTTTGCCTCCCCAAAGCGATCGACCTCCTTTTTTCTCCCGACTCCTTTTTAGTTTATTAGTAGGGTTTCGGTGCTTCAACTCTCAACTTCAAACAGAACCAGTTAAGTTCAGTGTAAATATTGTATCTCAAGCCCATATTTTTCACCCCGTGACGTTTTTGTTTGTTTGATTTTCGCCTAAAATACCCAAAGTTCTACCCGGGAAGTGAAGTTGTAGCGTAGCTTTTCATTGCATGCCGTTTTTTGCTTTTCGACTTCGGTTTACCCCTACCAAACCGACTGGCTAGATCCGCCCCTGGGTGCTGCGAATAAACTCGTCCCCTCAGGCTCGTTGATTGAGGGACAGCGCGGAAGCAAAGTTTCGTTCTGCCGTTGGGCGAGCGCATTATCTCGAGGGATGTCAGCATGACACTGGTGGAAGCGGCTCAGTGCAGTTCAATAATACTTCTGTTGCGGCACTTACGGCTTTGAAATCGTTTATTATAAATGGCCGAGCTATTTTTCGTACAGAATTCCATTTTTTCACCCCAAACAGCTCATCGATACAGCAACGAAACTGCCTGCAGGTGCAGCCTTTGTTGGCCTTTGTTACCAGAAGTCTGACTGAAGTGTAATGAGCAAATGTATTTGTGTGTCAAGTTACTGCATAGGCCTATTCTCAACGATGAATTCCCTGTGTTCTCTCGCATTTGTAAGCGAACATCAAAAAAATTTGGAATATTCACAGCAGTTGCAACGGAAGCAAATCCCTTCACGCTTGTGTGACGTCACTTGGTGGTGAAGGAATCCGTCTTTAACATGCCTTTAAGTGAAGGTATCTTGCGTAGCACGCACAGCGCGGCTTGAGCATGATGTCGCTTTCCTACGATCGCCTCTTCCTACGATCATCACCCGGAGAGGACGGGGTGGTTGGGGGGGGGTAAATTTTTACCCTTTTTCTCCGCGAACGGTATGATCTGGGACAATTGAAATATCGATCACGTGGTTTCTGGGCATGCTCTATCACATGGCTATCTGAGTTCAAATCCCGTTATAAAGGTGCATTATTCCCTTAAATCTGTTTGGACAAAAAAGTGTGTTTGAGCTGCATCGAGAATCTCGATACAGTTTCCCGCCTGTTCCCACTGCTTGGCTGGCGGGTCCACTGCTGGCGCTCCTCCCGAGGAGCAGTGACACGCGGCGAGGCTGCAGGCCGCGACTCGCGTGATGTATGGCATGTCGCATTCCGCTTTTGAATTAAGTAGGTACATGGTGAACAATGGACGGATAGTAACACCAAGGGTCATGAAATTCGCTGTGTTCGATGTCAGGGACATGTATTCACAGACACAGAGGGAGAAGATAAAAACGAGGAGATTATGCAATCGGAATGCCATGGTATTCTTTTGAAAAGCTGGAAACACCAGATCCACGCATGGGTGACGGGTGTGCGCCTGGAGGGAGCAGAGATTGCACCGAAGTGGTTAGGCTGAGCCTCTGGCTGGGCAGAGGCTCACGTCGGCGTCTCTGCGTCGGCATCGGTCGACTCAGCACTCAGGCCGGGCGCAGCGTAACACGTGAATAATGATAGGTGAATTGTAAAGACACGAAAAAAATACGGGAGCTGGAGATTAAGGTAACTATGCATCAAATTGATATTTTAATATTGACAGTCTGCTTACTCTTGTCAAATTACGTTCTTATTTAATCCCCATCAGATCACCTGTTATTGGGTGTTTACCTGAGCACAGAGGCCAGTTATGTAACATACCACACCCATTTGACTGCTTCACTATATGCGCTTCTAACAAGTAAAGTTTGACCTTTGACCATGTAAAAGCCTATCAAACAGTATTTCCATGATTCGCCAACGCCATTTCTACATCAATAATTTACAAGATGCCTTCACACTAGTGGCATAAGGTCATTGACCTCTGGTTATCCCAGTGTTGTACGGTTTTTATGACGGCCGGTGATGGCCACCGTGCGATGACAGCATCTCCGCGCGTCCCCGTCTCCCTGCCCAGTAGCCGCGGGAGGTTCATTCTGGCTGGTATCCGCCGTTCTATCAATACTGCCGAGCAAACGGTGCAGGCGACGGTGGCTGCAGGCGGCGCTCGCGAGGCCCGCGCGCCCGCAGCCCGCACGAGGCCTAGCTGAGTCATCGGCGGACAGAGGCGGCACCGCCGCCGCAAATCGGCCACTGGGTCCTGCCCATACTCCAGAAACGTAGGCACGGCGCCGCACTGCTGGCCGCCAAAGGTACTTAAAAAATGATTGCAAGCTGCAACAAGGCTAAAAATATCAACCTCGTGAACGAACCCAGGGAGTTTCCTATATATTTGTGTGGATGCAGCGCTCACGAATTTGCACTCTCCTTGACTGACCGAACACAGAGAAACGGACAAAGGCTTCCACCGCGTGGCTGCCCACTCCCAGCACCAAGAAATCCGTGATGCCACCCCTGGCAGTGGAAGATGTTGAGTCAGCGCCCACGTGATCATCAACAGCTGACACAGTTTCCGCAGTGTTTGTAAACGGCATGGACTGTTACGATACGTATTGAGTCTGCTTTGGTTAGATTGGCAGCGTCGGTCATCACCGGTTATTGTTGATAGCCCGGGTAAGCATTTGCCGACTTACTCCCGGCTCTTTGTTTCTGGGATAGAGCACACTGAGAGGTTCTCATAACTCGTCACATCCTCTAAATAAGAGGCGGAGCCCCGGGGTGACATGCACCTTCCGCTGCACCTGTGTCGCATTCTGCACGAAGGCGTGAAAGAGGGCGGCATCGACGGCACTGTCATACAACCCATTCCCCCACCACCTGTCAGCTCAACCCCCTGTCGGCAAGACGCATCGTTTGTTATAATATTATATATATATATATATATATATATATATATATATATATATATATATATGCAAGTTTCGGTAAAGATGACGGCATATTGTGCGTTGGTGTTCTTTTTGTTAAGGTTTTCAATCTTCCGAATAATTCCCTTCTCATGGTCGTTAAAGTTGTTTAAGATGGTGCCTATATTGCACACATTTTGTAACGTTTCGTCAATACATATGACATCATCAGACATATGAATATAAAAGGCACAACAGTAAAATAATGTACAAATACATTCGGTTTCAATGGATTCGAGCAAATGATTTCAAGGCTTCCAAGACAGGAGTAGATTTCCATATTTTTACAGTTCTGTATCGTGTTATTTTGTGTGTATGTATCTTTCATACAAAGATAGCCTCGTCCATCATTACAAATTAACTGCTTACAAGAGTACTTGCACATTACATTAAATTCAGTTCTTACAACGGTATTTACACATAACACTACACTCGTACTGGTTCTATGCACTTCAACTACGATGAACCGTGGTGGAGAGGCACCTGTCATAGAGTGACAGTGTGCCTCGCATGTTCATTTGACGATTTATTGTTGGGTCCCTGTCTCTTATTAGGACAGCTTAGAGTACGGACAGTTTTTTTCTTGTTGGTGCACCTGGCTATGATGGTAGTGTTACCTACCATCATAGCTCGGGTGAGGGTTTTTTCCATGGGTAGATACGTGTTTGTTAGAGGCGCCTGTTTGAAGGTGCATTGTAATACGGCGGGAAGGGGTTGTGGTTGTGTGGGAGTTAGTTCGGCGCGGGCAGTCGCCGATGGGACAACGGAACTCGCATACGACATTGAGGACCTTCAAGGGGGTGGTGTCCTTATTAAGGTTGTTTGACATGACCAGACTGGAAATGGAAGGATTTCTGTAGTAGGTTATGAGCTTAATTTGGTGTTCTGGGTCTGTCGGTGTGTGTCTGGTCTGTCTGGGTCACCCCGACAGACCCAGAACACCAAATTAAGCTCATAACCTACTACAGAAATCCTTCCATTTCCAGTCTGGTCATGTCAAACAACCTTAATAAGGACACCACCCCCTTAAAGGCCATCAATGTCGTATGCGAGTTCCGTTGTCCCATCGGCGACTGCGCGCGCCGAACTAACTCCACGTATATTGCCCACACAACCACAACCCCTTCCCGCCGTATTACGATGCACCTTCAAACAGGCGCCTCTAACAAACATGTCTCTACCCATGGAAAAACCCTCACCCGAGCTATGATGGTAGATAACACTACCATCATAGCCAGGTGCACCAACAAGAAAAAACTGTCCGTACTCGAAGCTGTCCTAATAAGAGACAGGGACCCAACAATAAATCGTCAAATGAACATGCGAGGCACACTGTCACTCTATGACAGGCGCCTCTCCACCACGGTTCATCGTAGTTGAAGTGCATAAAACCAGTACGAGTGTAGTGTTATGTGTAAACACCGTTGTAAGAACTGAATTTAATGTAATGTGCAAGTACTCTTGTAAGCAATTAATTTGCAATGATGGACGAGGCTATCTTTGTATGAAAGATACATACACAAAAATAACACGATACAGAACTGTAAAAATATGGAAATCTACTCCCTGTCTTGGAAGCCTTGAAATCATTTGCTCGAATCGATTGAAACCGAATGTATTTGTATATTATTTTACTGTTGTGCCTTTATATTCATATGTCTAATAATAATAATAATTTTTTTGGGCTTATCGACGCACCAACTGCCAGGGTCATATGGCGTCGCCAACTCTTTCCCTGTTGGAAGGGTTTCTCGGGAGCCAGCTTGCTCCTTGTTCAGGGAAGCCGCCGGGCCTTGAACCCGGGTCGGCTGCGTGGAAGCCAGCTACGCTGACCACTCCACTACCGCGCCCCTATTCATATGTCTGATGATAGGTATATATTGTATTGTCATTGATAGGTATGTCTGTATTGTAGGTATAAGGATGCAGTTATATATGTATGTATATATATATATATATATATATATATATATATATATATATATATATATTAATGGGTACAGCTACATTGGTGTAACTTCAACAACTCTTTCAAAGCGTTTAACTATGCATCTCAGGGAGGGTGGACCCAAACAACATATGACACAACAACACAACACAACACTCACACGACAAATGCTAGTCCATAACACTCACATCATCGCTGCCACACCAGACACCAGAAGACTAGCTGTACTCGAATCACTCTACATTCACGAACAATCATCACACATCAACCTCCAAACAAACACACACATATCATTGGTACTGTGGGGAGAAGGTGTGTCATAATGTGATAAAAGGTAGCAGTCGTGCAATGTGTTGTGTTAATTGAGCTATGTATGTATCTGCTTTATGACGTTAGTGTAATGGGCGTATAAGTGTCTTTATTATTGTATTCTAATAGTGTGTCATGGAAATGTTACAGAATTGAAAGCAATAAGTTTAGGAGGAATTTCTTATAGGAGGAACTGTCAATAATGTCGCTTGTTCAAATAATTTGACTTGAATGTTTTTCAAAACCTATAGAAATGTGAAAAACCTAGGAGCACTGTTTTTAACCCTATGATGAGTTAGTTAAATAAACTCGAAACGCGTCGTAATCAAGTGACTTGATATGAGTATCGGAGAGTTGATATTCGGACTACCATTTAAAAGTAAAAATATAATTAATTACATTATTAAACATAAGAAGAAGCTATCAAAAAGTGAAAACGCCATCTTATTCAATTCAGTGTGCCTAAAAGAAGATTTACTGCCGAGGTATACAAATATATATATATATATATATATATATATATATATATATATAAGATAACACACTTATTCCATGGACGTTTCGATGTATTTACATCTTTTTCAACATGGCGGCACTCCACATCTGCTCCGACTGCCACACGGTAGTTCGGAAAACAGCTAATCATATGAATCACTAACAGCAACGTGACTCTTTTTTATACTCAACCCCGACACAGAAAGATTTAATTATCGACCATACGCGACAACCCGGCCGGACACCACAAATCACAATAATACAGTTAAGGCGAACTGGATTAAGGTTATTGTCCGACCAACTTTAAACGTAAATACTTAAAATTACGAATACACCTTGTATCAAAGCATGACACATAATGAACCGATAAACTATGCTCCTAGTCGAATTAGTACTCCTTTCTGGGGTTGAAATAAATATCTACCGATACATTTTATTGTCTACCTTGATAATCCAAACGCGACAACCCAGTGTATCATTACAACAACATAATTATGGCGGCCTGAATTAAGGGCATTGTAATGCCAAATTAAACACAACTGTGCAAAAGCAAAAGTCTTCTTTTTATCCGGGCACGGCACATTTTAAGCTGGTAAAGTATACCTCTAATCGAATTCGTATCACTTTCTAGGTCTCTGATACATATCCCCCGCTACAGCTTATTTTTCATGCATATATGTAGGGCACACGCACCTCTCACGTATAAGTAACCATTAGTAACCTCAGTAACCTCACGTATAACCCCCATTTAGCTACCTCAGATCCCATTGGTTTACTTATCCCAGTCTAATGTTTACCCCTCCCTCCTTGTTGTGGTAGGTGCCAAGAAGGCCTATCCACCTTCTCTCCCTTTCTCTTCTCTGGAGATGGGAGCGGCCCCATACCCTCTCTAATCCCAGGAACGCAACATCATCGATGGTATGGTCGGTCTGGAGGAAGTGCTGGGTGACCGGCAGCCTGCCTCCCAGCCCAGGTGAGCGAATTGATGACATATGGTTCTGCATCCTGGTATACATCAAATCCCCGGTCTCCCCAACATAACACACCACACCACACTTATTGCACCAGATGCCATAAACAACGTTGCTTGTCCTACAGCCAATAGTCTTATCATACCATATCTGCCCTTTCGTCCCTTGCAACGAAACACCCAGTGTACCACCGCTTGCATATGACGCAGTCTTTCCCGCAGTCCTCCCTCCCGTGTCTGGCTCCCACCGCCCTCGCTGTCTTCTGGTGCACCAATATGTCTTTTAGGTTCCTCCCCCTCTTATAAGCTGTCATTGGGTTTTTGGAAACATTTTCCTTAGCCTGTCTGATCGCTCCAAAATGTACCTTTTTCTCTTCAGGATATTCCTCACATCCGGAAGGAACCGTGAGTATGTCAAAATTAAAGGGACTGACGCCTGCTGCTTATTCTCCCCCTTCCTTTTCCCAAACAAATTCTCCCTCTTGATCCTGTCTACCTTTCTTAGCTCCTTTTCAATTATCTTTGAAGGGTAGCCCCTTTGATGCAGGCGGGATTTCAGCTCCTCCCTTCGATTCCGGTAACTATCATTGTCAGAACAGATCCGTTTTATCCGTACTCCTAGACCAAAAGGGACTGCTGTCTTGACATGTGCCGGATGATCAGACTCAAAATGCAGGTAAGACTTCGAATCGGATGGTTTCTCAAACAGGTCAGTGCTCAGGAAGCCACCCGAATCTAGTTTTACAATCACGTCCAGGAATTCGATTCGCTGTGGCGAGGCACGGAGTTCTACCTTGATGTTTTGATGGATATTGTTGGCCTGCCGGTGGAACTCATTGAGAGCCTCTTCCCCGTACAACCAAATCCCCCATATGTCGTCTATGAACCGCCACATGAACATGGGCCTGTGCGGTGGTCGTTCTAGCAGAAGCTTCTCCCATGCCCCCATATAAGTGCATGCATAATTTCGTCCCAAACGGGACCCTATGGCCGTACCATCCTTTTGGATGAAATCTGAACCTTCTCTGACCTTGAAATTATTGTTGTCCAAAACAAGCTCAATCATCTGAATGACTTCCTCTGTGGGTATTGGTCTGTCTGTTCTCTCATTCAACGCGTCCCGACATGCTTGTAGCCCCTCGTCCCGTGGGACACTAGGATACAGTTTACATACGTCCATACAGAATAAGAGCGGGACGTGGCCTCCGAGGTTCGTTATAGGTTGGGCTATCTTTGAGAGCTTTTCTATGAAATCCCCAGTGTCCCGGATGTATGTGTCCTGACTTTCTACATGCGAGCGTAACTGAACCTCAGCTATTGCGGCGACCGCTTCGGTCGCATGGCCCCTCCCGCTTATTATGGTCCTTAGGGGAACACCTGGTTTGTGGGGCTTGGGGTTGCCCTGAACTTGCCCCCGGTCTTGGGTTGTGTGGGTTCATATACTTACTCTGGTGGGGGCCAATGTACCCCTTATTTTTAGGTGTTTTACTAGGTTCGACACCTTCCGATGCACCTTCTTGGTGACATCACCATCGGTCGGCTCGTACACCTTATCATCTCCCAGCTCACTCTCAAGCTTAGACACATAATCGTCCCTATTAAGAATGACGAACGAAGAGCCCTTGTCAGCCGGTCTTATGATAATGCTTTCGTCTCTTACTAGGCTTGATAGAGCCTCGTCCTCCTCCTTCGTCAGGTTACTACTGCTATGTTTTTGAGACCCCTCACTATAGCGGTAGTGACTTCCTCCAGATACATATCCAACCAGGGGTCCCTGCCTTTCGGTGGCGTCCATGTAGACTCCTTAAACCTACTGTCTGGGTCTTGTGGTGTCTGTCCTACGTCCACGCCGTGCTCCTTGTCCGACCAGAACTCTCTTAGCCTCATGAGCCTAGCCCATTCTCCTAGTTCCGCAACCAGTTGAGCTACGGGCTGGCGGCGAGATGGCACAAATGACAGACCCCTCTTAAGCACGCGCTCTTCCACGGTTGATAAGGCACGGTCCGACAAGTTAACCACCTCTACCTTCTCCTCTTTCTGACGCCCCATGGACCCGTTTCTTTTATTGGCCTTATCCCTATCTCCCGACTTCATCTTCCTATCGACCACCGCCCCATCTTTCCCGCCCTGCTGCTGAGGCCTGTCTCCCCCACGTTTGCTCTTCCTCTTTTTCTCTATCCAGATGCTTCAGACTCGAATGTTTATCCTGTCCTGATTCCACGGTACTTTCCACACCTATTCCCACGGGAACCTTAGCCCCCTCCATGCCGGCAATCCCTCTATTTAGCCCACGGGAACTTAGCAGACTTTTTAGTTTGGCAGTTTTCCTCACTCGAGCCTCTTTCCTCGCCCGCTCCCTGTCGCCCCGAACGAGCCCTATATATAGATAGACATTCGCTGCTTCCCCGTTCTTACAATACACAATATACAACATATGCATGTTTGATAATATATTTACGTAACTTACAATATGTATATAATACAGTACATTACAATATAAGTGTATCTGGACAGAACATTTATTTACTGCATTATGTATTGAATAATACGACTTGCTTACCTGCATATCATTTTTTTAACTTAGACTCGATTGTAATTAGGGCAGAGTGGCGCAACATGGACACTGGGGGCAAGATGAACACCCCTCTATTCAGGGGCGTAGCCAATGGGGGGGGCAGCAGGGACAGCCGCCCCTCCCTGAGGGCCCGAAGGTCCCCCTGAGAACACGAGCCGCGCTTCGCGCGGCTCGCCCACACTATGCTCTGTGGCCAAATTTGGCATTTTATACCAGACAAGGTCCTCTTAAGCCCTCTTTAGCACTCTATTATGTAACAAGGAGGGCCCTTTTTACCCATCAGGGCCCTTTTGGTGCTGTCGCAGGGGCCCTTTTTGGGGTGCCGCCCCTCCCCTGAGCGAGATCCTGGCTACGCCCCTGCCTCTATTTTATATACTTGCAATTAATTAATTACTGGAGCTTATCGACGCACCAACTGCCAGGGTCATATGGCGTCGCCAACTCTTTCCCTGTTGGAAGGGTTACTCGGGAGCCAGCTTGCTCCTTGTTCAGGGAAGCCGCCGGGCCTTGAACCCGGGTCGGCTGCGTGGAAGCCAGCTACGCTGACCACTCCACTACCGCGCCCCCATATACTTGCAATTCGATGAGCAGGGAAAGAGTGTATTACACTTGCGCTCACTGTGCTTAGCCTTTCGGAGAATAAGTTCTTGAGTTTATACACAATTTCAAAAACATAAGAGCTGTAGTTAATTTGTATATTCTCGGATTACTTTGTAAACATATTTGCCCAATTTTTTTTTTAACATTTTACTTTTTTGAGTGGCTTCAAAGACTCGTCAAGTGATGGAAGTCAATATCATCGTGACGACTACAGCTCGGTACTCTCCGCCGGAGGAAGTTCGGGACTGGACTCAAGGACAGGGGGATGATAAAGCTGTGATTGGAGCAAGAGTCAGGCATGCAGAGCACCCGAAGGCAAACGCCCGAGTGGAGAGCGCCCTGTGCAAGCAGCTTATGAAGTATCTCAGCTCAACCTCTATCCTGGATGATACGCAGTATGCCTACCAGCCTAACCATTCAACAGAAGATGCCATGCTCGATTTTGTCAATCACGTCCATAAAAACATGGATGATGGCCTTGTCACCTTAGTAACAGCCATCGATCTCAGCAAGGCCTTCGACAGCGTCAACCACGATCTTCTGCTGGAGAAACTGGGGTGGTATGGAATATCCCCACACTGGTTTGGAAGCTACCTGAATCAGAGAAGGCAGAAAGTAAGAGTGGGCTCTGGTACACTACCAGTGACCCACGGGGTGCCACATGTCTCATTGGTTAGGCCACTGTTGTCCAGCCTCTTCACCAATGACCTGTCGAACTTTATACCATATGACAAGCTGATATCATACGCCGATGACGCCCAGATCATTGATGAATGCACACCGACACCCCTATGCTTAGCTGAACTGAAGAGGCGAGCTGAAGAAACGCTACATGCCCTCCTCCAAAACTGGTTCGGAAGAAATTCACTGAAAATGAACGCATCAAAAACTGATTTCATCCTCATTGGAACCAAAGCCTCTCTGAAACACACAGCTGACTTCCAGATACGGATATCTGAGTCTCTCCTACCTCCATCTACAACCATCAAACTGCTGGGTGTTGTGATCGACCGAACGCTTTCTAGGGAACATCACATTTCAAAGGTCGTTCAAAAATGTTTTGGCTCCTTGGTGGCTCTTAGCAGATTTCGTCATCACTTCACACCCGAAGCCCTGCCTCTAATCATCCAGGCCCATGTCCTTACATGTCGCATACTGCCTCCCGGCTTGAGGAGGGGCCACCAAGACCCAGCTGGGAAGGGTGCAAAAGGCCATCAACTTTGGAGCTCGAATTATCACCGGCGCTCGATAAAGGCAACACATCACACCAGCTCTCAGGAGTCTTGGCTGGCATAATATCGAAACCAGTATTGCTGAACGCGATTGCCTTAAAATATGTAAGGTAGCTCACGTTGACCAATCTCCAGCAGCCCTAAAAGCAATGCTACCACCAAGTGAAAGTGTCTCCTCAAGGGTGACTAGAAACTGGAACACCCAGCTCCAACTGCCTCGATGTCCACTGCGGAGTACGAAGCGTGCCTTTCCGTGCAAGGCTATTGCCCACTGGAACACGCTTCCCAGGGACGTCACTCGGATCCAAAAGCTGAAGACAATAAAGAAGTATTTCCACAGAAAACTAGAAGATGAATAATAACTTGGATGGTATGCTTAGTTATAGTGTGTATTTTATGTGTGCTGCTTATTACCTGTGTGTCAAAGGCGTTACGACACCTGATGTACGATTGTGTGGTATCTGTGAATACCTATATATAACGATGGAATTTGTAACGATACCTGAAAAACCAAATAATTGTAAGGGACTCGAGCTATGAATACAGAATACATGAATACAGTGTAGATGCCACGGCGTCCCCCCACCCGGGATTTCCAAAGGGGTCCACCAGAAGTGGACCCTAATACAACTCCAGCTATCACCTCCCGTCATAGGAACCGGTTCCAAGACCCACCGGACACCGAACACCGAGCAAAAGACGCCCCGCGGACATTGATGGCGAGACGAGGCCGGCCGTCTTCCTTTACGCGGGGGAGGAAAAGGCCTTATGTTCTCGGTTCTCTTGCATTATTTGGTTGTTGCTGTGCGTGGAATCAAAGTTGCGCTTAAGTCATGTGCAAGCTTCTAGGAGAGCAGCTGGTTGTAGTAAATGGTCACCCTGTCCACGCAATGCACAGCACGCGAAATTGCATGTTATGTAATGTAACCGTGCAAACTCGTAGTAAATTGCTTTCATCACGTTTGTGCTACTGATTTGGGAATATTTGTGTATTTGTTTGATATTTGTTTTGTTTTGTATTTGTGACTTTGTTGCTTGAAAGAATTAGTTTTCTGGAGATTATAATACAAACATGATCGCGATATCTGGAGCATGTTATTTGTTTATGATCCTCTAAATAGAAAGTGATATTGCAAGTTGAGAAAGAAGTCAAATGATGACAAACAAAGTCAAATGAAACAAAGTCGTATCTAAGGGTACGACGTCGATATACGCATACGAATATTAGTTAAGCGTCGTAGACGTGCTGCAATAACTATTAAAATGTCATGCCCATTGTCCATATTGACCCATGGGGTGACCTTGTTACCCCAGGGATGGCGCGAAGTAGGCTTTTGCTACTTTTTGTGAAATGTTACATAAAATTGGCAACCATTATTAATGATGCCTGGCTGCTTGCACTGAAGTGGATGAATGTTAAAGCTATTAACATGCCAAAACTCAAGGCTAATCGAGTTAAATAAGTATCGTTAGGGGGTCTATGTTTCCCACTCTCCCTGCTTTTGCTTCTATACTTCAACTGAATATATAGCACGAGATCAGCATATGCTAGAGTTGGGTCCACATCAGCATCAGCATCCGCATATGCTGGATCTACATATGGATATAGCTGGAGATCAGCATATGCTGATCTCCAGCGCTGACGGTAAAACCCTCTACTGTGAGTGGGCGCGGGCTGGTTTTCAAGAGGAAACTTCAATTCCACGCAACAGAGCCAATACACAATGACATGATGTGCTGCGCAATATCGTAAGACGCGATCTCACTGCGAAATGGGAAGCACGCCAACGAGAGAGTGTCGCCGTCGGATTAATGCAGGGTTGTGTTCCCCCATGCTACGTTTTTACCAAGCTGGTTCAATGAGAGTATACGGGTTTACGCTCCCTCCCGACGTTCATATAGGAAAGTCGGGGGGTACTTATTGGGATCAAAAATGTATTTTTATGTCAGTTCTTATCGTCTAACTAAGGAGCAGCTTGTTAGAAGCTTGCTATTTTCAGCGGGTCTAGACTCTATACCCAATGCTATGCCCGTTACAACCAAAGAATGGCAAAATAACCCTCTAAAAATGGCATTAGGCCCTTAAGTTTTCAGTTAGGTTAACAACTTGACATGTGCAGTCGAGATGGCTCGGTCGATAAATGGGGTGGAAGTTTTTATACTCAAAACCATTTTTTCTACTGTCGGTGTATACGCAGTCACAAATTTTCAAGTTTCGGTGAAATAAAGCGGATGGGGAAAATTTTTCATACATTCAGAGAAATTTATCAATAATTCAATCACCACTCATGGTGCCAGTTAGGTCCTCAAATAGGGGAAGCGGGGGTAACACCGCCATGTGGGGAACCCCGCCATACCCCCTAGCAGTGTGGTTACTAGATATACACAACGTTTGGCACCGTTTCTCAGTCGGAATTTAGCGGCGAATGTGCGTGAGCCCGTTGCAACACGAATTTTGATACGTTTCAGATAATTAGAGGCATATTTTGAAAAAAGGATCATGTTTTATAAAAATATCCCTGTCATTGAACAATGCCAAAAGTTATTCAGTGATCTAACCTTAATAATTTCTCATTTTTTCAGAGCGTTATAGCTTTTCATCTGACTTTGTCGCACCAGGTCGCCACAACAGTCCTACTTTTCCAGCGGTAGTGGTTATTGTCGTTCACTGTCGATGCAGGTAACACCGCCATGCCGTGGCGGTGTTACTCAAGGGTTGGCGGTGCTACCTCATTGGATGTCGGGAGCTCATTTTCTTTTTATAAAAATTTGAATGGTTCCAGCTATCATGAAAGGAACTCAGAAATACCGAAAAAGCCTAAACCTAAAGCGGGGGTAGTGTTTGCCGTGCGCAAAAATGAAGTGCAGTTCCAATTAGGGTTCTAGATTGGTTGCGCTGTTCTTGACATTACCATCTGCGTTTGGCTGTATGCTGGAAGTAGGATTTGATTTCAATTTGTTGTCGTTTATTTTTATCGTATAAGCTTTTTCTGTTTCACACCATCGAATCAGCATGTGAGATCACAATGGCTCTGAAGAAAACATAAAAACTGCACGAGGTGCGCTTGGAGCTCGGAATGTCTGACAAACTCTATAAAAGCGGTTGGGGAAAGGGGATGTTCATAGAGATGTAATATAACTATAGTGATACACTATGGTTACAGTAGAGATCTACTATAGCTATAGTAGATCTCTATAGGGATGTCAGAAAAAAGCCAGCATACGGTATCAGATCCCGAGAGCCACACTGCTAGATCGACTGAAAAACATCGGATCAGGGCAAAATGGAAAACATTGCTCCTCCTAGATTAGGTCCTGGGATAGTCATCCCAAAAGAATTCGAGCAGGACCTAGCAGAAAGGCTGGTCCGCTTTCAAAACTTTTCTATGGCGAAAAGCTCGCGTCTAGTCTGTGGCGTACGACTTTACGGAAAGGCAGCAGAGCAGCCATCCATTCGATCGTGAAACTCGCGGATGCCCGGATGCGGATGCGCCTACAGCAGGATCTCAGATATATATAGCCAGGATTTTGGGAAAGGGGGGCCAAATGTTTGCTGCCCACGCTCAGAGCCCCTTGCACCAAAAATCTCCTATCGATGATGTACTCCCGATCACGCAATTCAACGAGAAAAAATAGAAACCATCTCGCCGTAGAAAATTATGCTCAATAATGCTGACAAGCTCTCCTGCGAAAAGGGCAACGGAAGGGCCTGGAAAAGAAAGGAAGCCGCCGCGCATACATAAGACCAAGAAAAACTGGGTAAAAAGGCGCAAGACATAAGTGTCCTACCGAAATAAAAATGAGGAAATTTGCATGTATTGTGAAGGTGTTACCGGCCGGAACGAACTCCGGTTGCAGTGTGGATCGTGCGGACACAGGACACACGAGGCTTGCAGCGATGGGTCAAGTTCAAAGGGGTTTGTGTGTATTCTTATATGAAGAGAAAACATTTCGGAACTATATTTCAGAATTTTATTCTGTGCATTTCAGCGCTCTCAACAATCTGCAGTTTTGGTTTTGATTTCTAGTTCGCTAGTGCATGCACATGGATGTTAATTTCCTTCGTTATCATTATATCACTGGCGTAGGAACTTGCGGGAGGCACCGGTGCACAGTAGACTGCCCCCCCTTTAACATAAATTTTAGCACTAAGTCTTTGGCGTTTACTGGAGGAGATGGGTTGAAAAGCCCATTGTGGCCCCTTAAATTCAGACGTTCCGTCATCACTGATTATCATACTGTGTTCTTCAAGTTTTAGGGACATGTGTGATTTTGTGACTTGATTTGTATTATACATGGAAGTTCACTGGATATGAGCTTAGATTTTAAGCCAGTAACATACAGTATGCGAGCTTTCAAATACGAGCTTTTTCACATTTATTTGTGACAGAAATTTGTATCGCATGAATACCGAAATTCGCGTTTTTAGATATAATTGATAATCGTCCTTGGAACCGTCAGCACTACTGTAGGGACTAGAAACTTCAAGATAAACACAAATTTATAGATACTTGCATTCACAAACTGCGAATTTAGAACGCAATAGAAGTGATATGTCACGGGTTAACGCCGACATAATAGAGGGTAACACCGCCACCCATGGCGGTGTTGCCCTCACTTTTTAAGACACTAGAAATGCAATACTGACTTTGAAGTCATTTATTTTTTAGTTTAAAGATATAAGTCAAATTAGGAAGGCATTCATTGGTGCCAAATTGATCCCAAAATGAATCGAAAGTAAAGAAATTGTCATTCAACACAAAATATGCTTTTGGGAACAGCAAATCCTTATGGTGGCGGGCTTACCCCCACTTCCCCTACGTCAAAATGACGGCACTCGGTTTATTGGTTCAATACCAAAGCTGTGCCCTCAGACACGCGATTTCATCTCAACTTTTATATATTACTCTTTATGTAGAAGTACTATTTACTTTGTCTATAAGAG